>VWZG01012813.1:234587-260841 GCA_013396735.1 Grallaria varia | reverse complement strand
AAAAAAAAAAAAAGGCAATTTTTTAAAATAGGGGATTACGCTTGAATAAAAGAAATTAGTCCAGCTAAGAACATATAAATATTTAGGTCTTTGTATATGTATGTATATATATATGTGTGTGTGTGTATATACGTGTGTGTATATATATGTATATATATATATGTATGTATGTATGTGTATATATTTTCCACTTGATTACTCTTCTCAGGTTAAATTAAGGTGTGAGAGAGATGCATGTCAGGAAATTTAAAGAAAGAATCCCTCTCCACTGTTAGAATGGGGTCCAACTGACCTTCTTCTATTAATCTAATCAGTCAGAAGTATCAGGTCCAGTCTAAGTTTGAAAATGACGAGTACTGCACATCTATTTTTTTCTGTTTTTCTCACCCTTTTTATTCTCTTCATGCCTTCCTCCTGGCGCTTTCTGAATGTGGAAACACCACCAGAAGCTGTTTCAGCAGTGGCCACAAAGCCAAGCTTGCAGCCAGGCTTCTTTACTGGTCTCTGTCCACCCAGGCTCTTACGCTTCACGCTGTTGGTTGAGGTTGGACAAACCTGTGCTTGACGTTTCTAGCACAGCTCATTGCTGGCAAAAAGGGGACAAGGATCTTTCGGTGCCTGCTGGGTGAGTCAGACACACGACAGGGAGAGAAACGATCTTCCTCTCCGAGCTGTAGAAAGTTGACGGGCAGAAGTAAATAACTGACAATGGGATGTGCTCCACAATATTTATGTGAGCTTTGTGTTCTCAGATACACTTGGACTGCAGTGAATTGTCAGTTACTATATCAAGCTGCCAAAGGGTGAATGGCTCTCCAAGAGCTCGGACGTTGTCAGGTTACTCACCACTGGGGCTGGCACAGAGAGCTTTCGAGTTTTCACTGAAGTGTCTTTGTCTGGAGGGAGTGGAGTTTGTGTTACACCTGCGGCGCAATCTCATCCAAGAGACTTTGCACGTACAAAATCCAAAAGTGCCGTTCGCCTCCTAAGGATGTAGAAACTAGGGAAGAGTGCAGGGGTTGTGCTGGTCACATCCAGAGAGGAAGTTTTGTCAGTGATGCTCCAATTGTGGCTAAATGGGAGTCTAAAGTCATAGCAACAGATTATTGACTTAATTACAGATCCAGTGAAGGACACAAATCAAAGGTACTCTTGATTCTCTGCCTCCCCTCAGTACAACAGTCAGAGCTGATCAACCCACTTTTGGGTGAAGACCACGCTCAGGATTTTTTTCTTGATAGAATGAGAGGTTGGTTTTTAATGTAAGAGATCTGTTAAAATCTAGCCACGGGGCCAGGAAAGTTATCATTTTGGCCATAGTGGCTCCTTTACTAGGGCACATCCCAACCAACCCAACTCTGCTGATACTACGCCTTTCCTCCCAGGATTCTCAGGACCTTTGTGGAGGTCTAGGTTTTGATTCAGGTGTAGTGACCAGTGACCCATCACAACTCCCAAATTCATTAATTGGGAACTCCATTGTCCAATCAATACCTAAAACCCAACCTCGAGAATAAACACTCTTCTTGAGGTGTTTTTTTTTTTATATATTCAGGTTAATGAATCTGGATTTTCATTTGCTGTCCTATATCAGCAGGTCTCTAATAGTGTAACAAACAGGATCACAAAATACAGCTGAGTAGCTCAGGTATGTCTCTATCAGAAATAAAGGTTATTCTTTGATTTTTTGGGGGGTAGACTTTAATGCGCTGCTTTGGAACGTGATCCTGGTCCATGCAGCACAAATCTCAGGTGGAAAAGGTCATTAAGAGCCTGTTAGGACTTTCAGGAATCTGCTCTGCAGAAACATCCTCCGAGAAGAGGCAGGCCACTCTCTGAAGTGGGGCAGTACTAAATCAAAACACTCCTAATCTTGCTCGGCCAGTGTTCCCTCTTGTAGCAGCAGTACCAGTCACTGCTGGGTGAATATGAGGTGCTATTTTCAAACTCTTTTTAGAAAAGAAAAAGCCCAAGGGCACATCAATTAATTAAATTTCCTTTTTCCTCCCTGAGTGTGCTTTTCTATCCTTCCAGGGCAACCCGATAAACATAATTTAGCTACAAACAAACACAAAAAGACCAAACTGCGAAGAGAGACAAAACCCTGCAATGTTTCCTCTCCTCTTTCCATCTCTCATTAACTGCTTGGATCTGGCAGGGAAAGGACTTCGGGCTTTGCACAAAACTCATCCAAGAGTGAAGAGGGCAAGGGGAGCAGCGAGCCCTGGAGCAAAGGGCTTTCGGAAGGGTCTGAATGCTCTCTCCTCACACATCGTAGGTGTTACTGCTCAGGAGGAGGAAAAAAATAAACCAAAAATCACTCGAAGGGGAGAGAAGGCATCCCGGGCAGGGCACAAAGAGCGTGGTGCTCTCGGAGCCTGGGGGCACCTGGAAGAAAATGCTCTGAGTGAAGCCGGGTAAAAAGTGCGTTTGGTGGCGAAAGAGCATAAAAACTCCCTGCAAATCCCCAAAGAAGCTCATGTGAAGATGCCCACTCCTTCTGGCTTCCTGCAGCTCCCCGTACCATTAACGTGCCTGCTCCTGGCCGAGCAATTAGCTAATGAAATCACGGCGCCTGCTGTTCTCCTGCACTCACAAAACGGAGCGCAGAATTAAATGATTAGTCACCTTGCTGGGAGCAAGCTCTGCTGGCAGGGAGGGGGAATCAGCTGGTGATCCCTGGGGCAACACTTCCTACAGCCACATGGACCTGTAGGCGCACGAGAGAGGTGGAGACGCAGAGGGACACGACGTACCAGGACCTTTTCCCATCTCCACCTTCCAGCATCACCCCCATCTGATTCTTTTTTTCCCCCCCCTTCAACATTTGTTTATCCCACTCCTCCGTGTTCGCCGCGCACCTTTGGGAACGAGGGGAGATCAAACGCCCGGCGCTTTTAACTCTGCTCTTGTTCCGTTTGGATTTCGACCCTCCGAGGGCCTTTTGCACGAGTTACTTTTGGTCCCAGCAGACCCCTACTCTTCTGTCGGCACAAAGGGACGAGGTGCGGCGCTTTCTGTGGCCAAAAGCCCTCGCTGGGGCTGAGCAAAAACTCAGCTTTTTTTTTTCAGGAGCGCGGGCGACACAAAAGATTCAAGGGGGGAAATTGTTAAAAGGGAAGCCCTTTTCTCTTTGGGTTGAATGCAGTGGGGAGATTAAAACTTTCATTTGAGATTTTGCCGTATTCATAGTAGCGGGGCCATGAATAGGTCTAAGTCAGAGCCCACAGTGGTTGTGGTGTGCCCTTTTATTCTCTGGCACATCTTCAGACACAGGTTGTTTTGCACTTGAAAGAGGGGAAAGAGGGGAATGTGGGATTTTGACAGCTGATATTGGCCTCTGAGCTCTTGATGGGGATTTTCTAATTAACCCCAAGGGCCTATCAGGTGCTCAAAATGGAATGATTTCAGTCAGGAAGGGCAAAAAGTTGGAATTTTCTATGTTTTTTTTTTTTTTTTTAGGACAAACATACCGGGTATGATTTTTAAGGGCATATATATGATGAGACCAATTATGAGAAGGGCCTGAATACCCGTAAAGCTCAGAATTTCAAGGAAATCTTCCTTGCTCATGAAGTTTTCTTGGCCTTTATGCACCGCTGAAAAAGCTAATCTAAGCAAATGCCTTTTGATCCCCATTACTCAGCCCAGATCTTTCGGACCGAGACAATCCGAGGTGGCACACTCCCACCCTGTCCCCTCCAGCTTTGGGGACCGCGGGTGGCGAGGCCCAGGGAATCAGCCCAGGGATCCTTCCCGAGTGTCTGCAACTGGCAAAGCTCATCAGGAGAGCGGCCGTAGAGTGGAGAGGCTGGACTAGATCTGTGGTGTTTGATGCGCCGTGGGAACCTTGCAAAACTTCCTCCTTTTAAAAGGTTTTGAAAACTCCTAAAAAGGAGAAACATGAACAAACCCACACGTGTGTGTTCGCGCTGTTTTTACAACACAGAGGCACATGAAGTTTAAAAGGCAGCTGACCCCATTATCCAGTCTCCTATATCCATGATGAAGGATGGAGAATAAAGATGCGAGGGAAAAAAAACCTGAGAGTTGTGATACCTGTAAGCTGGAAAAGCTAACAGAAAGGCTTTTAGTATTGGTTTTGTATGCTAGCGCTGCTGAAAGAATGGAATTACAGCTTCCTAAGACATGATTCTTTACAGATGTTTACATGGGATGGATATATCTCTATCTCTATCTCTATCTCTATCTCTATCTCTATCTCTATCTCTATCTCTATCTCTATCTCTATCATCTCTATCTCTGTCTATCTATATCTATATCTATATCTGTATCTATGCATCTATCTCTATCTCTGTCTTTATCTCTATCTCTATCTAATCTAAATCTATACCCATATTAGGTCTAAGAACTAGAGTGGAAACTTGAGTAACTTGTTCAAGGTAATATTAATTTACTTTTTTATGTTTGGGGCATTTGAGACCTGCAAAGAAAAGAAGAAAAATGCATCAGGAACATGGAGGAGGATGGAAAGCATCCTTTGGAATTAATTAATCTGGAAGTAAAAACAAATCTAACTGTAACAGGGGATGTGTCCCTCTATTCCTCTGCTCTCAGAGCTCTATTCCTCTATTCTCAAGCCAAGGGCAGAAGTTGCAATGGTTTCTCCTTCTAACCATGGCAAAAATTATACAGGACCTCTCTGCCTTCTCTGCTCTCTCTCAGACTAGAAGGATTTCTTTTCCACTTTCTGTTATCAGTCAAATTCAAATTTCACATTGTTTGAAACTCAGCTGAAAGTAATACCCTGGGACCAACCTTAGGTTTGTGCCGGACGGGACAACAGCTGGACTGAGGGAAGGGATGAGATCATGAAGGTCAATATACATAAATAGTAAGTGTACTTAGTAAAGAAAAAAATCGTAAGAATGCTGCTAGCAAAAGGTGGTGGCTGCAGAGAGTAAACAGAAATTTTAAGGATTGCAGAACCAGACCAAGCGTTTCAAATCAAAACTTAAAACCAAGCTGAATTTGTTTTCACTCACATTTGGCCACAAGTTGTTTTGGTACAGGTCCAAAAATTTTGGGTTTTCTACTTTTTTTCTTTTTTTTTCTCCCTGCTCTGAAATTCAGTAAGTGTGTTTTGAGTCCACAAAAGAAAAAGGCTGTAGAGACTGATCTGTTTCTGGTCTTATCTAATGCCTGGGGACAAACAGAGGTGTATGTTAACTTCTGTGAGTAAAAGATCTGCCCCGTGCTCTGCTTTTACAGATCCACAGTTACTTTAGCCTGTAGAGTGAAGTTTTAATTCCAAAGCCTGGCATACAGGATGAGAACAATCCAATTTTGTTATTGAGACCCAAATTTGTTTGACTACGTAGGGATAGCACCCAGCAGTTAAAATAGATGCTAAATAACTGCAAGAAAATAAATATGAAATCCAAAAAATACACTTTGTAGAGTCCAGTTTGTTGCTACTTATGTTAGAAAGAGGTAGCCACCCCAGTGGAGAGTTTTGGATGTTTGAATAACATTTGCCTGAATACTATTTAATAGTCTCTAGAATATGAATAGACTTGACTTGACTCAGGAGTTTTATGTCCTACTTAGCCAAGGATTATTCTAAAGAAACTGATAAGGTGCAGACATTTATCCACCTCCACTGAAATGAAATGACCAGTATTTCTTCTTACCTAACACGAGCTGGAAATGGAATGATTATTTTTCTCCCTCCAGTCCTTGCAGTGCAGATGAACAAGACATTCATCTTGCTGACACATCTTGTTTCAGCTGCTGCTGTGACAAATTGTTTTTGCCATAGTTCAGCTGAAGTGCTGCGGAGTTGCTGGGAGTGACTACTGTATTCCAAGGCTTGTTCATAACGGATTTTAAACTTTTTTTTTCTTTTTGAGGACAGCTTTAAATCAAAATCAAGGCAAGTGTCACAAAGTTCTGTCAGCCACGGGAGACTTAACGCAGAGAGAGGGACAGAAAATCTCGAGGTGGTTCTCAGTCTTCATGAATCTGCAGGCTGTGCCCAGTGTCTCAGCAGTGTTCTGTGCAGTAACTTTTGCCAGAACATGCAAGGATGGAATGTTTCCTCTCGTGGGGGAGGATTTGGCTTCTGAAACAAAATCCCACTCCCACTGCCTATCAATGGAACGCATTGTTTGAGAGCTGGTCTGTGTAGTTCATGAGCACTCCAGTCCTTCGTCCACCTCTGACTGCTGCACATTAGGAGATCCAACTGCACACGTTTTGGCAGGGGTGGAGAAAATAATTCTACCATGATGATGATGATGATGCTCTGAGATATTAAAGACACCCACAGGCTCACTCGAAACACCAATTTTCTTCTCATGGTTAAGAAAAGTGGGAAGATCGTATCTCTACTTTGAAAGCTCTATTAGGGAAGACCATATCTCTACTTTGAATGGTTTATTAGGGAAGACTATATCTCTACTTTTAAGGTTTTATTAGGGAAGACCGTATCCCTACTTTGAAGGTTTTATTAGGGTGGAGTTCTCATCTTGACCCTACCCAAGACCTCACCAAGGCACCCCGTGGTTATGGTTGCTTTCCTGCTGCTGCTTGGCCCTTGGCTCTGCATGATGCTTCTCCTCCAACTTTGCAGCTCTTGGCGTAGATTCAATTCAGGTTTTAATTAGTAGTCCACGAGGAAGAACATCCATCGGCTCACAGAGTAACAGCCCAGTTTCAGAAAGGAAATCTTGTTTTCTAGGGAGGGGTTGTTACCAGTTCTCTTTTATCTCCCAATGAGTTTGCATGAAGCGGTGGACTTGTGATTCTGAGCATTTGAACATGTCGTGCCCTGCCAATTAACAAGATTAATTTCCCCCCACAAAAAATTGTCAACTGCTTTGACACAAACTGGGAAGAACTGAGACTTTCTAATTTCTCTTCCATCCTTCTAGACTGTAGAGACTTCACTCCATTTGCTGTCCACAGGCACGTGTTGTGTTTTCTCATCCATTTACTAGAAGTGAGAGGTCTAAAAAATGGAAAAAAAAATTACAGGGAGAATTAATCAAAAGGGAATTTTGAAGTGGAAATTCTCTAAGTTAACTTTGTGTGTCTTTTAAGTAATGGTGGAATCAGTTTGTAAAAGATGTCTGCCTTGTGGCTTAAGAAGTGGAAGCTTTAATATTGCTTTAGCAACTGTATGAAGATTCTCTTTGTTACTAGTTTTTCATGGGAATATAAATGTGCTTTTTTACTTGTTTTCATGTGCATTTTCTTTCTTGGTAAGTGTCACTCAGCACGGGAGGATTGTGCTTATTTGTGAACACTATTTATTTTCTTTCTTTGTGTTTACAGAGAGAAATACAACAGCATCTGCTCTAGAAACAGTTGGGGGAAAATAGTTCAATATATTCTTGGGTTGCAAGACAGATGGAGAGTGGGTTTTGTCTAGTTCTGACAATGTTACATTTCTTTGGCTCCTCCTTTTTCTGGCTCTCTGTCAGTTTATGGCAATTATCAATCTTCCTGATAATTAAGTTGATTAACTTAAACAGCTTTGGATAAGAACCAAAACCCCTCAGAAATGAAACTGTGTGCTACATCCTGATGCTCTTTTTGTTGCTGAAACCAAGCTTATTTTATTCCCCAACACAGCATCTATGCCTCATGTATATGGAGTGGGTTTCCTCCCAACACTTTCGGATTGTAAGAGCTTATCCACACTTTTCTACCTTAATCTCTGACCCACCAGGAGATTAAAGCTCATCTCTGGTGTATTAAGTAAGCTGGCTAATTGCTGGTGAAATCAGTGGGCATTAGAGAAAGCTACAGGGCTCCGAGGGCTTGAATGGCTTTGGGCACAAGGGAGAGTGGCAGCCACTGCCTGATGAAAAGCCCTTGTCTGGTGGTACCCTTAGAGACCAGAAGTTCTTCAGGCTCCTGCAGGGCCTCCAGTCTGATGGTACTTTCCCTGCCTTCACAGCTGCACAGCAAAGACGAACTGGAGTTGAGAGCTTGGGGGTCCTCCAGGGTTTGGCCTTGATCCGAGGAAACTCCCTGATACCAGCAAGAGAAGCCTTTAAATTTTCATACTGAGATGGAGCAGCAAAACAAACCCACCAAACGTGGATAAATGTGCTGTATAATGTAAGAGTGGCAGTGCTGTGTCTGCGGGTGGGAGGAAGGGGAAGAGGGCTGGGGCAGGGAACGCGCGTGGTGTGCGGAGGAAAGTCCTCCTTTGCTGGGGGCACAGCAGGCAAGTGGTGGTGCTTTGGTCTTTACTGGGGAGACAGTGTCTGGTGGGGGCTGTGATGACCTCAGCAATTGATATGGCCTTCAGCTTCTCCTCTTCTTCCTCCTCCTCCTTCCCCCCAGCGGAAAGGAGGGTCAGGCAGCAAAGGGGAGGTTTGGAGGTCACGGAATGGGAGCTGGACGTGGGTGTTGGGGCAGGGGGCTTGCTCATCCCTGCCTCCTCCTGCGCCTTTGGACTTGACGAGGATGAGGACTTGGAAGTTGCATAAAGATACAGGAGAGGCTGGAGCACCTCTGCAAAGAAGAGAGGCCCCGAGAAGCTGTGGCTGCCCCATCCCTGGAAGCGTTCAAAGGTCAGGCTGGATGGAGCTCTGGTTTGGTGGAAGGTGTCCCTGCCTGTGCAGGGGGGTTGGAACGAGATGGTCTTTAAGGTCCCTTCCAACCTTTCTATGGGTCTACGAAATACGTGAGGATGTTGGTAGAATTAACAGAATAAAAACTCTTGCTATAATAGATCACTCTCAAGGATAAAAAGCTGGTCTTAAACTCCCAAGAAGACATCTATAATTAGAGTGGGTTGAGGTAGGGCCCCCTTCTTCATGAGAGCAGCCACTAGAGGGCGACATGAGCGTGCGCACAACAAAGAGCGACGCTAAGGAAGAACTCGGTGATGTGAAACCTAACTTGCAATTCCTGAAGCATTTGCGCAGCTTGCCTTGCCTTGAGTTTGCGTGCTGGGAGAGCAGGACAGGACTTCTCCCCCCTGTTCAGCATTTGCCTTGTGCTTGATGCCAGGGAGAGGTAAACACACAGCTGTGTCACATGGCAAAGCTTCACTCCTACTTTTTCCAAGTGCAAAGGTTGAATAGGATTCGGGATCTGGAGTGGTGGTGCTGCTTCTCTTCGGTTTATGTCAGACCTGAAGATGTGAGGTGTATCTGCTTCTGGAGCCATCTGAGCCTAAAAGAATTTCAGACTTGAAGAAAACAGGCCCAGTCCTCAGATCTGTGGAGAAAACCATCAAGAGGTGACTGTGTGTTTGTGTATTTGTTTAGTCACCTGGGCACTATGTGGAAGCAATGTGTGTGAAGACTCCGCTGTAGCTACGGGATTATCCCAAAAAATAATTCTGATTTTAAGAGTCTCAAAAACAGCCAAGAGACAGAGGAGGTAACTAAACCTTCTATTCCAGTAAAATGGAGAGTTCACTAGTCAGTCTCCAATGAGATCTCTCAACTTGATGGAGGTTGCAGTCTCTTTTATGCCCTTTGCCTGAAATTCCCCCAGTACATGATCAGTAGGGGAAGGATCCCCAACATTACCAGAATGAAGATTATTGTGATTATTACCAGAATGAAGATTACTGTGATGCTGATTGATGTCCTTGTCTCTGGGCAATCCCTTGTGACTGACAACTGACCAACCAGTGACCTGTCACCTCTTACTGTAACCACACCACAAACTTTGCAAGAACAGCTCTTTATGCCTAACGAGGACCCAAGCTGGGACCCACCAGGAGGTCCAAGAGGATGGGGACCATGGGCTGTGAGGCTTCCAGATGGCCCCTGCTACCTCTGGGGAGCTCTGGAAAGGGACTGCTCTGCCTTTCCTGGTTTTCTGGCAGCAGTCAGCCCAGCTCTGCTGTTTTCAAATTTGTAGAGCCTCGTGTGTATTATCTCATGTCAGGTTGAAAGGTGCACCTCGACTGAAGAAGACAGTGGAAAGCACTGATGAACTAATACACTGTCTCTTCATATCTTAATTATTTGTGTGACTATTTCCCTTTGACCTTTCTCCCTGGGCATCCATTTGAAGCATTCATGCAAAGATGTTTTGCACAGAGGGAGGAAAAAAAAATGTTCACCTGTTCAAAAAGCTGCCACCAGGACGCAGATACAAGCGGAGATTCTTCCTGTCATCGCCGTATTATTTTCCTGAACACACTGTAATTTCATCAATTTTCCATGCTTATGGTCATGAATGCTTGACATTACCATGTCTTTGCGCTAACAAAAAAGAAATTTCATGGCTTAAGGTTTCCCCAGAAGAATAGGGAAAGCGTGAAAAGCCAGCCAAATTACGAAGCATTGCAGTGTCCTTTGTTCCACAGCAAGATGGCCTTGTGGGGAAGTTTGTATTGTATGTTTTGAGTTGAGTTCATTAGTTACATGTTTATAGCAAACTAGAAGTCATGCAGGTTTCTCCTGTTTTAAGTGTTTGCCCATTTGCATCTCAGTGGTGGTTTATTGCATCTCAGTGGTGGTTTATTGAACTTCCAGTTATGGGATTAAATGTGAACTCAACGTTTAAGGCCTTGGGTATAGGGAAGGCACATAAATATTTGCAAGGCTAGATCCTGCTCATCTCGGAGGTGGAGCTCGGTCTTCTTTAAAGGTCCCTTCCAACCCAAACTATTCCATGATTCCATGTTCGGGCAATTTGAATGAATGTAGGACTGTGTGGGTTGGTGCTGGCAGAGCAAAAATACTTCCAGGTTACACTTTTTTCCAATACATCACACGGTCCATTTGCAAATAGCATCTTAACAGAGAGGCAAGCGGGTTAGGATGAATATGACATGCCTTACTTTAAAAGGTTGATTTTATGAACCAGAGACATGAATGGTTCAGACCATGACCTGGACCCATAATAATTAACAAGACGTTCCTGAGCAAACTCTGAAATCTTCAGACTTCTTGTAACCAAGGTTACATGTTTTCTCCCTTGCTGATCTCTGACACAGAGGTGATGATGATTCTGTCGGAGCTGCCACTGCCCTTCCCTGTGTCTCTGTGAAGGAATACATTGCATTACGTTTGTACTTAGTGAATATAATCCTGGCTGGCTGACACATTGAGTAAACTGAGCCAGGCTGGGAGGGCTTTTCTGTCTATTTATATGAAGAATGTGGAAGCCACAGCACAGCCTGTAGAGTCTTGCTTGCCAGTGGGGATGTGATTATATAATATGTTTTCCCAAGCCACCAGACTTGTTCTGTGTCAAAGGACAGCCAAGACCTCATCAATCGTTTTTAGAATGTGTTACACCTTTTCTTCGCTAACTATTGGTTTGTCCCACACATTTTGTGTTTGATAGGCCTTTCAACTACGAGAAACCTCAGCTCAGATAACGCAGGCAGGTTTGGGCTGGGGAGCCTGTAGGTGCAATGATTCTGTTTTGAAGTTCCAGCTGATGCTGTGACTGCTGCACAAGAGTCCTCACTTGCTCAGTCCCGTCACCTTAATGGGTTGAACAAGAAGCACCTGAGGATGATGGGCAGTCCAATGATTTGATTGGTCAGTTCACAATTAACCAGGGAAATCCTTTTAGCTGTTGATTGAAGAGATGGACTGGTGTGAGGAAGAGGTGGCACCTGGCTTTCCTAAGGCCCACAGACCCAACAGGTATGAGACACAGACCACTACTCCATTTGTTGGTGGATAGCTGTGCATTTCTCCCCATGGAGCACTTCCAGCTGAGCCTGGAAGGAATGGAGGTGGCTGCTTAGGCTGCCGTGCTGGTGTCCATCAGGAGCAACTTCACTCAGGTCAGCAGCTACTAAAGCACAAAGCTGGCTTAAGCAACAGCACTGCAGGACATAACAGGTGTCTCCTGAGGGGACACTCAAGCCACAAAATCGCGTGGCAGTTTCACCCCCCCCAGAAAGGTAATTCAATCAGACTCCCGTATTCGTTCCTCCAGTCTGACAGCTGAGCCTTGGGTCATGTGCTGCTTCTCCCCTTGCCGTAATCACTGCAATGAAACGCTGATGGAGAACACGAGCTGCCCAGACAACCACTCCTGTGCTGTACGAATAACAACATCACCAAAACATCATCGGGCGTGGTAGGAAGAGTGAGGTTTTACAGGTGCACAACTCCACTACTTGTGGAGCTTTTGGTTCAAAATGTGCAGATTCTACAGTAAGGATTTAAGGCCATCCCTTGAGACTGAAGCGATTGCTATTCCCACTTAGGCTAATTACAATCAGGTTTCCCTCTGCCTTGCAGATTTGCTCCAAATTGCTTCTTATTGGACTTAGTGGGGGCAAAGGAAGATATCTGGGATCAACAGGTGGGAACATTTCCAGGAGTACCTTGTAAATGTTTGCTCTAAAGCCGTGACTGTTGGTTCTCTATCACGTCTGAGATGATTATGAGGAATGCTCGGTGCTTGGAAAAGTTGTGGGTTTGGCCTCTGAGCATGAGATGTGTTGGAATGCAACAGGCCCAGAAGCTGTCTGGTGTGAATGGAGAGTGTCCCATCACCTTTCCCTTGCTCATCCTCCCACTGCAGTGAGAGCAGCAGGCAGGGATTCATCCCACGCTGGATTTGGGGCTGTAACAATAATGAAACCAGGCTGAGACGTGACTCCACAAAGACAGTGAACAGGAGGTAACAAAAGGTTTGTTCAGTCATTGCTAAAACAGGGGGAGCTCGAATTGATAAGGCACAGGTAAAAACCCCCCACCTTATGTCTCCCTAAACTACTCAGTGTCCCAGTAATTAAGATTTTAACTGATCTTTCTCAGCTCTCCGGTAACATCCACGAACAGTCCTGCTCAAAAGTCACTGTGATGTAGTAAAGTACAAAAAAATACCGTGGATCACAGTGTGACCTGACTAAAAGGATATCAAAGTATTCTTTTCAAGGTAATTAACTCATAATTCTCCCATGAGTTTTGGTTAACAAGTACTGTGAGCTGCCTGTACAAGCTGACCCATAACGAGACTGAAGCAACACAGGCATATTCTAAATCAGTGTGCATGTGAAAGGATTTTACCAGCAAAACATGACCAAATTAAAAACATATACGATGAAGAAAGTCCTTGGGGTTCATATTTTAGAGGGGAAAAAGGAAATTTCCTGGGAAAAATGAGTCCACCCGTTGGGATGGTGCATCAGTAGAATCTTTGGCATAACCTGATCCGTGGGGAACCACAGCACTGGCAAGTTGCTCTTTACTGGTGAAAATGTCTGTTCCACTCCCCATGTTCAGAGCAGAAGCCTTTTTAATCCAAATATTTATACCAGGTGAATTCTGACTGATTTATATCCTCATGTAACAGAATGCTACAGATGTAATTGTACCTTTACCAGTTTCTTTTAATTATCAAGTTCACTTTTCCCCTATTTTATTTAGTAAATTCCCTTCTATTTATTCCTTTTTTAGTAGCAAGGACTGAGTGCACGCTAGAACATGTTTTTCTGTACCATCTGTTATAGTGAGATAATTGTTTATTTTTTTTAAGGACATTTACAAATTTTGCAGCTAAAACATTAGGTGAATTGCCTACTTTTATGTATATTATTCACACACCTGTATTTTGTCACCTTCACTTTAATGTCACAGCCCGTATGAGCCTGATGGTCCATGAGATGTTGATTTTCTAAAAATTATTATTTTATTACACCTAGTTAAAATTATCCCTTGCTCATTTCAGCAATTTAAAACAAGAATGGGATTTCAAATAAACTTTGCACGTTGACAGATCCACACTCTTGCACACAACAGTGACCTGTTGTTTTTTATCAGCTTTTTTTCCTTTTCCTTTCTTTTTGTGCATTATCCCTGTAATTCACAAAAGTCCCAAACTCCAAAGTTGCAAAGAAGGTGGTTCACCGGTGCCAAGTGACTCGGGCAGTCCTTTATCTCCTGCTAGGCAGAATTCCATCAGCAGTGTCTGAGAAACATAAACGTGTGTGCGTTTTGGCTTCCCTTTTTTGCTGTTTTGCTGTTTTGTTTTGTTCTTTGCTGTTTATTTTTTTTTAAAAAAAAGCTTTGTGAGGTCTATTAATTTCACTTCTTCTCCCAAGAAGCTCAAAGATATGAAAAGCCCAATGGAAAGTATTAAAACCCACTCCAGCCTAGAATGATCCAAATAGGAGATTTTTAGCTGGTTCTTCAGATTCCAAAATCCTGTGACTTAGACTATAAGACAGTTTTGTGGAAATTGGGGGGTTTTTTTGCTTAATACATTTAACAAGTTCAATTAAATTTGCTTTCAAAAAATTTAATTAGATTAATTTGAAGCAGAACCTGTAAACCTCAATGCTGCAGAAAAAGGCTGAAGCCCACAGTGAAGGGGGACCAGAGAGGATGACTGAACCACAGTATAAAGGGAGGGCACTCTGTCCCAGTTACTTGGAAAATATCTGATTATTTCATCTTGGCGTTGTGACTTGGGGGAAAGGAGAGGAACCGGTGGACCTGTCTCACATTCCCTGTGTTGCCTGGATAGAGGCTCTCAAGGGATGCACCTCCTCTGCTTGGGCTGCTTTTGGTGGTGGCTCCTCCTTCACACCGGGACTGGGAGCGGCACAACGGGCTGTGATCCCCCTGGAAAACCATCCCTCGGCTTTTCCGCTGCTGTTCCCCCGTCGCAAGGCTGTTCTTGCCATAAAAAAGTGCTGTATCAAGGCTTCCCAGAGGTAAATGACAGCAATTGCATGCAACCTCTCAGACATCCTGTAAATCCTGCAGCACACTCATCGGAGAAGTTTCCAGGCTCCAGCCGTTGTTTTAGTAATTTGGAAAGGCTGTAGCATACTTTAGATCCAATAATAATAATAATAATAATAATAATAATAATAATAATAATAATAATAATAATAATAATAATAATAATAATAATAGCAGCAACAACAACAACAATAATAATTATAATAACAATGACAACAATAATAATGATAATAACAATAACAACAGTATCAACAATAATAACAATAACGATTATAATAATAACAATAACAACAACAACAACAATAATAAAATCATTCTTCCTTTGATGACTGTATAATGCCCTGGGTCTCATGAGTAAAGCTATAATACTCGTTTGCATACCGATTATGCTGTTCTTTTGCCCTCAGTAATAGACACCAGATGCAGGGAAGCAAAACCTGCCTCGTGTTTTAAAGGGTGTTGAAATAGACTTGAGCAAAGTAGAAGATCGAAGGAAATAGAGTTAAATGCTGGTGCTCTGCTGGACTCAGTGTCTTGGTGGTTCTGCTCTTATGAAATATGAGACAAAACAATGGGAAGTTTCTTTAATTAACACGGGATGACATCTCTCCATATTTCAAAGCACAGCCAGCCCAAGTGGCAATGGTTTATGTTGTGATGCTGGGAAGGAAAACCAAAACATATTTGCACTCATCTGCCGGCCCCTCCTAAGTTAATTAGCAGTTGACAATTATTGTGGCCTGATGTTTTTGTTGTAGCAGCAGAAATCAAATCGACGTGGCCGAGCCACCAGCGAGCATGGCTGCAAGGCTGAGAAATTCGGTACGTTGGCATGAAATTAGCTCAGTCTACAGCTAGAAAATGATGGGACCGAGATGGAGCTTTATTGCATAATTAGCTGAACAATATTTCATCCCCAGGTTTTATCAAGCTGCAGGACAAGCATATCTGTTGTAATTATATTTTACGTCTGTAACGCGACACGTTAATGAAATGTGTCACTACACTGGTATTAGGATACATTTCATTAATGCAAAAGGCTTTTGTTGTCCGCTTTACATTTGGAAACAGATTTAAGTATTAGGTGGCTAATGTCTGCAGCCGGGGAATCCTTTCCGAATTTGTAACACGGACCAGAACAGACCGCATTACACTCTCCAAATGGTGCATTTTTGCATTTGAATGTCTGAATTATCCTGGTTTCTTAGAGACGACCACCACACCAACATCTTAAATCCTCAAAATATTGTCCGCTTCATTGAATGCTCATGATCTAAGCATATGTGTAATTATTCTGTAATTCCCCCCAAAATGTGATTCCTTGGAAATGCATACTAGATTCCCCCTATTGTGGCCGCAATGACTATTTCTTTGTGCCCGCTTCTTTAAATACGGTCACAAGGAAGTCTGTGTGCCTTGGTGCACCGCATGTGTAATGATGATTTTTTTTTTTCCCCCCTCTCCCCACCACTCCCAGAACGCCCATCAGCAGAAGGGGAAAAAAAAAACCACTACCCACCCAAAAACCCCAAAAAACAACCCTCTGCCAAAAACCTGCTTCATTTGTTCCAGGGTCACCAGAAGAGCATTTAAGGTAGTCTACATAGGACAGTAATCTTTGTGACGATGAAGGGCCCTGATGTCACGTACAATGGGCTTAGGGCTGGGCAAAATGGGAATGTGCAAGAGTTACCAAACCTGGCTCTGATAACAGAGGCACGGGCACACCTTGGCAGAGGGCAAAGGGGAACCCCCCATGCACCTTAAAGCAGATTCTCTGCACACATCATGCAACAGCGAAAAACCGATTTTTCCAAAATTGCTGTTAGCGCAAAATATGGATACTCTTGCGGAAATAATAATAATAAAAAAATAATCCTATTTGTCTGCGAGGAAAATTCAGTTTTGTTCATTATGAAAATCACGGTTTGCTCAGTAATGCAATGAAAATTTAGATGCTTTTTTTTTTGGCTGAACTTTTGCTTGCTTTCCAATCCCAAGGAGGAAGTTCTATGGGATCAGGACTGTTGCAGACACTGGCAAGGCAGAGGCTGAGATCTCATCTTGTAAATTGTTCTAGTGCACAGGTGCCTCTACCAGCCCAGCTATAAGGGAGCTGTAGGTAAATTTTGACTCCTGAGTCCTTCGTAGCACTTTCTCTTAACAGCTTCCATTAAAAAAAAAGTCATCTGGATCTTTAGTACTTATTTGATAAAACTTAATAGTTCATTCATTCATTTCAAATGAACAAAATTCAATCAGAAGCAGAAATATATGAAAACAATGCATTATTAAATAAAATCAAACCATAAAATTTTCTGCAAGTTTCGAAAATGTTCCTTAATAAAAAGGTTAATAAAACAGGTTTAGCTGGAGAAATATAATAAACACTGATACGGGCAAACGAATTAGTATGTAGTGAGGAAATTCAGCCTGTGTAAAAGAGTTGGGTGCAATAACTCTTAGCAAAAGCTGCAGTGTTTGGTTCCTTCCACCATTTCATCTGATACTAATATACCATTGGAGTAGTAATACATTTTTTAGTACTATTGGAGTATTCATACATTTTTAGTACCATCGGGGTATTCATACATTATTCATTTTTCCCTGTTACATTTTCACCATTAGAATCAAAATGCAAAGTGCATTTCTAGGGTTCAGCCAAGAAAGAAATCACAAGCTTGAGGAGCCGTAACAAATGGTTCGGTGTCGCTCTGGTTTCTACTCTTTAATTAAAAATAAAATTAACTCTTTAGCCCATGTTGAGCAGAAGCTGGATGAAGTAGCCTGTTGTGGTTTAGTTATTGCCCGAGGCACAAAAATATGTTGTATCCTCAACCCTTCTCCAGGGAAGGGTGGATTTCCTGGTGCCTTCCTCCTGGTCATCATCATCATCATCATCGCCCTTCATGTTCCCAACAGGCTGGACAAGGTATGAGTTTGTACCAAGGATGTGTGGAATTTGGGGCGCTGGCTCTGAAACACCCCTGACTCATTAGGCACAAATTTTCTGCTAAAAACAGGCATTTCTCCAGCCCACGTTGGCCATGTGGCTCCCGAGCTGACGGAAACCCTCCGAGAAGGAGGACTCGGAGCGAGTCATCCCCTGCTGCACCTTCTTCCCCCTCCTAAAGATGGGGAGACAGTTCCCAGTGCAAGTTTCATGAGTTTCAGCCGTGCCAATTTTGGTTTCGGAGCGGCGAGTTAAAATCCCAACCCCAGGAAACGCTGAGCGACCGGAGCAGGGCTTGGATTTCGGCCGTGAAACTGTTCCCTGCTGAAATAAAACAGCCAGGACCGAGAGCTCTGTGTGCATCAGGGCAATGCACATCTCGCTTTTTTTGAGATAAAAATACTGAAATAAATGAGTGAAGCGCTGGAGGGAAACCTGATTTTTATGTGCGCTCATATTTTTATTACGAAATGAAGCAGCGACTGAGAAGTGGCTTTCATGGCAATGGAGCACCTTTTCATTACTGCAAGTGCATTCCTCCCACACTTTCCCTTACATCATTATTTGCAATATTTTTTTTTTTCCCCTAAAACCCTGAAACGTCAACTGAATGAAAATGGTCTGAACAAGCAAGGGAAATACCTATAAATAAACATTTGGCGGGGAATCTTTGATACTGTGTGAATGTTGATGGCAAACATTTTAATGACGCCAGCCATGGGGTTTTTTTTTTTAAAAAAAAAAAAAAAAAAAGGTTGATTGTAAATCACTAAAATGTGCTGGGCTTTCTAAGCTCTGAGTTGGCAACAGCTTGTTGAGAGTAAATCCTCTCATGGAAGGTTTTGCTAATCTGAATAAATTCAATTTCAAAATCCTTCCTTGATCTAAGCTTGCTTAAGCTCTCACCAAGGCCTAAGGACCCTGAGGGTCAATTCCAATAACAAAAGATAAGGAAAAGCTGCCCTTTCTCATATCTCTTTGCAATCCACCGTAAGCTGTTGCCTCACTGCAAAAAAACCTTCGGGTTTAATGAAGTCGCCTTTTGATACTTGTTGAGGATGAAGTTCAATGTTTCCCACCCTGGTGCTCGTCGGCTGCGCCTGCCACCCAGGACCAGCCTTGGGGAACCTGCCTGGCCGCTTCCCCCTGCAGAAGTCCTTGGAATCACTGCACTGAGCCACACAGCTCGGAGAAAATGTATCAAACGGGGCTTTGCAAACCGGATTTTTCTTCGGGGGTGGGAATTGATACCAGGCTAGGCAGCCTGTGCTTTTTTTTTTATTTTAAATTAAAAAAATCATAAAGGAAAAAGTTTATCTCTAAACCTGACCAAAGCGGGGCTGGGCTGTGACGCTGAGACCCTCCTGCTGCTGCTGTGCAGATGTTCTGCAGTTCAGGTACCTGCTACTTCTGGACGCTGCATTAATTAATCTAAAGCGGGAGATACGAACAGCACTCACAATTGTTTGGGGTTTTTTTTCCCCCAATAATCGCCTGTTCAATTTTCCTTTTAATTGAGGCTTTTTGTGTTGAACAATCACTTACATGAAGACTGTTAGACCCCATCCCGTCGCAGTAATTGGATAAGCAATGCAAAAAATCACCAAAACTGGAAGTTTTTGAACAGCATCGGCCACTGGGCAGCCGTAAACTGGCGATGCCGTTGGTATGTGCTGAGTTCCTGGGGCAAACACGCTGCCAAAATCCATCCCATTACGACAACTGAACTTACAAAAGGAAGCGCCAGAAGGATTTAGTTTCTTGGTCAGATATCCATCAAAATGTGTAACCTTGGATCGCAGAGAAGTGAATGATTACAGACAACTGGCAGACAAAGAGTGGGCCATGACGTATCTGTGGGGCAGAGGGACCTTGGGGAGGTCACAAATCTGTTCTGTCTCTGGCAGAAGCTTTTGCAAAACTCACTCCAACTCTGGTTAGCTGAAGAAAACAGACTAAAAAAACCTAACAGCTTTTGGTAATATGAAATCAAATTTTCTGACACTGCATTTGCCTGGGTGTTGGAGTAAAGGCTGTGCAGAATCAGGGTGGAACTGCACGTTCCTGGGTAGGAGTTTATTGTTTTTATACTACTGCTATTCTAAAATATTTTTCTTTCTATTTTTAGGAGGCTGGGTTGTTTTAGTTTGGTTGGCTGGGCTTGTGCTCATTTTTCATCCTGATAAACCCAATTGTGAGACTCTTCCTATGGCTTGTGCTAAGTGTTGGCACTGCTGCGGCATCAGGATGCTCAAAGTGCCTTTAGGACACTTAGGACAAGGTCTTAGACACTCTTTGGCTACCTGACTGGTAAAAGGCAGTCATAAATCTACGTTACAATGTCAAGGAATTAGCTGGAGAATTCGTTATTTAACCTGCGTGGAAGAACAGAGGGCCCTTGGGAGAAACCCTGAAGAACTGAGGTCTGACAAGTGAAGAGTCCATCGGGCTTCCAAAGAGAACCAAGACCCATTTAACAGGCTCCCAAAACCCACTGCATGGGCTCCCATTAAGCTCCAGCGAGGATGTGCCCAAGCAAGAGGTGTGTAAATGTGTTTTTCATGAAGATATTTTGGGTATTCCTTTGTTGTAATTTTGGGTATTTCTCCTACCTGCAAGGTTCTCCCTGAGCATCTTTGCAGCTCCGCCAGCTTCATCCTGTTTGTTTTGGCTCCAGAAATAAATGTGTTTGCCCTGGCTTGGTAGGAACAAGTGGTGCTTCCCAGAGGGATTCTGTACTGTGCTGGGACAAAGGAAGGTGGCTTGGTGTGGGTACGTGCAATGAATGGTCCTCACAGGAACAGTGGCAAACGCTGCTGTGAGTAAAGCTCAACAGCGAGCGAAACACACGGCTGTTTTCCTTACACCTTTATGATTTTTATTATTTCCTTTATTCAATTTTACCTATTAAAGGGACTTCTGTCTCCATAGATACCAGTTCTAACTCACATTTAGGTTTTCAAGCAGTCCCCTGGAGCCTGCAAATGCTTGTGGCCAAGGCTGAGACGGGTAGTGTTACCGATACTACACAGCATACCCAGCTATTCTCGTGGACAGGGTGATTTGTTGGAAGGAATGCTTTTTATCGGAGCCACAGCTCCTGCACTCGTATCATCGCTGAAGAAGATCCAATTTCTTTCAAAAAAAAAAATCAGTCTCGCTGGAAGCCAAGATAAATGATGAAAATTGGCTTAAATACACAGGAAAGCTTTAATTTTGAAAGTCAGATGAATGATCCAACGTAGGTTTTAAAGCAGATGCACAATAAAAATGATTGGTATGCAATATTTGAAGTTTTGCAGTTAGTAATCCAATTAATCTATGCTTGTACTTCATCTAGCATCTGTTTCTCCAAGTTCTCAAGTATCTTAAAGTCTCTGTGAATAACTTGTCACACACAAAAAGAAAAAGAGGAAAGGTTTAAGTAGGAAGGACATTGATGATGGTACTGACAGACTGTGGTGCCTGTGAGTTAATGCATTTAGTATTCCTACATCCCATTTCAGTCACTGCTTTAACTTCCTTGCAGAAGGAAGGTTTTCAGTACTGTTTGGTTTGAGATCCCTCCATTGGCTCTGCTTGCCCTGCAGATTATTCCCTTCCACCCACATTTCTTTTGGAGCTCTGCTGAGTGACAAACAGGGGTTTTAAAACGAATTTAATTTGGGATTTTAGATTAATTTTTTTTTGTAGGGTAATTATTTCCATGGTCTCTGGTGCCTGTACATCCATATCCTTATTTAAGAGCTTTCTATGTGCCTCAAAATGTCTTTATGGCAGATATGCAGTGCAGTTGTGGAGTGATCATACTGGAATCGGAACTCTCCTACAGTGCCAGTTTTGTGTTCTAATTATGAGCTGACTAAGAATAATAAGAAAAGTTATTTTTCTTACTGTTTAACAATTCAGAGAGTGTCATGGAGCTTGGTTTATATCTAACAGAAATGGCATTGTAGCAGAATCTGCTGATTTTTGCAGGTGTGCAGGCAAACCTCGACAAGAGATGTACCTTTCTTGATTTTCAGCTCTTTCTTGCATAGAACCAATTTCTTTAAAAAAAATAAAAAATTAAAAGCAAAGGACAAACACAGGCAAACACAGATACAGAACTGTTCTTTCCCTGGGGCATTTGCAGTGTTTGTTACAGGCATGCAGATGAGACACGAGATGTTCCTGACATGATCCCCTCAGAAGGAGTGTCAGTGGCAATTCATCCTGCCAAGAGGATATTGCCTAAATCTGGGTGGATTTTTGTAATTTTCTGTGGGTCATAGGTAACACTTCGGTGATGTGACTGTTGCAGGTTCCAAAAGATGAAAGGAAAGCTGAAGAATCCACTTTCTGGCTTCCCTTTCTCAGCGGATGAGCATTTTAGGTTTCTATTTCTAAAACTTCTGACATGTTGAGTTACTTGTTAAAGACAGACATTGGCCAATAGAATATCTTTTCTGTTGCAGGGATGGCAGGATCATGTAAAAAACTCTATGATTTTACCCCCTTCCTTTCATAGCCAGTTGAGCTCCAAGGCAAGAGAATGGGCTGACTGACCTTTCAAGCTCCATAATGTCAGCTCAGAAATCTGTATTTTTGAATTACTGCTCTTCTAGTCCCCAGATCTTGGAGTCATAAAGTTACCGAGAACTTGCTGCCTTCTTTCTTTTTTCATTTAAATGTACACTTTGGCTCTATTGAATGTGAAATAAATCTTGACAAGATTTATTGAAGGTGCTTTTAAGGGTAAAGATCAAAAGGCAAATAAGTATTTCTACTTTTTTTTCCTTTAAAAAAATCTGCTTTTGAAGGCAGTCTCTAACTTTTATAATAGGGTGTACAGTGTAGATGACATAGTAATGTCTACAAACAGATTTTCTTATGATTTTATCAATCTTGTTTTCAGATTTATGAGTAGCACTAAGAAGTAGAAGGGATTGGGAAGTTTATTAAAAATCATCTTGTTTTCCACAGTGAGGACTGGGCAGAGATCTGATACAGACTGAAAAGTGAAAGGAGACAAACAGTGATTTTCACCTTGGGAGGTGGTAGACCACGTTCAGTGCTCATCTTCTGATACAGAGAAATAACCAAATATTAGAAAATCGCCGTAATATTAATTGTAAAACTCAGTTGCTAAAGAATTGGGGGGGAGGGGGGTTGGTCTTCTTTTTTTTCTAAGATAGTGGAAAAAAAAAAGCCAGACTACCCAAGACAATGTGCCATCTCTTGGGGTACAGGTTAAGCAATTAACAACTTGGTTAGATAGATTAGGTAAATAAAATGTTTTAACCCCAGACATTTTAATTGAGAGAGAAGGTACACAGTGAAGACTTCGCCGATCAATTGGGACTCATAATTTGCCGGGTTGGTTTTCCAACCCATCCTCTCCGTGGTGAGTCTTATCAACTTCCACCCCTCTGCAGCCTCACTGACACAGAGCCAGTGTGACCCCCACGCACACAGAGGATTGTTTACGAGCAAATGGTTGATAATTGCTTGCAGATCTTCCATTCCCGGGGTGATGATCTGCATAAACAAATATACGGGCACATACTTGGCATACTGTGCATCTCTGTAGGACTTCAGCACGTTTAGACATCCCAAGCAAGGCGGCAGCCACGAGAGTGGCAAGGCTTCATCCGTGAAGCTTCTCAGCCCAGCTGGTGTAAATACCCTTCACGTGGTACTTTCCATGCATATTTAAAGACTGGAAAGTCTGTAGAGGTAATCACAGCCTGGAGAAATCTCAGCCAAACCTTCGTCCCAGGTCTAGCTCGAGGAGGTGAACAAGTTTGTGCTGCTTGTACTGCCTACGATAATGCTGCTCTTTTCCTAAATTATGGTATATTCAAAGTCCCGCATTAAGAGAAAGGGTCCACAAACATACTGGGCTCTCTGAGTGCTGCTGCTGCTGTCAAAGTCAAACAGATGTCTACAAATGAGTTACTTTATCATCTCGGACCTCCATGGTTTCTCTTTTTAATTTCTCTACGAACTCCCCTTAAAGGTCTCCTCCCTGGGACTGTAAACCCATGAGTTTTTCTCTCAGACTCGACGTGCTAGCAATTTTCTTACATATTCCCACATCAAAACATTTGGAAGGAACAACCGGCAGGAGTACTCCAAAAAACCTCAAACGTGACATTAACCAGCGAATCCTGGGTGCTGTTTGTCCTTTGCAGCCTTAGTGGATGTACAATGTCACCTTTGTCATAACTTGTCTCCCACCGTGCTATAGTGGTCGTTGGTTTTAGCTGCTCTTCTGAGATTTGGGGAAAACACACAAAGACCCGACTCTCCCTAGAGGTCTTTTAACTATGCATAGCTCCCTTACTCATGAAAATCCACCTTCTTTTCCATCTCTAAGGAAGTTTAATTGCTTCTTTGTGATGTCTTGTCTCCGGAAATTCATGCCCTATGTCATGGCAAATTCATTTTACTTTTCCCTTACCCTGAATAAAAGGGAAGCGATTCCCAGCAGGGAAAGTAAAAGCTCAGTACATGCCAGGCAGCACCCAGAAACCATCCTGGCAGCCCAGATGTAGATACTACAAAGATATTTTGAGTGTATTATTCATGATGCCTGCCTGCATTAATTAGAAAATTCGTGCCATTAGACCCTTTAAAACATGAGTTTGACCACCGGTCACGCAACAAGATACGAAGTGCAACATGACAGCAAACACGAGCCCCTCTACACCAAGTTTTTAGAGGGACACTGCCAAAGCTTCTTAACTGATGGCATTTACAGCAAATAAAGGCTGGGTTCATCAGTCAAAAAACTACCGGGGCAGTACATCAGCCTGCCTCGACTGCCTCTAGAGAAATAACCACATCTAAGGGGTGTGACTCGTTGCCTCTTCTCGAGGTTGACACTTAAAACAGATTAAATGATAACACCCTGAAAGAAGACATTTCTTCCCCAGGCCAGGCTAGTTCAGGTGTAGCTGTTTGTCCCACAGACCTCAGAAGTTAGCAGGGGAATCTCATCCTTTTCCAGCCTTTGGCAACGAAAGGACATGTATTTTAAACAGAGATCGTACGCATGAAAAGATAGACATGGGCATTTCTGAGCATTTTCGAGCTTTTTCCAACTAACTCTGCAACTTTGACATACTTTGATACATACAGGTTTAACAAATAGTTAAATAGCAGCAAAGCGTGTGAACCCATACAGGTTATTTTAGTTATTGTTGACAATTCATATAAACTCAATGCGTATTTCTTAAAAAAATAAATAAAAATTGTAGCGCGAATTACAATCTCGTGCTTAAACTTGCACTGTCAAGTCTTTACTGTTGAGGCTCTGTCATGTCATAAAAGGAATCAGAAACTTTTTTTTTTTTTTCTTTTTTTTTGGTGAGTGGAAAGAAAAAAGCAAGAAAGAAAAAAGAGAGAAATTCATCCCATTGCCTTTATTACTTTACTACCATTCAAGTAGGATGAGAAAGGCCAAAAAGCTTGCACGACAACCAGAGTGGGTAATACATGAATAGGAAGTCTGGTTTCTTTACTTCTCTATGACAGAGCTGAACAGGAGGCTGGGGAGATTTGGGGCTTTTTTTCTGTGGGTTTTTTTTTATCTTCTTTTTCCTGGTTCTATTCTTCTGTATAACTTCTGTCAGAGAAATCAGCCATGAGAACAAAGGTTTGCTACGAGTGTCACTCATTTTGCACTGACATTTACCAGGAAGTCAGGATTCTACCAGATGTACACACTCCATGTAATAAATATTTGAGACACAGTGTGAGCGTGTCCAGCATGAAATACCGGTCACCTTTAGGGACACAACACATCCCATAATAATTCCCTTGCTGTTTTCTTCTCCTCCAACTGTTATTTTGCTTTTATTCCTTAAGTTTTAGCAGTTTTTTCTTTATTCTGAAAGTCATTTACAATAGATGGCATTACAGTAGTCTGGTTTTGTGGAGTTTTGGGGGTTTTTTTGTATACAGATGAATGATGAAATTTATATTATTATCATTTTCTTCTGTGGCAATAACAAATTGATTAGCCAGGAACCTTCTCTTTGTATTTCCTTGGACACATCAGAAATAACTTCTTGGGTTTCTCTTAGTTTTGTTGGATGTATTTAATAGTTTGAGCAAGACCATAATGAATATTTATGCTTCTGAATTTTAATTCAGCTTTACTGTCAACATTAACTCTGTGTGCAAAGCACAGATGATTTACTTCTTGTTCTCAAGATAAATATGAACTGTACCAACACTGTTAATGGAATAGTTTCCGACCGGTGCAAGATGAATTTTAAAGAACAAATTAGCGGAGACCATCACATTGTTAAGAGTTTACAGGTTTATTTTCACAACTTTGTACACATTTTCAAATAGCATATCAAGTACGATATGATAATCTCAGATATTTGAAGTTGGTTTGAACAGGTGCTTACAAGTAACAGTTTTTGAAAAGCTTAAACCACAGTTTTTGGTAAAGAATTTGCACCTTCTTTAAGGCAATCATTTGCCTCAGTCTTTAAAATATGGAAGTTTGCACATGCATATTGGAGCACTGGAGCCAGCTACCTGATGACCCCTCCTTTTGAATGTTTTCTGACGTGACGCTGCGAGATCTGCCGTCACATTCATTAAAGCAATTAGGAAGATTTGAACCAGTTTCTGATATTTT
>VWZG01012813.1:229334-234544 GCA_013396735.1 Grallaria varia | reverse complement strand
TGTTACGAGGAAACGTACACACAGATGTTGTGGGAGTTCAGGGGGAAAAAAAAAAGGGGGGGAGAAAAAAAAAGCAGCCCTTACGTAGCTGACAGCCCGACAACTTTGCATATGTGTGTTAACAGGAGAATGCGCTGTGTTTGGGATGAATGGAGAAGCGGGCCTAAATGACTTTCAGATTAGCTGGAACAGATGGAAGGGTCACAGTTGAACAACTTTACACAGGAACATAAAGGCAATGTTCAAGTGGAGTTCATTGCCTCTGACAGATACTGTCAATCAACCAGGGGGACTCTCAGTTAACCAGCAGCCTGTCCTTTTTAAAGATTAAATTTAAAAAAAAAAAAAAAAAAAAAAAAAAAAAAAAAAAAAAAAAAAAAAAAAAAAGGTATTGTGAGGCGATGACTGGAGTTTATCTGGTCTGTGTCAGGCACAAACTCCACCCCGGGTGACCAGCATTTTCAAATCAAGCACAATGGGTTGGGGATGTTTTGAAGAGGAGCGAGTTACAGGCTGCGCTGGGAGGCAGGACTGTGATATAATTCCTGCATCATGTGTCATCTGGGTCGTGTTTTTCTGAGGGTGTATGCCAGAGTTTGGGAGCTGAGTATCTCTTGCTGATGTCCTCTGGGCCAAAAATGAAATCGCCCTGGAAAGTGTGAAGCAGATTAGCAGGCGAGGTCCATGGGGAGGATGGAGGTGGTTTGGATGCAGAAGGTGGGAAGAAGAAATTATTTTCTTGGGCTGAAAACAGGCACCTGAAAACTCTTTACACGTGAAGTTTCTTAGACGCCGACATCCACACTGGGACACTTTTCCCTTGCCCCTCCTTTCCAGTTAAATGAAGGCAACCAGAGCAGTGAAGATCTCTTGGATGTATACGAGGGTATCTTCAGAAGCACAGCCTGTCTATACAGCTCCCTCCAGCTCACAGCGTATGAAACCAACAGCCGATGAACCCCAGCAAGAATAATTTCTAGGAGGAGAAGACAGAAGTTCACATCTTTGCCTGCAAAGGCTCTCCCAGCCATAGAGTATTTGACCCAACATCTCTCTTCATACGTCACTTCTCCAGACGGGTCTGTAGACTCGAGTCAGGAAACCCGGAGCTGAAGAGACACATTATATTATTTGTGTGGTCCCTGGTTGGAGCCCTAAGTGGAAAGAGGTTTTCAGCTCTGCAAGACACCCCATTCTGGCTTTACCCTCAGCAGCTCACTCAGCCTCATAATCTGCACAAAGCAGAGATTCAGACCTTGCTGATCCATAGACAAAAAAACCTGCACCTTCCTGACCGCTGTATTTCATCAAATGAATGGGTTAGCAGCAAATCCTTGGTTTTTTACCACGCAGCTAGGCAAAAATAACATTTATCAGTCCCAGAAACACTCTTTCTTAGATCTCAGTAGCAAACAGAGTCAAGGGCAGAACTCATGCGCTTTCTGTATCGCTGTCAAACTGGCAGATTTGATTGTCAAATCTGAAATGTCAAAGTTCTTACAAGTAAATAGTTTTATGGGGCAAAACTACTAGTCAGTGTCCCGCGTCAGCCACGGCTTGAGCTCCTCCTGCATTTCTCAGCTATCCTTTGGAGTTGCCTTCTCTGGGCAGATGCTTGCGCGTTGATGACTCTTCGCTTTGTTGGAAGACAATTCCAGCGCTCGCAATCTCTGTTTTGAAGGAAACCTGTCATCTGCTCCCTGTAAAAAACCAACCAACCAACCAAAAAAAACCAGGGCAAGAATTGCAATCGTTGTGAAAATAGCCGAGTTCAAACCAGGAGAATGCTGGGGCTGTGCTGATATCCACCTGAAGGCACCCGCCCTTTGCTGCTGGTAGAGCCCAGAAGTTGGGTTGGCCAGGCTGGGGCTGTCCAGCCAGTGGTTCAGTCTTTGCAGCAAGGCAGGGGCTGAGAAATAAATACCAGGAAAACACCAGCACAGTCTAAACCCTGCAAATAGCGCTGTGATCAAAAAAACAAACCAAAAAAACCCCAGAACACTGAAGTGGTGTTGCATCGAGAAGATGCTGCATTTCATTTCACGGAGACAAAACACCTCCAAACCCAATTTCACATCACTTACCAGCATGTTTGGCATTTGCCGGGGACTAATTACAGTTCAGAGTGCCACTGACTAATTACAGCTGAGGGTGCCACTGACTGATTACAGCTGAGGGTGCCACAGTACAGCTCAGAAGAGCCAGCAGTTTAGAGCATTTCCTTGCTCTGCCCTCCAGGGACTGCCTGAAAAACTTTGACAAACTTGTACAAGGTAAAATCGAGTTTCCTCCCCCCTTTTTTTTTTTTTTGGGAAAAACTTTTTTTCCCCAAAAAAAAAAAAAAAAAAACCCCTTCATTTTTTTTTTAGGGAAAACTCTTTTTCACCTGAAAAAAAAAAAAAAAAAAACCCCCTTTTTTTTTTTTTTTTTTTGGGTTTTTTTTTTTTCTTGGGGTATTTTTTTTTCCCTTGGGGTATTTTTGCATCTCAAACATTTGATGATGTGAGATTGAAGTTTACTGACTCACAGCTCTGCCCTGGATGCAACTTGCGTGTAAATTTCCTTTTTAAAAAAGATAAAAATCTTTCCTAAATGAACACCCGATCTTTGGTAACACTCATGACAAACTATTATTCTGTAGTAGGCAATATGCTATTCATGCTCCTGTAGATTATTCCTGCAATTTACCTTGCAACCACTGTTTGGGCTTTACTGTATTAATAAAATCAAGAGTTCAAATTTATAGGTAGTTATATTCATTAAGGTAGTAACAGTGTTTATAGGTAGTATTTCTTTATTAAGGCAAGTATGATGGCTAATTAAAAAATATTCAGAACTAAAACCACCACGAAATACATTTCACAACTGTTGGCAGTTACCATGGTACTATAATTGTAATATACTACAGGAGATATATCATTTAATTGAGGCTTTGTCTTTAACTGGAGCTTCAGGAGCCCCAGGAGTGATGTGGCTTCTCGTGTTCTGTGGAGTAGGAATTTTACTTGGCCAGCCATAACTCCTTCCATTTGCCACCACTGTCACATTGATGCCCAAACCTAAACCTTTTTTGGGGTTTAAAAAAACACGATCCAGAAAGATACTGAAATTGGGCAATTAGTTTTTTCATCATTAGCTACAAATGAGCTTCCCTATTAATTTTCTATCTCCATATTTCTAATTATAACTGTGGCTTCTCAGAGTCTGAGTTTGTCAGTGAAATTCAGGGCCCACTGACTTCTTAAATGAATGTTTCCAGTGATTTTAATGAAGTTGGGATTATTCTCAAGGAGTCTGACCTCCTAGAAAAATTCCATACATTTGTTGCATCTTACATACCTGATTATCCCCTTATTTTATTTTGGTGGAAACCCATTGACTTGAATTAGTCCTGGTTTCTATGATTAAATAGAACAAAGAGTCTGATTGTACAAGGCTTTTGACCTTGTTCAAGCGGGAACAAAGTGGTTTTTCCCCTTATAGATCACATGGAAGTAATACAAATAATAAAAAATAGAGAAATAGCCATTGAGCCAGGAGGATGTTGAACTGTTTGAGGAGCTAATGTGACACATTCCTCTTTTATTCTGCATTGCAGTGGCTTTATTAATCAGACAGGCAAGCTTTGAAAATGAACAAACATCAAAAACAAAGAATTGTAGAGATACAGCAAAGCACCCACTTTCCATTTAGGTTCCCTGACAGAGCATTAAAACAATCTGGGCATAGATTAATAAATGATGTCCTGATACATCGTTTAAGGACTTTGTGTCAGCTGCAAATAAAACCACCCATGTCCTGCATCCCTTTAGATATTCATTAATGGCTCACACTTCTGCTTCTTTTTTTTTTAATATATATAATTGTGACAAAAGGGCAAGATGTTTAACAAATCAGTGTTTGTCTGGTCAAGGTTTGAAACCTCATTCTTTTGTGTGACTGCTTGTTTTGTGGTTTTGGGGTTTTTTTTTATTAACAAACTAAGCATTGGCTCATAGTGATGAAGAGCTACCAGATGAGCAACAACAGCTGCAGATTCACATTCAATTTTTCTTTATGGCTGAGGTTTTCCCTTCTTTTTTGCTCTTCGCTCGGGGTGGGTGCCTGTTGTGGATTGCAGTGCCTGGCACAACGCTGGCCACTGTCTGGCAAGTTGCCACACCAGCTCAGCAGGTCAAGGTGACAGGCAAACGGGCCAGGAGCACACACAAAGGTCTTCTCCTCACCTGGGAGGACAAGAGCTTGCGGAGATCTAAGGTAGCACCTTCATCATCAGTGGCTGTGGGCTACAGAAAGTCATTTTGTTTTAAATTTGAGCAGAAAGCAAAAGTCTTTAATGGGCAGAGGACCACTGATTCAACAGCACCGCTCAACAGCTCCATACAGGTGCTCCAGAGGACTCACTACTGTCCTTGAAATCGGAGGAGGAGGGGTGGAAACCTTTGAGTTGACAGGTAAATCTCCCCAGGATGAGCTTGGCTCTGTGGCCATAAGTTTCAGCGCCACGAGCTTCCCAACTATAAAAAGGTGAATTCTGGCCCTTGTTGCCCTTTGGAGATACCAGAAGAAAGAGTGATGTGGAATGCAAAGTACTGGCTAATTAATTAACTTTTAAAATGTTGTAAATTTGTCTGAAAATATGACTCCCTGACTGCACCAGCAGTAAATGTTAAAAGGATTTAACCTGTTCTTGTGCTACCTTTGGGGCTGGATTTTTGGTCTGCTCTGCAACAAACTGTCCACTGACCTAGAGAAAATTGCTCTTCCACCCAGCTGTTTGTTCCACCCCTCCTCAACTCCAGTCATATCCAGGTGATTTTTGGAAAGCAAGTCGTAGAGAGCCTAACAAGGCACATTATCTACTTCTCAGTGCTTTGAATAGTAGCAAAATTTGTGCCAACATTGATAATTAGAAAGCAGAAAGTCATTAGAAACCAAGTCCTCCCTTGCACTTATAAAATAGACATCTCTAAATTTCCAGAAACTGACTATTTGAGTGGGATTTAATTTAGGTTTGTTTCCTGCACAAGCCATATGGCTCATTCCTTACCCCAGTGGGGACATTGTTATTCCCGTGGTCCCCTTAGAAGAGGGGAAGTGCAGACCATATTTTTCAACATCCCTTCAGTGGCTCAAGAGAGAAAATGACTTTATGCCCAGGGGGAGACCCTGCAGAGCCTGGAGGGGTTAAACCCCTCCGGAGGAGCACA
>VWZG01012813.1:204334-224334 GCA_013396735.1 Grallaria varia | reverse complement strand
TTAACTGTTTTAGTAGGTGAAATCACCAGAAGTGCCATGGCAATATGAGGGAAGGTTTCTGCTCTCATGTTTTTAGGGTATATCCAAAAAAGTTCTGTACAAACATACTGGGGGTGTACTGAGAACCAGGAGACAAAATGTAAACCCTTTTTTTATCCGAGCCCCTTTTTCCTCTGTTTTAAGGGGAACAGCTGTCAAATCCCCTTTTTTTATTTTTTTCAATTTGATTTATTTTTCAGTGGGTATGGAATCCGTTCGACTTCTGCAATGAATGTTTTCTTGTTAATGCACCAGAAATGATGTCGCGAACTTCGTGCCAAGTGACGGAGTCATCCCCAAAACACAAGGAGGAGATTTATTTTTTTCCCTGCTCACTTTCCCCATCTCCTCCAGCTGCGTCGAGGTCTCCGGGAGGGTGACCTGCCAGGACAGCTGCAGCCAGAAGGACTTAACAGAGCCAAGAACAAGGTTTGTTAGGGCAGGAAAATGGAGCTTCTCAGTCCCTAATCCCATGTGAGGAGCTCCTCCTTTACCCCATTTCCCTCAGGGACACAGGACTGGCTCATCACACCCAGCCAGAAGCAAAACCTCTCCTCACTTTTTAAAATTGTTTCTTTTTTTTTTGTTTGTTTCTTTCTTTCTTTTTTTGTTTGTTTGTTCATTTTCTAACAATAACTCTTCCACAATAATGAAAACAAGAATGACTCTAGATGGAAATGCAATAGGAGAAAAATGGAAGAAAAGGAAGGAGAGGAAGGGGAGTGAAATAATAAACTACTGGCAGTCATTTTTGAAACCCTCTTGAATGCTTTCCAGCAATTTGTAAGGGAAATCTGTGTGTCTTTTCTTTTTCGCACATGTATATGCAATTTCCTTATGGCTGAGAGCGTTTGGTGATAGCTACATTATAGACAGTCTTGTGTACACAATATGTTGGCAGGTAAAAGTAGGCACTGGCCAAAAAAAAAAGGAATAAATAGGAAAAAAATTCATTCCACAGGCAGATTATGGCTTCAGCCACACCATGTAGTGATGAAAAAAGAATTCCTCTGGCTGCTGAGTGCAGATAATTAAAATTATCAGGGAGCTGCGGGTTAGAAATAGCAGCTTTCTTGATGTATATATGGAAATCCAGCACAGAGCATGAGGTGTTCCTGGGGCTGTAATGAATTCCAAAGCAAAGCCAGGAGCTGGAAATCCACAGAAACTCCCCACCGCAGGGATCTTTGGCACCATTGTGTGCCTCTGTGGCTGAGACAATGGGAACAATTTTATGCTAATCAGCGGAAATAAAATGCAGCATTTTGGTACAAGAGAAATTAGCTGACACCAGCGCTTGAACTTTTCTAAGCAGAAGTCTTGGTTTGTGGGTTATCAAAGTGGGTAACACCGCGAGGCACTTCAAACCTCACACAAGTTCTGGCAACTGCAACGTGCACTGGAACTTCTTCCTTTTCCTTTTTTTTTTTTTTTTTTTTGTTATTTGACCACAAAAAATTTATTTTTCTTTTTTTTTTTTTTTTTTTTTTGGTGGCTTTGCTATCTTAAGGGATCCAAACTACGTCTTGCCGACAATAACTTATTTCTTTGACTGGAAGGATCCAGTACTTTCACATGCCCAGGTTAAATGTCCTGCTTTAAGGGTACTTAAAAGTGATTGATAACAGGTCCTCAGCAAACAAATACAAAATCAGAGGCAGTGGCAGAGAGAGGTCAAAGGCAAAGGGCCAGTGGGGTGAATGTGGTCCAGTAAGAGGGGGTGATAAGGAGAGGAGGCAGCCGGAACGTATGCATGGGGAAAACATTCTGTTGATTTCCTGGGGGTCTTCCCAGCCAGTTCTGCTGCCAGGCTGCAGCTTTTCCTGGAATTTTATAAACCCCTGGGTAGAACATGAGAGAGCGTATTAAATGAAGATGGTGCATCATCACGCTGTGCTGCACAAACATGGAAAACACACGCGCATTCCAAATTACATAGGCTGGTTTACTCGCAATCGAACCTCTTCTGCTTAAAGAAACAGTGAATAATAAATCAAGGTATTACTCGTTTGACTTTTTATACGTGTACTCCTTCAGCTGGGATTTGTGATTTTTGGGAGGCCAGATAAGGAGGAATCCCGGGGTCAACACATTGGAATGGGAGCACGGACAGAGTCAGGCGCTGCTGATGATTCTTTGAGTGAAGTTCCCCCTTTCCATGAAACCAGCACTGCCAATGCATCTGCCCCCCTGTTGTAAATGTGGGTTGTCCAACAAAGCCTTTCGGGGGCAATTTGCATTAGCCTGTGTTTACCACTGGTGGTTTGTCATGGCTCAAATATCACAGAATTGCTTTTATTACATGGTAATAAATGATATCTGAATGTCCAGATGAATACAGGTGTTTGGCCACCGGCGCCGCGTCTCATCCGAGCGAAAAAATTCAGAAGGGGACTTTAAAAATTCAGGCTTTCTATGGCAAAAATAAAGGCTGCCTGAGAACACCACAGAGACAGCGAGAATGCAGTTTGCAAATAGTGGCACCCAACAACGCCAGTGGAATTGGTGGAGAAAGAATCCTAAAATACATGGAGCATTTGTGTATGGTCCACAAAGGACTTTTATCACAGCAGAAGTCACTCTTTCTTGCTTTATCAATCAAATGGGAAACACTTAAATTGATAAACAAAGAGGAAAAAAAAATGTTGATACTACCCACACTAAAAATATTTTTAAAAGCCCTTTTATCAGAAAACATGTCTTTCAAAGTATTTCTCACTAATTTTTACACGATGAAACCCACACTTTGTAGCCACTGATACAGGAACAAATTGCTTGCACTAAAAAGTAAATATTCTTTCAATGAAAATTCTACATCCATGTGTTTGATAAAGTAAAATCTTTATTTTACGGGTGTTTACGCTGACTTGCCCAGGATTTTATCCTATGTGTGAGAAGCTGTAAATTTCTTTGCAGATCAGAAAGTCTCAGGTGCTGGTGTGAGAGACATTATATGAAAAGTGTTTCTCCCAATCCAACTGAGTTTGGTAGGATCAGAGGTGATGGGCTGGAAATATGTTCATGCTTACATTTTTATAGTGTGAAATTAATACTATTGAAAAGTTTCTTAGGTTTCCCATGCAGGTTAAGGATTAAACTGTCAAGATTAGATTTTCATTAATTACTTAAGAGAAAAAAATAGTAATTTTTTGCATACTAGTGAGTTATTTGCAGTACATGAGACATGTCTTTTGGAGCTTGGATTTTTTAGAATGGACATTTTAGCATTTGTTTTATTTCTTTAGAGAAAGCTCCATTTTTTTTCATTCACTTCACATGAGACAACCCCAGAACCAGAATGGCGTTAATAAAATCAGGCACATCCTCTTTCTCCTCAAACTCAGTGAAAGAAAAGAAAAACAAACCCTTACTTAAGGAAAAGCAGAAAGGAATCCAGAAGTCCTTGAAGTACATTAGGCATAACATGCATTGCAAGGAGGGCAGAATATGGCCTTTGTATAATCTAAACTACAGAGCTTTTGTGGTTGCTGCTGCCCTGAAGTATCCAAAGAACGGGCATGGGAAGGGTGTGAGGGCCTGAGCTTTGGCTTCGGGAATGGTGAGTCCATTTGTCCCCACTTCGGTTCTGTGATGCAGCAAAACCTTTCTGGCCCAGAACTGGATGTAAATTGAGATAAAACCACCTCTGCCTCCTCGAGGTTTGAATTTTGCCTTACAAGACCACATTTTCTAGAATCCGGTAGTGACAGGAACAAAGCAAGAAGAAGTACAAGGAAAGAGAAAGGAATGGGGATAAACATGAAGCTTCCCCCTTGCTTCAGTTTTAAATTAAAGTTTTTGATCTTGATTTCTTATCCTTAAGTCTTCTTTCTCCATCCCAAGGCTCTGGGAGTTGGTTTGAGCCAGGTCCCTCTCACAAACAAAGAGGTGTCAAGTAACTATTTGCTTCTCCTTAGTGCCTGCTTAGGGAAGGTCCACAGGGCCTCCTTCCCTCTGGAATAAAAAGTGATGGATGTGGGGGTACAATCACATGTGTGCAGGCTTTCTGCATCCCGCTTTGTCAGCACTTGGCTCACCAACACAGCTCTTGGTGACCTCGGGGTCCTCCAGCCGAGACCGAGAAGAGCCACGAAACGCAGAACTCTGACTTGCTTGAGCATCCCGTTGTACATCCTGGGTACCACAACAGAGACCAAATGGGAATTTTCTTCTGTTAGTTCATTGTATTATTACAAAAAATATTTAAAAATAAATAAACTGCAGAAAATAAATGAAGAATCTTGATCTTTTCTCCACGGTTGATTTTTGCGTGATACCGAGAAACCGCCAAGGGCAGGAATTGACACTTATTAGGAGACTCTCTTTTGACTCAGAGATATCAAAATACTTTGTGTTCCATATCATTCTTTTCGGGGCTGCTCCAAACCTTAAAAGAATTGCCACTTTCGCAGTCAAATCCAAGTAACATCTGCTCTATGCAACCAGTCAATATTGTGGAAAAGTTCAAAGAATGAAGATCATTAGTAGTGTCAGCTTTACAACCAGAAGGTAATGGCATTGAAGTGAGCAAGTATAATACCCAACAATACCAGGCTCATTAACCAGTGATTTATCATGATGAAAAGACCTGTTTAACCTTTAGTCTTCACATGCTTTCTGTTTTTAACAAAAAGACCTATTATTTCTAGTTGTCAAGTGATAATTTGTGGGTTGTTAAAGGGATGTATTAAATTATACTTTAAACGATTATACACAATTACACAAATATTGCTTTGGCAATGGGGTAAGTTGATGTTACTATGATTTTTATTTTCTCCTCCTCTTGTAATTTTGTTTGTCAATTTAGAAAGCAAAATGATGGCATTATACATCTTAAGGATGCCAATATGTGACTTTTAGGCAAGTTAAATCGAGTTTGATGCGTCCAGCAAGTAAAGCACAGAAGCAGCAAAATCTACATAAAATATTTTGAGGATTGTATATACCAGTGAAGAAAGCTTGTCCTTGCCTCTGAACAAATAGCTGCATGTAGCTGACTGTCCTGTAAAACTGTGTTTCTTTTACCCTTAGGCTGGGAAGCTTCATTAATTTAATTTAATGTGGGGTTTTTTTGGAAGAAAGCACTGCAGATCCTGGATGGCTTCTGAGAGTTGCCACGTCATCTCGTCTGCAGAAAAGTGGGTGACACAACTTCTCCTGACCCACAGTATCTGTGCCTGGCAAGCAATAAACCTCTCAGAAAATGCCATTCTGTCAAAACATGGCAAACTGTGCGGTGACTTTTGTGACATAGAAGAACACCCATTGAAGGCTGGAAAGACCACGAGACCAATTTCAGATCTAATGAGATAATTTGTGATGCAATTGAGACTTGCATTGCAGGTCACTAGGAATGCCCTATTGTCTCCTGCCTCGTTTCACATTTTTTAAAATCTATTTGGTTCTTTGTCTATCCTTAATATAATGGAAGGATACATTTAGAGCTGATTCAGTAATTCCCCCAGTATCTTTGTACACCAAGATGTTCTAGATGCAAAGTAACCTGCATGAGCAGATAAAATAGAATGATCATGGACTTCACACCCGTCTTTTACTCCTACACTTTGAATGCCATAAGTCCAAATGTATTGATGTTTCAAATTTGTGTATTTGAGAAAAGTCAGCGTTGAAGAGGTTAGTAGGAACAAAAATTACAGGACTTAAGGTGGTAGTAGAGAGTTCATAGGCAATATTAGGCAATATTCATAATTAACAATTGGGAAGGGTTTTCTAACCTATGATTGTGATTTTACAGCAGGAAGGCACCTTGGTAATTTACAGGCAATGCAGTAATTGTGATAGAGTTCCTCTGAAGTAAGTATGTAATTTTAATACCTTTGAAATGAACAGAGACTTAAGACTTTTTCTTTCCCCCCGGCTTTATTAACACAGATTTTCATAAATTATTGTGAAAATGGTTAAGTACACCTTTTTAAATAACAGAGACACTAGATCTACAGACCTCTGTGTATATCCTCTGCAGAGATCTCTGTAAATACCCTCTTTCTCTGCTTGCCTACAATACTAAAATATTGATCTCTGTTTTCTACTGTGAACACGTTATAAATTTTCAGGCAAACCACGGAGAAAGTTTAGTTCTTGGTGATGCTGATCTGCATCTTTTTGATGACCACTTCTAGGTCTGAATAAACACCTGGGGATGTGCTGCTGCCTCCCAGTTCAGCTGTGAAATAATCTTGGTTGTCGAGAAAATATTTGAAAGCCTTGCTGTATTTGAGGAAAAGTTTAGACTGAAAATAAGCCACTCTGGTGCCTATCCATTCACAATTGTAGTAACAGCATATTTGCTCATATTCCCCTCCAGCTGCTAAAAATCCAACTTTTGTCTCCTTTCTGCAGCGTGACCACCCCAAGAACCACGGTGGGAGGGTGAGATGAGCTTCTCCTGCTTCTTGTATGTAGTGTTTCACTATGTATTAAACAAATGTTTAATTTGGTAGTTTAATATGTAATAGTGAGATAGAAAATGAAAAATAAGATTTGAAGAACCCCATGACCAGGATGCTGGTCTCAGAAAAAAGACACTCTTGATGCTGGCTTCAAATTTAGGGATTCTTCCTGCATAATGGAAATGCAGTAATATGAGAGACTGGCGATCGTATATCATGCAGCATCCATGAAATCCTCTGTCATGGTGGTTTTAGAGGTTTCTGTAGAAACATTTCAGTTGCCTTCTTGAAAAGGAAGGACTGAAACCAAGTCTTCTGGTTGAGTGACCTGTCCACCAGGCTCCTGAAAGACTTGTGGACACACAGTCAGGATTTCTTTCGATATATGCTTTCCCTTATTTTAATTGTTCTGAACATATGCTTCATTCCAAAGCATTTCATTTTAGTTCTGAATGTCTTTTGTTATCTGTATGCTTTGGTTTTTATTAGGAAACTGTAAAATCCCATGAATGAGAACGGTACCCCTTATGCCAATTGAACTGAGGAATCTGTTACTTACAGGTTTCTAATAGAGAACAGTATTTTTAGCAGGATTAATTCTCAGTACTTTCCCAACGATCTAGTAACAAAGGTGGATCCTTCCCTCTTTGAACAACAGCCACTGATTTCTGCCGTTGTGCAGGATTTGGCAGAGTGGGTGAAATTCAGGCCTCACAGAAATGATGCCATCGACTTCTACGGGAGCAGAGTCCCAGCTTTTGTCTTTCCACCGCAGCCTGGCGGGGAGGGGAAGGGCAGAAAGATAGACATCCCCGAAGGAAAGAAAAGGCAACTTCTATTTTTTTTTCCCTTTTTGTATCCCAGTTACAAGATTGGAGTGGTTGGCTGCAGTACCTTCAAAAAAGGAACAGGATCTCTGTCCCTTGGTTTGCAATTTTCCCTGAAAGGAAACTTCCAATAAGTTTTATCCTGTGGAAAAGTCTTACAGGGCAAAATAAGGATAGGCATAAACTTGCCATTTTCCTCTGAAAATGTGGAAAACACTCAGATCTGGTGTTTGGCTTTGAAAAATTTGTGAATTACCATTTTGTGAATTCTCTCAGGGAAGAGGAGGGAAAAAAAAAAAACCAACCGAGAAGAATTTCACAGGTTCAGTTTTTGTGTGCAACTCTCCATAGCACTCTGGTGGGGACACCAGAACAGTTTCTCAGCTGTAAGAAATACTTGCTCTTCCCGGGTTCCATTCTGCGAGTTCCTGCTCTGTCTCTTGTGGACCAGACTCTTTCAGGGCATGTTATCTCAGAGATAACTCACATGTACAAGTTCTGTCCGACATCTGGGTTGAAATACTGACTCCTGTGAAGAAATACAGCGTGGGAGACCAGAAGCAGCATGGTGCCTGTAACAGGACTGTTTGGAAACTGGAATGCAATTGAAGCGTTGTCTGGACTTTTCTTTGGTGTGGTGTATGCAGCTGGATGGATTTATAATAACTTTGCAACAGTGAAAAATGGATATTCTATTCTTATTGAGGACAAAAAAAGTCTGAGAGTTGATTTTATTTGCTTTTCAACCTTCTTTGCTCTAATAAGCCAAAATAGCACCATAAACAGTAGCAAAGGAAAATGAGTAGAAGACCCCAAGAAAATGTGTTTGGAAGATAATGGTGTGCTCTCTTCAGAGAGAGCTTAAAGGCAGCACAGAAACACAGAGCTGGCTTGGCACATCCTGTAGTGTACATCTACATACGCATTAAAATGCACTCGGTCTCCGAAGGGGCTCGCTCCGCTCCCTCCACCCACCCTGCTCCCCTCCCCAGTTCTGCGCCGCCTAACAAAAGGTTTCCAACAAAGGAAATTCTTCCTGGTTTGTAAAACAGTCGTGTAAAACTTGGACTGTAAGGCCACAGGCGAGCGCTTTAATGTGGAACAGTTGGGAGGGTGGGGAATCGCTGGCAGGTTGGGACAGGGCGCAGCAAAGGGTGCCCCTATTCTGTCGAGGGGCTACTTAGTCACACCACCTGCTCCCCCTATTCTTTCAAAGGCAAACCAGTGCTGACAGTATGAACAGACGGATGTTTGGGCTCAATACCTCGGACACGCAGCACCAGACGGAGCAAGGGGAGCTAAGAAAAGATAAATTAAGTGATCAATAAAGATAAGGGACCTGTTTAGCGGTAAATGGAGGGGACAGAGCGGGCAGAACAAGGGCTGAACGTGCGTTAAATAATGCAAACGTGTGCTCAGCTAACCTCAAACTTCTCGAAATCCGCGTAGTGTTGCCCAAAAAGCCTTCCTTCTCCTGCGATGGTTAATTGTTTTTTGGGCAGATGCGAAGTGTCTGTGGGCACACACAGGCTCCCCAGCCAAAGCCTCTCCCGAGTCAGCTGCGCTGTTTGGTACTTGGCTGGAGGGTGAGGAAGGGGAAGAGAAGGGGGCTGTGTCCAGGGTTGAGTCAGTGACCTCACTGCACCTCCCACCTTTGTGATTTCAGGGGAAGAACAGTGAGGAGCAATGAAGTTCTGACAGAGAATCAGTATCAGTGCCTTGACAGCCGACTGACAGTCAAGTGATCCAAAAATGTGGACTTATTTTAACTGGCTATCACACTCTTTTTCCCAGGAGCACTCTCTGTTCTGTCCTTTCACCTGCCTTGATTTCAGGCTCAAACTTCTAACCCTACTACAGTTTAAGAAGATCTAAAAATCAACTTAAAGTCCCATCACAGGACATTTGACCTGTTACAAAAGAAGATACTGATTCCAGTGGTGGTGCCCAGCCCAAATGAGGGTTGGATTTTAATACGAATATGACTCCCATTCTCCTCTGATGGCCAAAAAATGGCCAAATCTTCCCTCTGTGAAAGATTCAGGGCTGACAGAATTCCTCACTGTGCCACAGCTGCTCTGTGGCAGCAGCACCCAAGGGAGCAGCCCCTCTGGGCTCTGCAAGGTGGGACCCTGATGGAAGTGGAGGCACAGAGGAAGGTGATACCGTGCATTGTAAGTTCAGAACTTCATCAAGGTGCCTTGTCCCTGTGATTAGGCCACCAGGATCATCCACTCAATTGGGAAATCGCACTTGAAGCACTAACTAATCTTAGAATAAGGGACCTACAACAATCTTGTACTCAAACTCCCAAGCAACATCTTCACTCGACTGGACCTTTCACACTCTCACATTATGGTTTAAAAATCAAGGAATAGAATCAATTAAGTTGATTAACCTTCTTTTCTGCTTGTTGTTGCCCCAATATAAATAAAGACACTGCAATTCTGTTTGAATGGATAGTTGCCAACCCACATTTCAGGTTTCCCTGATTGCACTTTATCTAATAGATTATATAGGTGCCATGGCCTTAGTTTCCACCCTTTCCATTACTTCGTGGACTTGTTGTGTAATGCTAAAACAAGGATGCTGCAGAATAAATAGTAAAGTGCTGGGAGTTTTTAAGGCGTGACTCACCAAAATGACCCAGGATGTGAAAACTGGTGTGCAGTGCTGCAGTGGGGCACAAAATCTACTGCCATGTTATAAAGGTGTATAAGATCCTATTCCTTTTCACTAGGGAGGTAAAATGCAGACCTCTTTAAGACACTGGTAGGTGGACTAAAGGGGCAGGGAGAAACAGTCAACTCAAAGAGTTTAATCAGCTTTGGGGACTTGGTGATGGTTTGTGAATGCAGCTGAGCCTCAGCTGTTCCCTCCAGTGCCATCCTGAACCAGCACTTTGATTTTCATTTGGAAGCCGAAATGTTTCTCACCAAGTATCTTCCACAGCTGATCCTGCACAGCTGTGGGGACTTGGGGAGCAGGAATCCATTTGCTGAGGGCAGAGGGGCCAGCACAGCTGCACGGGGACAGCTGCTACGGCCGGCTGGTTCTCATCACCGGGAAGTTGGAGGTGTCCTCCACAAACCATCCCAGCAAGGTCCAGACACCCTGCCTTTCAACTGCAAACCAAGCACAGGTCCTGTGAGGAGCGGCTGAGGGACCCGGGAGTCTTTAGCCTGGAGAAAGGGAGGCTCAGGGAGAACCTCATGGCTCCCTACAACTCCTTCAAAGGAGGTTGTACCCAGGTGGGGGTTGGTGTCTTCTCCCAAGCACCAAGGAGGAAACAACCTCAAAGTGCACTGGGAGAGGTTTAGACTGGATATTAGGAAACATTTCTCCACCAAAAGGGTTGTCCAGCCCTGGCACAGGCTGCCCAGGGAAGTGGTGGAGTCACCATCTCTGGAAGTGTGTAAAAAACACCTGGGGATGTGATTTTGTGGTGAGCTGGGCAGTGGTGGCTTAATGGTCAGACTCGATGACCTTAGAGGTCTTTCCCGACCTGTACCATTCTATGACTCATGACACCCCCTCAAGTCTGTGGCAGCACTGCCAGGCTCAAATCTCAAAGTTTCCTGTGCCCCAGGTAGTGCCACTGCAGCCTTTCTCTGATGGCCACATCAGGTGCCATCGGCTCCAAGGACACTTTGCTGCTTAAAGGCACTGCATGAGGAGGATCCCCTTATTTTTGCTGCACACTGGTTTTATTGATCATGAGAATTCCAGTATAAAGATGGGAAACGAGGATAACCTGGATAATGAGCTTTTTTCATGGATAATGACATTTCAGATGTGAGCCACAGGCTCTGTCGGGATACCTGGTTATGTGCAATAGGGATGGAAAGCTGGATGAATATTTGGAAATACTGCAATGACTGTGGGAGTCAGTGGTTCTGGACCGATGTCCTTGATCAGTGCTTTGTCCTTATGCGGCCAAATTTTTTTTCTTTCCCCCTTAATGAGATGGTGGAACTTTCTTCCAAGGTGTGTTTCTTGGCTGTCCAGAATCCCAAGGGCTCTGCTGTGCTTTGGAGACCTGCCTAAGCTGGAGTATGATGATGATTTTTAATGGGTTTTTTTGGGGGAGCGGTGGTAAAGAGATGAGAAGATATGAAATAGAGTAGGCCTGAAGGAAAGAATGGCTTCTCACAGAGCTGTTAAACCCCAGTAGTGTTGAAAATGGGTGGTGATGCTGATTAGAAACAAAATAAATTGTCAAAGCAGGAAGAAATTAAAATTATTAGCAAATAACTTAATGCAAAAGGTTTCCACTTAAAAAAGTTATTTCTGTCTTCATCCACAAAGTGCCTTGAAGTGAGGAGAAAAACAGCCCACTGCCCCCCTTCTGTACTTCGTGCATTATTCACGAGGAACAAAATGGACAAGCAGACGACAGCTCTGGGTGTCAGGACCTTCTCCCGGTTTCTGAACTGCACCTTGCTGAGCATAGACATGCCATGAGGATTTTCATGGTTCTCTATGTTGGGATTTCTGCACGTGTGCCCAGTAAAAGGGACAGGAAAAGGCACCGTACTGAGCGTGGCTTGGCTGAACTCACTGTGGTTTTACTGGAGCCTGATCCCTGTGGATACAGGGGGATTTCAGCAGCAGGCAACTGCTGTGTGCAGAAAGAACACAACCTAACCACATACCCACCAATTCCATAAAACAGATCCCTGGTCTGGTAATTGCCTCGATACGTTCTGTGAGTAATGGTTTGTATCTGTGGGATTGGCATTCATGAGCCTGGCAATAAATAAAGCCGTTTATTTTCATAAGATGTTTTACAAATGCAGCTCCAGGAACGGCACGACACATCAGCGTTGGCACATCAACCAAACGTGTCGTGCAGCACTGTAAGGAGAGTCAAGCAAACAACTGGGAGCGTTATTATGTGCTCTGGAATTCCCCCCAGTGCAGCCACAGCATGATTCATTTGGCAGCCTTCTCCTACAGCTTAGTCCCATCATCATGGAAAACTGTGGGCCTTTTTCCATAGAAAATCAGCCTGATAGTAAGAGGTGTCCCATGAATAAAGAGTGTGATCCTTAATAATAATAATAATAATAAGCTATTCCAAAGACATTGTGAATGCTTAAGAAAAACATGCTGAACTGAAGAGAATCTGAAGTCTCTTCACTCTGCACACAGAAAACACACTTGTTTTCTCCAAAGTCACTTCATTAATTTAAAGGTTTTTTTCCCTCGAACTCTATGAAGTGTGCATTCTGGATTAAGGAGGTTGTACCCAGGTAAGGCACAGCTGTAGCTGGGCCTGAGGACTTTCCCCCAGTGAGAGGACTACAAGACCCCTCTGTCCTCTATGTGAAGTGTCCTGTTCCTCAGTTTGTTTCTGAAGTTATCAAGCACTTTTGTATTAATCTATTTCTATCTCTCACGGCCTGCTGATTTAATTCTTCTTCTTTCCACTACCTCACTTAGACTCCAGCCCAGGCTGAAAGGGACCTTAAAAGATCCTCTGGTCCAACCAAAGGAAAGAAAGCCTAGTGGTATGTGGTGTTTTATACTTTGCATTATAATCAAGTCTACTTTAAGAGGTCACATGACATCACTAATAGATATAGGATAATACCAGGTGGGATTTGGCAGGCAACACTTGCTAAAAACACTGGTGGTTATTTCATGCTCTCTCTTTTTTTGTCTAATCCAATAAGATATATTGCCAAGCTAATGTTCTGTCATTTGTTTACAATGTCACTTCTCTTGCACAAAAATATTTAGACAGTAATTTACAGTACATGGTGAAAACACACCTGTGTGTTTGCTTTTACATGAAGAAATAAGATAGGTATTTTTAGACAAAAGCCACTATGCATTCCTAAATTAATTCCTACTTCAATATGGGAGCATCACTCTGGAAGGGCTAGTTGGAACAGCAGAATCGGGTTGTCATGGGAAATCCTATTTTGTGGTTCTTCTCATTTTGCAGCAGACACACGACAAGCCTGACTCCCCAGCACTGCCAGGGCTGGAACTCACAGCCCATCCAACATTTCAGTGTCCATTCTCTCCTGGCAGCAAATCCATTTGTTGGGTACATGTTATAGACCCCAACAGGAAAATAATGTCACTTAAAAGCGCCCTTTCCTTGGGGGAATGAGGGGTAGCATTGGGACTTCTGCTGCCCCCTTCCCTTCTGAACCTGGGACTTCAGATGAGGCTGCTTGAAAGACCCACAGCTCATCTCAGGACGGCTTCATTGCTCTTTGCCACCAGTCCTGGCTGAACTTGAGTTTCTGGAAGTAACAGCTGGGCAATTGTGTGCTGTCCTTTCAGCAGTTCGTTAACAACCACTGCATTTTTGTTAATCATCCATACAGAAAGGCACGGACCCGATTTCTCATAGCCATGAGGTTGGGTTGGGTGTTACAAGCAGCATTACCCTGCAAACAAACCAGTTGTCGGAGCTGTCACGGAGGGCTCAGCTCCTGCAGAAAGGAGGGAAAGAATAAAGGAAATTAAGGGCTTTGTCATCAGGAGAGGAAAGTGGTTACTTGCACAAGCTGGCTTCCTGAAATGCCCACAAGGACAAATGTAATCTGTCTGAATTATCTGTTCTTGGCAGGGATAAGGTGGCTGCCATACATGAGAAGCGGGTAAAGACACTTGGAATTGCTAATGGCAGAGAGCATTTACTAAAAGCAGGCAGGAGATGGGGCGGTCTCTGACCACCTTCTAGACTACCAGGATGAGGACATTCCTTAAGGAGTGCAATTACAATTTTTTTTTCGTGAGGGGTAAAAATGGGAAAATAATTTGGCTGCAGATTTTTATTTGGTCTCTTGGCTGCTATCAACACTGTTTCACATGAGAAATGGGGAGAGAAGGGGGCCTTGTTTAAGAAGGAATATTGTACATGACATGGTTGTCACCCACCAGAGGCAGTGGAGGGCAGGGAGGGCAGAAACTCAACTCCTTGGGCTCCATTTGTCTTTAATGGTCTCAAACCATCCAGTTTAAGAGTGTTTGTACCTTTTGTCAAGGGTTCACCTTGGCTCCACGAATATGAGGCTCTGCAGTCTCCATGTGGTGCTGTCACCCAAAGGTGATACAGCCAATGCATCCCCAGCCTATGCCACCTCTCGGAGAAGCCCTCCAGGACTGTGTGTGTTCCTGGGGACAAAAGCTGTAGCTGGAGAGGTGCAGCTCCTGTCTGGATTTCCGAAGCTCCAGCAGCCAGGCGTGTTGCTCCAGCCTGTCCTTGTCTTCCGATGACCTAAAAAGATGCAAATCCATTTTGGGTGTGTGTCTTCTCATGCCCTGGAGCTGCCTCATGAGGTCAGCTCACAGCCCGCTGCAGGTGTCACAGAGACACAGAATATCCCGAGTGGGAAGGGACCCTCAAGGATCACCGAGTCCAACCCTTAGCTCTGCACAAAACCAACCCCAAGACTCACACCCTCTGCCTGAGACTGTCATCAGTCAAGCCCCTATAGTTCAGGTATGGATGGGATTAAGGAGGGAATGTCGGGCGGTCGCTAATTTAAACACTCCCCTTGAAATCCACTTAGAAACACGGTAGAGTATTCTTGCTCTGAGAAATTCAGATGAGAGGCAATATTGACTTACATGGAATCAGTAACGTGGATTCAATCACTGCCGAATAAATAAGGTCTGTGTTATGGTTTTGTGCTGATACAACTGCTCCAAAGAGGAAATCCTGGAGCAACACAAGGACAAATCACACACTATTCCTTAACATGGTAGCACCAGTGTGCGTTTGTTGGTTCCAAAATCTGTACAGTCATAAAGATCAGAATATTTTCAGTTTTTCCATGTCTCTAGGTGAAGGAACTTTTAGTTTCTATTATTTCTCCACTGTTTAGGATAAAAACATAAAAGAAAAAGGTGATATGCAACAACTAAGATCTTACTACTGAAATTCAGGGAAGAGTAACAGAGTGATGGTGTTAAGATTTGGGAATAAAAATACTTCACATAGGCTGCCTGTGGGATACTGTCCCTATTATATTTGAATAATGCCATCTTCTCTGTGCCCCACAGCTCCACCCATGCAGTAATTTTCAAACATTTAGCTATCCTGAACAAAAGAAAGCCTTCTCCAAATTGTTGTGGAAGTGATGTGGCCGTGTTAGAACATCCAAAATGTTTCCCCCATGGAATGAATGTCTGTTAATAATGGCTATTGCACAGAAGTTGTGCCTTCACACTCTGCCAAGCCTGTCACCGGCACCAGGCTCTCCTGAACCGTTTAATGTGTTTTCTCCCTGTAGTGGCTGAAGCTGCATTTTCGGCACCATGGGAGAGACGGGCCTGCATGTGGGTTTTTTCACATCATCATTCACACAGCGTGATTACCCCAGCTGTACAAATAACATAGGAAATGGATTTTTTTTTTTTTTTTTGCATCAGAATTACGCGAGCCCAGCAAATAATCCCAACAATTGCTTCTTAAGTCAGTGAAATTTCAAGCCATTCAGTTTTCTTGTAAGGAGCTCCCGGCTCCTTTGATGACGAGGTTTGTTAAGACCCAAATGTGGAGAACTAATAAGATAATAAAAAGGCTCCAGAGGTGTTTATAGATTTCAATTATCTCTCACTTTCTCTCCCAGGGTTGGGCTGCTCGGGATTGTGCTGCCCTCAAGTAGCACTCGAGGCGAGGCTGCGTTTTTGTGCCGCCTCGTCTCCGAGGTTCCTCCTTTGTGGTGGAATCTCCTTAGCGTGGGGAGCTCCCGGAGGTGCCGAGGGCTCGCCTACACAAAGCGCCGAGCCTCACAAAAGCCAAGGAGCAAAAGGGAGCCAAATTGAATCCCTCGCACCCAGCTCCTGGGCAAACAGACGAAACTAATGGATCCGCTCCTGCTCCTCCCATCCAATTACCGCGATCCAGTGGAGAGAATATGGCAACATCGGTTCACACAAACCCCTAACGCTCTTAATCCCTTCCATACATATAAACCTCACATTCAGCGCCGTGGCTTCATTATGGAGCCACCCAGGCAGCCGGGAGCGTCGGAATGGACCCACCGGCTGCAAAAACCTGCCTCCTTCAGGTTTTAATCAGCTAATGAGGGGTATGCAAATGGCAAGCTTATGGGATTACGCCTTGTCGGACAGCAGCGCTCCTCGCAGCGATGCGGTGCTAATACAGGTGTTGGTAAACTGGCTCATTCGGGCCCATTGACGCCGGGATTGTGCCGTTTGTGCCCATGTTTGTGGCCCAGTAGGACATCGACTGGGGCTGTGGTGGGTCTGACACAACCCGCTCGCTGCCAGATATGAAGGTCATAAATCCCCTCGGTCTGGGCTTTAAGCCACACACGGCAACCCAGGACCGAAAGGGGCATTTCCCCCTCCGCTGCCTGGGAAATCGCCACGGGAGGGCAAAGGGGGAGTGCCATGGACAGTTACTTAACATCGACACGAACCTTTCACATGCTTTCCAATGAAATGCAAAGCGAAGCAATATGATTAACCTGTATTTTCTCCCGGTCACAATTAGACAACCATCCCTTCCACGAAAGACGATGCAGCCAAGAAATACAGAGTGAGAACAAAACACCCCACTGCTGGGGATGAGCGGTCCCTCCAGGGCTTTGACTGTTTCAGTTGTTCAGTACATCTTTCTGCTGTTTAATTTTTCTTATCCAGTGATATTTCTATAAAAAGTCCCTTCACTGTGCGAGCAATTCCGCACTGCCGTGCCCCAGGAGAAAAGTGGAGTGACATCAATAAGGTACTCACAGAGCCAGAGCACGTGATGTGAACACTTTGTTAGCTGATACCCCCGCCACACGGCTGCCTAAAATTTCCTAAAGTATATCCTCATTTCATCAGCAGCAAATATTCCATCCACACAAATGCATGCGCCAAGCCTATAAAAATTTTCAGGATTTCCCCAAAGGACTTTGGTGCCAACTTACACAAACCTAACAAGGGAAACTAAGATGGGAGTAGAAAACAATTTGAAATTTCTCTGCTTTGTGAGCAGTGAAATACAGAAGCAGAGCTGCTTCCATTCATGATGGACCCAGAATAGAGCAGAAATCCACAAAAATGTTATCTGAGAAGTGCCAAAGTAAAACAGAAGGTGCCCAACGAATGACAGCTTTTATCTTCTCCAGGCAGCAGAGGAAAGGAGGTATTTTAAAGTAAATCTAAGTTTAAGGCCCATTTGAGGATTTTGCCAAAAGAGATGTGATGTTGTGTGGTTTTGTGCTTATTACAATAGTAATACCTCCAACTGCACTGTCCTTCATTCAAATACTGTTTACAAGTCGATGTCCTCACTACTGAGCTGCCCTAGGAGAAGCCAGAAATTCAGGGGGGCCCAGGTAGGTTTTAGTGACTTCAAAGGTTCGATTTCATCTTTAAAAAGACTGAGTTGGGATTGTCGTCTTACACATGGGGAGGTGGAGACAGAGGTTTAAAGGGCAAAGTGTCATTTATCATTCTGTCCTCCTGCTCTTTGCTCACCTCTAAAACAACCTGGAGAACAGGATAAGGAGAATTTGAATTGTGTTGATCACAGCCCAGTGGAATTCTGCTGGCAGAATGTCGTGGTGCTATTTATGGATAACAAAGGGATCACTGTCTTTTTATCCTTATGCTTTGGATCTGCATGCTGTTGCTTTGAATACTGAGAAGGTAAGGCAAGTTTATCAAGTTTGAAGATAGTCAAAATCCCAGAAGCCAGAATCCCTGAATATTCACAAAGAGCATAAATCCTCAGAAAGATTAAGGAATTCCTCAGAAAAAGGGAAAAAGTATTTTTTCTTCTAATGGATACTCCAGTGAAACAGCAGCACCTCCAGCTGCTGATAATTCTGTTTTAGTTGAGAGCTGAGAAGGTGAAGGGTACTGAATTTACGAGGTGCAACAGGCCTAAGTGAATGCAAAAGATATGGTAGGAAAAAAAGCCTACTTGTACTTGGACAGACCATATCAGAAATACTGTTAAAGCTTTAAAGAAACATATTTGATTTGTTAACAGCATTGGCAACAGTTGCCACAAGTGGGAGCAAAATAATTATTTCTACGAGCAAAGTTATACAATAGATTTTCAGTGCATTCCTTTTTTGTTTCTTGCTTTTCTTTTTTTCTTTAACATGTGGATGATTACTCCTGGTGCATTCCACATCCAGGAAAAGGGTTGCACTTTGATTTGGTCAAGAAAATCAGTGTTCAAAAATGAATGTACCTGTGGAAAAATATCCAAGCTCCAGTGGAGAGAAGCACGTGGGCTATAGGAACGTATACATGTTGAGGGATGAAACAGTGACAGCAAATCAGATTAAAATTTAATTCAATTAGGAATCCACCCACACTGGTGACGTGCTGGCAGCAGCGCACTCAGAATGTACCCTGGAATGGTGAATCTTGGAGGCTGGGAGAGAAAGGAGTATTTGCCTTTGCTTCTGCCCAGGGACTGTCATCACCTGTGTTTTGGAAATGAACCCTTCAAATGCTAAGCGTCCTCCAATCCCACCCAGGGTGTAATCAAAGGACCAGTGACACCACAACTTCGAGAATTCCATTTAAAACTTGCTTGACTGCAGAAGTTCTTTGAAATCTATTTCTTTGGCACTGGAACAGAAATGGCACAATGATTTTGCCAGGGTTTGTGGCATTTTTGGTTAAATCATCCTCTTCTAGATTTCAGGAAAGTCAGTTTTTCAGCCTGCTGTTTTCCTTAACATTTTTGCCAACAAACGTTAGGGGTTGGATGAATCATACAAATGTTTTGAGGAACTCACTGTAAAATATTTATTTCCCATATATGCAGAGTAAATAATAATAAAACACAAACTGCCCTTGTAAATATCACACACAGCTTTTTTTTTTTTTTGAACGAGACTCCCTGGGAGTTTCTTGTTGAGTTTCGGGTGCTGGGATCCATCTACAGATGCAAGAAATCTAATCTGATAGAATTAATCTAATCTGAGAGAAGAGATGCCTAATCAGGAGATAACCCTGGAGATACCCAGCCTGAGCCAACTGGGTTTTGTCCTGAACTGTGTCCCACGAGCAGGTGGTGGAGGAAGGTCTGTGGAGCAGCTCCAGGACCTTCTGTGCCTTGTCCTGTCTCTTGGTGTCATGTAGAGCAGCTGGAAATACAGTTAGTTAGAAAGTGACACCAAAATATGTTGTGTTGATGGTGTTTTCTAGTTAAGTTTGTATACATTTGTATGCACTTGTTTACATACATTTCCCATTTCCTTCCAGCAACTTCACTCTGGCAGCCTAGTTACAAGATCACTGATATAAATTGGCCTTTTATTCAAAGAGAACCCTATGCGGTGAAGTAGAATTATAATTCCTTATTTCTCAAGCAAATTTCCTTATCTGGCTGCAATGGTTCCATTCTGTATATTTGTTGATGGCAATGTTCTGTTAAATAAAATTTTTGTGGCATCCGTCTGAAATACATAGTTTTTTCAGTGGCATTCACAAGGTAGGCTTATACCAAGATTTTCACTTTTCCCATAGAATGATTTATGGTCCATTGGGATAACTCTATTATCAGAAAGAGTGGTTGTCAAAACCAGCTTGTGGCCCCCATCCCGGGGAAAGTAAATATGGCTCCTTTCTTAGGCACTTCTGAGTCCTAAATCGTTTACAACTTTTTTTCTGGAAAGAATTCTCAGTTCCCTCACTGGGATCACAAAATGGGGAAAAAAAAAATGCACACCGTGAAAAGTAAGTTTGTTTAGATTCTTGTTTAAGGGGTTATTTGCAA
>VWZG01012813.1:183662-204295 GCA_013396735.1 Grallaria varia | reverse complement strand
AAAAAAAAAAAAGTGAGAAAATACCATCCAAAAGTTGCCTTCAGAAAATCCTGAGGTCAAACAGCCTTAATGCTACTCCTTGTGTATCTTTACAATGAGAATTGTAAGCGGATTCCTCCTGCATGGCAGTGCAAAGGGTTAAAGGTTAACAACCCACCAGTTCCTTGGACAAGGTGTTATTCAAAATCAGGTACTTAAGACATTTGCTAGAGGACTTAGTCATTAGGGCTGTTTGGAATCAGTGCATTTTCCAGCAGGGAAAGCATTTAGGGGGAACAAAAAGAGTGGGGAGATGGGGAATTCCAGAAAGCCTGTCACCATATAAACTAAAACCCACCATTAGAAGCCGAGTTCCCTTTACAAAAATCTGACAGTGTCCAAATAGGTTGTGTGGAATTCACGGTCCCCAGAAAGGGATGAGAGCATTCTCCACAAATGCTTTAGCCGGGCTCTATTTAAGCTCTGTTTTCAATGTACACACGAGTTTTCTCTTCCCATGTTGCTTGCCTTTGATGTAGTTATGCCCCTCAAGAACTATCGGACTCCTTTTATTTATTTTTTTTTTGAGCTTGTAAGGTGGTCATTTTACAGTGAGGTCTGAATCAAAGGGAAAAGCTGTTGGAGGCTTCTGATCTCGCACTGTTCGGAGTTTACTTGGGGGGACTCCTCAAATAATTAAAAAACTCCAAATTATATTGTCCTGTTTTGGAGAAGAGTTTCTAACGTAGGTGGCCAGAGATATTTAGATTGTTTAAGCAGCGAGTGCAGCTGTTGGGTCTCCTTTCTGACCTGGGTTGCAGGGTTTCTCCAATTTTATTTTTTGTGCTCCTGGACCTTTAGGGGGTTTGAGAGGTTGGCTGTTATGGACAACACAGCTATTTCCTTTGCTGGGTCTGCACAAGTCCACGGTGGTTTCGAGCAGGATTTAGAGAAGAAAAGACAGGCATTCACACAGCCTTAAAGGACCAACACAGCCCGCAGGAGCAGAACTTTGTGTTGTGCGTAAAGGTGAATATACAATAACATGTTCACAAAAAAATCACTCTTGGATTCCAGCGCTGTCCCGAGGGGGAAGATGTTCATTCCACCTTGCACGGAAGCACTGGTTGGGTTCAGGGTGTTGAACAGCTGGTGGCCAACTGGTTGCAATTTGGTTTTTCCTTGGCAGATCTGTGCTACAGCCTCACTTTGTGTAAACCAGCTTTTAGCTATGAGGCAATTAGGAGGTTTAAATTAATGCCATCATGTTAGTGAGGATAAAGTGTTACATTGAGATATATTTTGGCAGGAAGCCATACAAGATAGCAATACAGCACATACATTTTGAAGAACTGAATTTAGAAATGGATTCTTTAATGCGCTTGCTTTAACATACACTTTCATACTTGGAGGAATGTTGAAACCCCAATCAAAACATCTGTGTCTCTAAAAAGAATGTAAGAAGATTTCAGCTCAAGTGTGATTCAAAGACTAAGTAAAAAGTGATGGCCTTGTATAATTTTCAAAAAATTTTATTCTCTTCTCTTTGTCTCAGACCCTTCTCTTTGCGGAAATAAAATTCTCAACACACGCTTCAAAGAGAGTCTTTTAACCCGTTTATCTCTTCTTACCTCAGATATGAAAAAAATTGGATCGAATACTAGCCATAGAAATGACATTTAGGGTCTGGTATTGGTCCACTGGATATTAGTCAGAAGCCTTAGGTTCCACCCATTCCAAAAAGAATGGCACAGAGAAAGCTACAGGGATTGTTTACAACATGTATTTGTATTTATAACATGATGCCTAGTTTCATTGGCTTAAAAAATATTTTGCAGAATGGAGTGTTCAAACAAACAAATAAACCAAACCAAACCAAACCAAAGCAAAACAAAGCAAACCAAAAATAAAAAGGAAACAGCAGGAGTGTAACCTATCCAAAGCCATAAATAGATAGATCTATCTCAAATCAGGGCTGAGAACAGGAACAATAGCTGGATTTCACAATCTGTAACTTAACTCCTTGTCTAAATAGTTATTAATGGTGTTGACTCATCATTTGGTTGAGATTTATCTTGCTTACTTATAGAATGTGTTCTAAAAAACGACCGTCTGGATGCTGAGGAATTAGAAACAGAGGGTTTTAGTATCTTTTTACTACTTGAGTTATGAAGATGGTTTGGCGGGAATTGGGGCCTTTAGTAAAGCTCAACAAAGGTTAAACAGAATTTCTTACAAAAAGTAGCTAAGATTGTAAAAAATCTGGTTTTTATGTGATGTGCTGGATGAATGCTCCTGGACTGACGGTTTTGCTGTTGACTCCAAAAAACCAATGCGTGCGAATCATTTTTACTGGAGTGTTGTTATTCCAGCTCAACAGAGGTTTTAGATACAACAGGAGAATACATCAATTGTGATGACTTCTCAGAGGAGATGAGCTCACTCCATGAGAAAGCAGGATGGGACTGCTGCTATTTGTCATGCAGGGTATTCCCCATGTCAGTGAGAGAGCTGGTTGTGGGGCTGGAGAAAGGTGTGGGGAAAATGTGGCTTTGCAAAGAGAGCTCCCTTTGCCAGCTGCAGGGGACAGGGAGGTCACACAGCCCCCAGATGTCTCAGATTCTGTTTGTATGTATCATCTGGACACCTATTGCACTGATGAAAGAGGGGCCACACGAACCGCTCCGTTCACAAAGAAACGTTGCCACAGTTGTTTATTTATGATGATAAACGGGTAAGACAGCAACAATTCCCTGTGTGCAGAAAAACCAAGCACTGTGTCCCTAGCAAAAACCAAGAATTAAGTCCCTGTTCTCATCTCAGTGAGATGTGGGTATCACTTGCTTCAGCAGAAATCTCTGGGGCCTTAATTGAGTGAATATCCAAGATTCGGGATTATTCCTTCAGATTATCCATGGCAGCCACATATTTACATTTCCAGAGGGAACAGGAGGAAATAGCCTGTAGTGTCCCGGCTCTGTCAGGGCCAGTTTTGTCCTCACCCCATAAAGGTGTCTGTGGTTCTAAGGCACAGAAAGTGGCCTTTCCCTTACGCTGTCACTTTGAACAACGCACCAGAAGCCCCACATCCCCTCTGCAGGGATGGTACAGGTATTATTGGAGCATGTGGCAGTGGAGGTGACACACGCAGCTTCCGTGGCCTCTTCTAAACTCCCAACAGTGTTTTGAAGTGCTGAAATACCTTCAAAAATTGAGTAGGGCACCAGATCCTCCCAATCCTAATCCTGTGGTCGTTGACGTTGGTTTCAAAGTGTTGGTGGTGAGAAGAAATGGGAGACGTGAGTGGAGCCAAGGCCAACTCCTGAAACGGTTGGGCCAGGCACGAGAAAACCTGTGCAGGTTCTGCCTCGGAAGTCTAGCGATGACCTGGGCTTCCCCTGAGCCCTCTCCTGCCCTGAGCATGTGGAGTTTGCCCAGAAAATGAAGTATTTCCAACTGTGCTTACGACCAGTGTTATAATAAAACATTTATTTAAGACTGCGCTTATGAGAAAATGCCTTAATTTTGCATTAAAAGCAGTGAACTTAATAAAGCAAAGTCAGTTTTCACCAGCTGGGTCTGGCAGGTATTTTGCCTACATTCTCCATTGTTCTTACAAATTATGAGAGGTATTAGATCAAGTTGAGGATTTTTTTCCTTCTTCAGCTCCCCTTCTTCCTGTTAGAGCTCCTAAAATGATGTATTCTTTACTGCTTTCTAAGAAGATTACTAAGCCAGCTGACCCAAACAGTAGTGGCACCAATTAGACGTCATTGAAAATTAATAACCGCTACGATGATAACAAATCAAAAGATTGATTCTTCTGACGGGAGAATCATTTTAATGAATTTAATCCTCGTTGAAAGATCAGCTGTGCCCAGTCCTGCTCACCAGCGGGGCCCATTTGTCCCTGTCTGTCCCCGTCACCTAAAACCAGTGAATATGATCAGTAGCCAGCACTTAGGGAACAATGAGAAACAGATTGTACTGTCAGGCTTCATTAAAGATCATCATTAGTATTCCAATTTGGAAACAGTCAATCTATCCCAACCTTTTACCGATTCTTTTCAGGCGCTTTTGTGGAGTTTGGTTCAGCTGCTAAACGTAAAAAAACAGGCTTTTTTTTTTGTTTTGTTTTAAAGCAGCGAGTTGGGTCTGGCTGATGCCTGTCAGGCTGCAGCTTAGGGACAAAGCTCGGGGGAAATGCGGGTTATGCAACGGGTTATCCCAATGATATCATGGGCAGCTGCTTATGATGGCAGCATTTACGGGCGACGCAACTCTCTCCGACTGGGAGCTTAAACAATGATGGATGGAGCCGAAATGGATAGGGCGCTTTGCTTTCACGGCACTGCTCAGGGGGTTTCGTGCTCCCAAGGGTGTTTGCGCAGGGCTGCTTGGCTGGGCTCCCCTCTCCTGCACTTGGAGCATGTTGATGAGGGAGGGGGAATTTGAGGTTTGTTTGCAGTTCACTTTATCTTTTCTACCGAGGTCAGATTGCTTTGTTTGTTTGTTCTTCGTTCGAATGGTTGGAAAGAGTTATGGAGAAATGGATTATAGGATTTGGGGACTTTTTTTTTGTTTTGTTTTGTTTTGCATAGAATTGATTCGGTTGGAAAAGACCTCGGAGATCATCAAGTCCAACCCTTGGTCCAACTCCAGTCAATTTACTAGATCATGTTCATAGATATTTCTGCCCTTTATCTCAGTCGTATCCTCTGGCTGTGCAGGAGATGTGGCTGAGATCGTAGTTTTCAAAGCAGCTTCTCTGCCAGGCAATGATCTCGTTATTTTAATATTCTTGACATTCATTATTTGTTAACCTTCACATTTGTGGCTTCCTGAAGAAGGTGAGAGGGCAGGGATGTCTCAGGAATGCTCTGCCTGAAATACCAAAAGAAATACACAAACATGTCATTTTGAATAAGCCCCTTCCAGGAGTGCTTTAAAAAAAGAGGCTCTACAAGTTTGGTTTGTTTCTGACAGGTTTTTCTCTATCAGGAGGGGTTTCACAGAGACTGCAAACGAAATCAGAAATGGGCCAGTAATGCAGAGAAGGAGAAAAATAATAGTTTTCACATTTCTTTTAACAGAAAAAAAAAAGAACAACTGTCTCTCCAAATCTGATTAACAATTAAAAATGTTATGATTATTGCAACAGAATGACAAAGAAGTCCCCCAAACCCCCTAAAAGTATGAATTGCTGTAGCCTCTCTGTAAAAGCTCAAATACTGGAATTTAGTGCTACTTTTTTCTGAATGTTTGATACATTTCGGTGACCCTCTTGGGGACAATTATTTCCAATAACTGGTTGCTTGTTGCACGCACCTGAAGATTTCAGCTACTTAAATCCATGAACAAGTGGAATTGTCGGTAACAAAAACTACAATGAAAGTAGATAAATGAAAGTAAATAAAAGTAGATAATTCATAAGGATGATCCAGCCGCTCTGATATCTCTCATGTTTACCAAAGCCAACCCAATAATAGTGAAAACATCAATTTTTTCACCATGTATTAATACAGAAGAACAGAAAATCTTTTAGCAGAGAATTGCAGTTGATACCAATGTTAATGAAGATTCTGTGTGAACTTTATAAAATTTTCTTTACTTTTATGCTTGCTGCCTGTGAGGGGGAAAAAAAAAAACCCAAAGAAAAATTCAGGCATTTCAGGCATCATTATTTTTCTCTGAGAAAACAAAAAAACTTGATCTGCTGAAAAAATACAATACTGATGTAACTGAACTTCAAATGTTTTGCTGAATGCTTATTGCTGGGTATAAGTTCTTGTATCATTTTTCACTTTGACTAGATGGTTTTAGTCCAAGTTCAAAACCCATTGTAGATTTTACGGGCTAGAACATATTTATTGCAATAGTATTGGCTACATAAGTGGCTACACAGATAATATTAATGAACAGCATATATTGCAGTGGTGAGTAACTAACTTAAGTAATTCCTGATTGATAGGAATGTAGACTAAAAACCTCTAGCAACCCACTGAAGAATGTCAGTCTTTCAAATTACTAATATTCTGGCATCCTTTATATCTGAAATTTGTTTGTAATTTTCCAGTGACTGCTTTGATTATTTTGTCAGATTTGCACATGACAAGCCTGCTACAAAACGAAAGGCAGAGGGAGTTGTTCCATATTTTTATATGCAACTGAGTCACAAAGTATTGGCTTCAAGAAGGTTTTTTAGTTTTTTCTCAAAGTGTTTCTTTGTGAAGTCAATCTCCATTTCAGCTGTCTTTTCTTCTTATTTTTTTTTCTCTTTTCCTGAGGTTAATAATTTCCCTGTGATTTTTTTCTTGTACCACTGGACTTTTAGCCATTCCTTCCTTTTTTTTAATGCCACGTGCACCTTCATTGGAAAACAATGCCTTCAGAAGAAGGGATGTACTCGGTGTTGTCACCTCGATATTTTCAATTTGATTCTTATTTTTTTAGCAGACATAGAATTTTTTTGAAAGCCTTTATAAGAAAGTGGCCCCAGTGAAAGGCTCTTGACGGGCTGTGACTCCCTTGAGCTCAGTGGAAGTCGGTCTCAGGTTTAAAGTCTCAGCCTAAATCGAGGATGCTGCTCATAACTGCACCTCCCTCCTTCCCTCCCTGCCCTCAGCAGCCCCATCCCGCCTCTCCTCCTTTCCCAGGATGGGTTTAGCCATATTTTGAGACAGCACAGACACCAAACTGGCTGATCCATTCTTTGCAGGTTTCAGATAAATTAAGTTTTCATTCATATGGGAGTGTGTTAGTGTGTGGTAGGAACGTGAAAACAGAAACAGAAGCAAGGTATTTCATCTGGTGTCAGAAACAAACTTACTATTATTATTATTATTATTATTATTATTATTGTTGTTGTTGTTGTTGTTGTTGTTGTTGTTGTTGCTGCTGCTGCTGCTGTTGTTGCTGTTGTTGTTGTAGTTACTATTAATATACTTATGAGTTGTTTGTAAAGGTGATTATTCTACTAGTATGTCTTCTGCTAGTTTTATTTGACTCACTATAATATTAACAAGAAATCCTTCTAAAATAACAGCATAAAATAATGGCCACAGATACAGCCAATGATTTCTACAATTTCTGTACATCTCTCTAGGAGTATATATATTCCCAAGGAACAAAGTCACCTATCAAAAGGATCCAACTGATGGATGATGCACAGCACTGAAAATTCCTGCTTAAGAACTATTTCAGCACAAAATCAGAGCCTGGTTAAAGTCAATATGCTGCTAGTATTCTGTTCAGGCAAAAGAGTTGACTTTGGTTCAGTGTGCCGGGGAAAAAAAAAGTGCTTTAAAAAACCAAATTATTGCACCAAACAGGGCAGTCTTCATTTCCCCAAACAATTCATTTACATCAGTGTTTTGGTGGTATTAGTAATTTACGAGGGAATCTGGCTGGCAAAACCACTGTGAAATGAATATAGCAAAAGAAGAAGAATGTGACAGTGGAAACAGATTTTACAGAGGAAATTTGAATGAGGAGGCTGTGACCCATCAGAAGGGATCTGATCAAATCTGCCAGAGCCACCAGGAAAAGACAACTTTTTTTAAAATTTCCTTTACCTATTTCACAGGTTTTAAAACCATGCAGCTACTGTTCATGCTGCAAGTACAATTTCTAAGGTTTATTTCGAGGTGTACATCACTTGCCATCCTGACCTGAGTTTTTCGGATGCCTTTGAGCCCAGCAGCTTGTTTATGTGCAGTACAGGTAAACGAAACAGCAGGTCTAGTTATTTTATTTTAATCTCAAACCCCACCTCAAAATCCTCCTTTCACCCCTTTTTTTCCTTCTTCTTTTTCTCTCCCTCTCTTACTCCCCTCCTATCCCTTCTCCCACTTATTCTCCTCCTTTCCCTCCTACTATTTATTTTTTCCCCCTGCCATTCTTTGGCAGTACATCTATTTGCTGCACATGCAGAGTTTGGGGAAGATATATTCATTTGAAAAAGTCTAGCTACAGGTGGGCTGCCAAGTGCAGTAATGAAGGAAAGAGTAGAAACCCTTTTAACTGGAATTGGAGGCTTTACTTGGACTTGGGCTGTGCTTTGCTCAAGACCATCCGCTCCAGAGACGTTTGAATCCAAACTGGAACTGCACTGCCCTCTTGCGTTCGCAGTGGAAAAGGAAAAGGTTTCGTGGAACATCCCTAGTGCGGAGGAAGCGCCTCTTTTACTTGGCACGAAGGTGAAACAGAAGGAACAAAAGCATTCCTCTGCCCGCCTGCTTAGAAGAGCACAGCACCGAAGTCATTTGGCCCGCTCAGAGCAGAGTCTCCTCTCGGTTTCAGCCAGAACATGCAGAAAAAGCAGTAGCCTTTTCTCCAACTCTATAGACCGAACCATTTGTAGTGTTTTTTCCAACTCTGCATTCCTTGCCTTAAACATTTTGGAAGGTTTGCGGGATGCTCTGCTTTTCCAGGCAGCCAGGTCAGGCTCCATCCAGTGAAACCTTGTGTAAGGACTTCAGGAATTGTTTGATGGCTGTTCGGGTTCCAAAGCCATCACTGACAGCACATCCAGCAGTAAAAAGTTCCTAATGCAGACGTGAGGCTGCCCAGTTATTTCTTCTTACCCCTCCAAATGCCAGGTTCAGAGTCTCAGAAATTTCTGGAAAGACGAAAAGAAGTGGTCAGGGTAACACCTCTGAGAACCAGGATGCACAACACAATGATGTCCACGCAGCCTTCCTGGGGCTGGCAACCACAGCCCCCAGGGCTCAGCCAATGCTCTCCAGTGGCACTGGCTGTGCCAGGTACAGCTCCAGGGACCAGCCCAGAGGCTGATTCCGAGGGCCTGGCAGAGCTGAGAGGGGACATGAACAGCTGGCCAGCAGAGAGTGTCCCCAGGTCATAGCTGGGTGCAACCTTATAGAATTATCAGCCTCTCAGAATTATGTAAATTTTTGGGTTGGAAGGGACCTTCAGAAGGCCACCTAGTCTGGTCCCCACATCATAGCTGGGTGTGACCGTATAGAATTAGCAGCCTCTCATAGAATCACATCATTTTTTGGGTTGAAAAGGACTTTCACAAGGCCACCTAGTCTGGTCCCCAGGTCATAGCTGGGTGCGACCTTATAGAATCAGCAGCCTCTCATAGAATTATGTAATTGTTTGGGTTGGAAGGGACCAAGGCCACCTAGTCCAATACTCCAGCCATCAGCAGGGACACCTACCACTGGACCAGGCTGCTCAAAGCCCCATTGAACCTGTGGAAGGTCCTCACCCCTGGCTCCAGCCACTTGCTACGTTAGAAATAAAGTGGCTCCTGAGCATTAGAAAAGCAAGGTCTAGAGCAACATTCTCACGTAAGCCTAGGAATAAGAAGAGCAACTCGTTTTAAAATGAGAGTCTGCGCACTTAAAGGAACCACAACGGCCTGCAAGAGTAACCAGGGAGAATGGGAAAAACCACGTAAATATACAGGAAGTTACACTGGCACAGGTTGCCCAGAGAAGCTGTGGATGCCCCACCTCTGGAAGTGTTCAAAGCCCCTGGTTGTGTGGGGCTTTAACCTGGTCCAGTGGGTGGTGTCCCTGCCCATGGCAGATGAGCTTTAACGCCCCTTCCAGCCTCAAGCATTCTGTGATTCTGTTAAAACTGTTGCTTCTTACAGAGTGTCCTCTGGTGCTCCATACAAATCAGGGGTAACAAATCAGGGGCTCACTGAAGGGTCAAGAACCTTCTCATTTAAGGAGCTCAAACCACGTAACGACTAAAGTTTTCCTCCTCCTGACTCGAAGTTATATTTTGGTAATGCCTCTTCAAAACGGGTTGGTTCCCAAGCAGAGAGACCTGTACCTAATGGAACAGAAATAAAGCATGCAGGCAAGGAGAGGGGGAAACAGGAGACCAAACACAACCGTATCCACTGTTGCTGATAGGGGAGAATCAGGACAGCTCCTTGGGGGGGACAGGTCTGGGGTAACAGAGCAAGCCCGCTAGAATTGCACCAGGTTTACTGTAATGGTGTCATAAAAGTGGTAATTTGCATTTTTGGAAGTTTTTTGAAGGCAGAATCTTTCATGTTTTTGCAATCACAGGTTTTTTTCTAGGAAACAAAAGTGAAAGTAATATTAATAGAAGAATCATTTATTGGCAGGTATGGAAGATAAATGTCAAAATAAGATACTGAGACTCAATCTTAATTTTATTGAATTACTTTACATCCAGATGAAATTGTTTGGGAACTGGCTGTTGGCTCAAATTCTACTCTAGATCTAGATTTGGTCTCCACCTTCTCTGAGTGCCATGCTATTCAGTTCTGGGACTTTAAATTTCAGAAGACAACACTTCAGCATGCGAATGATATGGTCATTAAATAAACAGAATTATTACTACCCAGACCCATGGTTAAGAAACAAAATTACCTGACCAATTAAAAGCAAAACTGCATAGCTGCTGTCTCCAGCGTGCCCTGAATGTTGCCAGAGAAATGAACCAGTGCTTTGGGGAACTTGAGCAAAGCAGCAAATCTCCTTCCTGCTCATGTAACTTGGAGAACAGCGGGTGAGCATCTGCCTCAGCTTCCAGCTGTAGCATTTGGCTGCGAGTCACAGAGTTCCAGTAAACAACCTGGGTGACCTCAGTTTTGTACAAGCATGTGAGCATCGCTGATGCTCAGCTTGCAGAGGCAGGTGACCCCCAGCACCAAGGGAAACTTTAGAGGAACTGTTCCAAACTGTGACCATACATAAGGACCCACAGGGATTGTTCCTCCAGGAAAGAACTCTGGAATAACAGTTCTCTCATTCTGACAGCAAAAAAAAATATTACATTTGCAAGGTTTCTTGGGAGCAGATCAATAAGCAGAAGTTCTTTTGTTCTCAGCACAGTAAGTTTGGCCTTTCAGTATTTAGAAGGGTCTTCTAAGAAAGATGGGGACAGACTTTTTACTGGGGCCTGTAGTGACAGGGCAAGAAGCAATGGTTATAAACTAGAAGAGAGTAGATTCAAACTAGATATAAGGAAGAAATATTTTGTGATGAGGGTGGTAAACACTGGAACAGGTAGTCTAGAGAGGTTGAGATGCCCCATCCCTGGGAATGCTCGAGGCTGGGTTGGACTCTGACCAACTGATGGAGTTGAAGGTTCATTGCAGAGGGGTTGGACAACATGATCTTGGGAGATCTCTTCCTGCCTGAACCATTCTATGATTCTAAATTCAAGAGATTTATAACCTGGATCAGATTTAGCCTGATCTCCTGGATTCACCATCTGCACCACACTTGCGGTTTGGAGCTGTCTGAACGAGCAGTCACTTGCTCAGACCCTCAGTTCTGCTGTGGAGCAGACTTGGTGTGCAGCCTGGAGTGGAGACTCTGGCTCAGTGTCTCCTGAGAGGAATTTAGTGTGCATCCACCAAAAGTGGTCTGCGGATCCAAAGGAAAAATTGGAAATGGGGATCACTTCAAACCTATAGTGCTACTCCAACACAAACCAAAATGCTTTGGTAGATGCAGCCACCACAGCCTTGACATACAGTGGAGGCTGTAACCCAGCACTAATAGAGGTCAGACAGCAAATTTGTACCTTCTGCTTTCCTGAATAACTTCATTAATTTAGTATCTTTTCTTCCTATAAAAACCAGTGCATTAAAAGCAAAACACCAAAGAACTTTTAAGATGATTATTTTGAGCAAGAACTGCAAAGCGATCTGTTCACGGTAAATTAAAGAATGTGGACTTTCATCCTGATCCAGATAAATGCCTTTCAATACCTGATACAGACACTTGCAGACACTGCTGCAGTCTGGACATACCAAAGCTCACAGTGCAGCAAGAACTCTTCTTGATTTTCAGTCGTCATCACCTCTATGATGATGGTGAGTTTTTTACTATGCTGTTGAAGAAAATGTTTCAGGTTTCACTCTCTATGTGTTTTTAGATGTCCAAATACTCTTTACAGAATAACTTGGTAAATATTAAGACATCGATGGCATTTCTGCTCTTACTACACAAAAATAATTCTATGAACAAATAGCAAACTCTTTTTCTGCTTCAAACAGCACATGCTACTGGACAATACATCTGCAGATACAATAATAATTAAAAAATCTATATTGACACAAAATATTCCTTTATTCTAGAATTCAAGAGCAGTAGGGCTGTTCACATCTTGAATAAACTATAATTTTCTGAAGTCACTATCCTTGGCCTTAGAGGATTTGGAGAGGAATTGTAAACTACAGTAAGCACTTTCTCAGATGAGTATTAATTTTGCATTGTTTCCTGTTAACTTTTATTTATAACTTTATAAAATACAAAACTGAAAAAGCATTCTTCAACATTTGAGGCCCTTTTTTGACATGGGCAAATGCAACAGGGTCATGCACAGCAGCCAAAGGGAGAGTAACAAACAGTTGCTGCTTTATTTGTCTTTGCAGAAACTTGAGTGTTCCATTTAAAATGCCTGCAATTTAAAGTGCCAAACCTTCTTGAAAATTATGAGTAGGCAGAAGTGCTTTTTCTCATTATGTTCCACTGTTTTGATGATTATTTTTGATGGGATAGATATTTCTCCTAGCAGAAAACTTTGTTGAAAGAAGCATTTGAGAAGAGTCTATAAAAACCCCTAAGCTTATATGGAAGAGCCATTTGAAACAGATGCTGGACAATACCCTCCAAGCAGGTATGTTCACAGTAATTGTGCTGACTTTTTGGATGTTACTGATTTGAAATGTTGCCTCTGAGACTTTACAGTCTCTTTCAGAGCTTGTGCTCTGTTCTCAAGGCTAATGACTTAGGAAATGTCTGTTTTATTTCAACAGACTTCCCAGAGGATTGTATCAGCTGAAATAACTTTCCCCCTTCTATTAAAAACACAGCTTGGGTATGCTAAATCCCTGCACAAAATGCGTGTTAGTCCATTTTAGCTTTTAGTTAAGTCTGAGAACTTTTTGTAGAGTCAAGTGTCTTGTACTTAAAAGTCAAGACCACCCATTTCAAGGTTTGTTTCAGGCACAGTATGTGCAGCATTGCTGAGGCATCAGCTCGCCCACAGCCTTTCTTTCCTCGTTGCTGCAGAGGGAGCACATTGACAGGAACAATTCAGCAAGGGCAAGCAGAGTAGAACCCAGACTTGCAAAGCCAGCTCACCAAGTCTTCAAAGTCAGCACTGCATTCCTGGGTGCTTCAGAGGCTCACCGTGTGCCCGTCAACAATGCCTGTCTGTCTTGACCTTGATTTATACTACATGACATAATTAAATTATCATTAATTATATTACCAGCTCTCCTAATCGACGTCTCCAGGGCCAAGGCAGGCAGACAGTGGGGGTGAGCCAGGATGGATAAATCCAAGAGGAAGAGTGTTTGCAATGCTGTTCCCCTTGTGCTTACAGCAGATCTGTGCACAACCCAACAGGCAAACACAGGTATCGTCGCAGCCTATCGAGCCTGTGTCTGTGACTTGGGCAGGAATGGTACGTGGTTCAACAGTGCAACAGCCAGCTTTGTTGGCAGTCTGTATGTTGCAAATCAAAGACTCTTACTCCTCTTCCTCGCTCCTTAGTCCTCCTGCCCCCGGATGAAGCAAGAATTTACCATGTTGCTGTAAAAAGAAAAGGGAAGGCTCAGAGGCTCTTGCATTCTTAAGTTTCAAACTGGCGGATTGAAAGTGGAGGAGCTACTAAATGTGCCGAGGGGTTGGTGGCACGGGTTTGCTCATATTTAAACTGTGAAACTTTGACATTTGCAAATGTCCACTTAAAGGCAACACTAAAGACAACGGAGCTCTTTTGCTTTTGTGGCTTTGCTTACCGGCTACAATGTCCCATATCAGAGGGCGCGGGTTGGGAGGAGAGAAGAAAACCCATCTGTGACACAAAAGCTTAAAAAAAAAAAACAAAACAAAACAAAAAAAAACCCCAAGCGTTTTTAATCAGCTTGAGAGCTCAGTGGATTTGTGAAATCGTTTGGGATTAACAGGCTATTGATTGCTAATAAAACAATATTTAGCTTTGTCTGATGAACAGCAATGGAAAAAGGTGTGGGCACCTTGTCAAACAAGGGCCATTGAGGAGGGATGATGGGTTAAGTGTGGGGGTCTGAGTGGCAGCGTGGGTGCCTGGTCTTCAAGGAGAACTTGTCAGTTGTTAGTGAGGCTGGTGAAAGGAAGGACGCCAGCGCCTGATGGCTGGGGTAGTATTGATGCAAGTTAGCTGACTAATCAGATTGAAAAAGTCCCATGGTATTTATGTCACTTTAATTTTCATCAAACAATTGGAGACGACAGCACTCTATTAAGAAGAGGTTGATCCAGAACTAAAGCTAAATAAATTAGGGTCTCAGTTTAATCAAATTATCCCTCTCCTGGCCTTGGATTAACCGAGGGAGACAGCGTCAGTCTAGGCACTTTTCATTGGCTGATTTATTTTTTTTTAAAGAAGCTGGTACAAAGAATGGGAGATTTAACACACATAGCTACTACTCATAATACCTCAAACAAGCACCTTTTAAAGAAGCGGGAATTAATATTTATCAGGAGAATCTGCAGTTTTACTGAAGGATATTTCCATTTTTATGTTAGGGTTTCTTTCAGTGAAACAAACTGAAAATAAGGCAAAAACCTGTCAACAAAAAAGCTGGACTGGGAGAAGCTCTAACGAGATGGCACAGAAATGGAAACACTAGCCTGATGCTATGTAATGAGTTTTTGTTTGGTTCAGAGTATTTTCATTTGTTTACCTACTCTAAAAATGCTTTGATTGCACATCTACACGTTGCCATTGTTTACTTACATTTTTTTGCGCAGGGCAAGCAATTTTTTTTCCCTCTTTCCTACATTCTTTACATCCCTGGCTGTAAAGACTTTTGAGGTATCCAGATTTGTCTCTGAGAATATAATTTTCCCAATCTGCCTTGTATCTTCTCCTGTTAAGTTTTCACTGTAAGTTTACAGCAAGAGATAGTAACTGTCTTTTCAATACTCATAACATGAAAAAAATCTTCTGTTTATAGTTCCTCTGCAAAGATTTCACTGAACTGTTGCAATAAATCTTTCAAGATCCTGAACTCCTAAAATATTCCAAATTTCTGCATTGTCAGAATCATTGTATAAGTCTCTCTGGTTTTCTAGATACAGAAATGGAAGTGAAATAGTACATCCTTCGCTGCAAGCAATGAACTGAATTTATCCCAGTTAACTACGACATGTATTTTTGAAAAATGCAACATGACAAATATTTCCTTCTGTCTTTGTTGGAAAAGTCAAAATAATTCTTCAAGAAAAGCAGTGTAAATGGATGTGGTCCTGTGCTTGATTCTACTTTCCGATTGTCTCTTTCTCTGATTTCTAACTAGTTTTTCACTGCCCGGGATCATCATATTGTTCCTCATTCTGCTGAGGCAATCACAACTTAGGGAAAGTGAAGCCGAACAAAGAAATACTTGTATTTTTGTTACATCTGTCAAAATGGAGGTACGGGGCTGGGCTGTGATCTAGTGCACATTAAGGTCAATAATTTTCACTGCACATGTAATAGACATGAGAAGTATGATGGGCTTCTGTTGGTCCCTCTTCTCCTGCAATGCACAAAATTTCCAGCTCTTCCTCTGTTTCTTCCACTTCAGTTCTGCTCTGATCCAGCCCATGCAAATCTAGGCACTAAGCACCAGATTCCTTCAACAGCTCTGCGCACATCTATTAGTGCTCCTTCCACTTATGATTTCTAAATTTTGAGCTCAAACAATTTGATCCTTCTGTTTTTTCTAGCACGCTTCAAGTCTCTGCTGTCTTCAGTGAGTTACTCCTCAAGAGCACAGTCCAGAGCTGGTTCTGGTGGACTTAACCTCGCACATGCTCATCCTCTCAGAAGAAGGGATTTATTTCCAGAGACTGCTAAATGCCTTACATCCACTCTTGCGACATTAAGTACATTGTAGATACAGTTAAAAAATTCAAAGTGGCAAATAATTGCTTTTGGGGGTTAGTTTTTAGTGCACAGCCACCATAGTTCCACTAGCGACCCATTAGCTGATCAGAAACACCCCCTGTCCTTGCTTGTTTTCTTACTGTGAATGGAAATCATATATTTTCATGGTAAATGTGTGGTCTAAGGTAAATGCAAAATGTGAGGTTTCTTACCTCTCTCTGCTGCACCTCAGGCTGCTGGAGCTGTTCTTTTCATTGCTGTGAGAGGTTGGGAAGTGTCAGCTTTGTGAGAACCTGCTCATTGCTACACATCTTAAAAGCTTAATGGAAAAGCCACTATCTGCTTTTAGACTGCTGGCTACATACGGAGAGTTTGCATCATTAAATTAATACAAAATGCAACCAAGTGGGCTGGGAGGACTGAGCATAAGAGTATTTGGGCTCATAGTCTGTGCTTTTGGGAGTGTCATTCTTGGCAGTATGGCTTCAGTATCCAGGGAGTGTAGTGTAAAATTTCAGACAGTTTGGATGGACTTTCTTCATAGAAAACACTTTTGAAAAATTGTCTTCAGTTTTGAGTTTCATGGTTCTGTGCAGTTGTCTGTTCTGTTGGTGATCTTGAGTAGGTAAAATTGAAAAAATACAACTGACTACACAACTAAGAAGTAATTTTGGTTTTTAATATTAATTTTTAGATATTTGCTCTCTCTTTTTTTTCTAACACATTTTACACAGGATAAACTCTTAGTCATTTAACAATAGTTTCTTAAAAAATATTTTGTTCATTTCCTGCACAATTGCTACTAACATGCTTAGAAAGCCAGACTAAAGAAAGCCCACAAGGGGCATGTGGATATGATATTTTGTGTCTAAACATCCTCTAACAGTCTCCCCAGTGTTGTGTTTCCAGACTGGAAAAGAGTCTGAAATGCAGTAAAGAGATTGTAAATATTTGAAGTTTCTTCCCCTTGGTCCAGATTATGAAATAGTAATCCATTACATTGTAAATCTTCCTGTACCATGCAAATCCCTTTACAAGGATTAGGAGATTGTAACAAAGATGATCATATTTCAAGAGGTACCGTTGTAACTTATACACTTCTGCTGCAGGATCTCATACAGCCTTCCCCCAACATGCTATCTACACCGATCCAAATGAACAGGTGCTTTACATTTATTGAGAATCTTAATTCACACTATTAAAGAAAAAAAAAAAAAAGAAGGCTCGGTTACAAGGCTGTGCGGCACATTCAGTCTGCTGCTCTCTCGACAATAGCTGAGGGTGTGCAATGGAGCAAAGACTATGCAATCAGTGACCCCTTGCCCCCGTGGGGGCGGTGGGAGGTGGGGAGAAGAGGAGAATTTCAGTAAAACACAAAGAAGCTGCTGTTTCTGCTTTTGCTGCTATCAGCCTGAGCACTACCGGGCTGGTAAATCTGTTTCTGCCCTTGGCTGCTTGAGTAAGAGTAGAGGAAAAGCATGTTTTATCATTCTGCATCACTTCTGTTTCTCCTGTGGGATCAGATCCTACTTTTGGAGAATAAGCATCTGACTGGACCAGATTTTTTCAGTTGTGCAGTACTTTGCCAGCATTTTGCACTAATTCTAAAGCGATGACTAGTACTGAGTTGCTACGTAAGGAAAAAGAATGCCATGAGAAGCACTTAGTTTACACCACTGAGTAGTGTTGGGGGGTATCTCGTCATGCCTGTAGAAATAATTCTGCATGGATATAGAATTTAAAAACAAAACACAGAACAGAATTTGTGAAGGACTTAGTACCTCTTAGGTCCTTTTTCAAACCTAGCATTGTGGTCTTACCTAAAACCAGTTTCCATATCTAGGATTTTCATGTCCCTCTGGATTTGCCTATTACTAAACAAGCCTAATCTGTTTAATTAGTACCGTACTGAAAAGCCTTCTTTGTTAGCTTTGAGGTATAGGAGGATGAAAGAGAAAATCAAACTACATGGGACAGATATACAAGGACAGAATAGAGCTCAGAGATTGTAATCCAACCAAGTAAATTCAGACTTTCAGCTTTCCGTTTTGAATTCTGCAAGCCTCTCCATTTTTTTTCTTTTTCTTTTTTTAATAGTTCGATTCAAATATCTTTGTTTTTATATTCAGCAAACACCACCAAAAATTCACTCTAAAAATGAGACTACAATCTGACCCTTGGTTCCACCCTCTAGAAATGACCAAAAGCTGCAAAGATGGTGATAATGCTGATGCTCACTCTGTTGCAACAATTACAATGTATTAATAAACACTTGGTACCTCCACTTATGTTGAGTGCTACATAGCCAGTGCTGTTGCAGATTCAGCCTTTGTAAAATAAATATCACAGGATAGAATAAATATCATAGAACATGCTGAGTTGCAAGGTACCCATCAGCATCATCGAGTCCAACTCCAGGCCCTGCACAGGACAGCCAAGAATCCCACCATGTGCCTGAGAGTGCTGTCCAAACGCTGTTTGACCTCAGACAGGCTTGGTGCTGGAATATAACTGGAATGTCAGGTACTATTTATTTTTTATTTTTATTTTTTATTATTTATTTTTATTTTATGTCAGGTACTATCTTCTTCAAATGATGACCCTCAAGCTTTGATTTTCTATGTAATTTTTAAAGCTTCTGTAATTTTTAGCTTCTGCATTTGAACAACATCTCCATTATAAAAGTTATTAGGAAGACTTTCTTCCCAGAAAAGGGTGATTAGACATGGAATGGGCTGCCCAGAGATGTGGTGGAGTCACTGAAGCTGGAGCAGTTTAAGGAAAGACTGGACATGGCACTCAGTGCCATGGTCTTGTTGCAATAGTGGAATATGTGAAATATTCTCAAGAAAGGATGTTCTTTAATGTTTGATCTTTGTATACTTTCAGACCTAATCAACAAGAAGGGAGATATAAGTGGTAAAACAGAGAGCAGCTAATGAGCTCTAAGTGATATCCAGGTGTCAGAAAAACAAATCACTTGTTGGTAGAACTGCCTTGTCAAGGTTTAGGGCTTGACATCTTCCAACAAACTCAGACCTGGAGGGAGGTTAACTAAGCTTGGGAAGAAGAATAAACCACTGTGGTGGTTTTAAATTTTAGGCTTTGTCTAGGTTTGTTGTTTTTTAGGCCTTCCTGGGAAACAAGTCAGNCTGTTTTTCTCCCCTTTGGGGGGGGTGCTTTTGGAGAAAGGGGGGGGGGGAAGCTGTGCTGGTGCTGGGAAGTTCTGCGCGGTGTTGCTTTGTTTTGGTTTTGCCCAGAGTCAAACTTCCACACCACTAAATAAAATAGTGGGCTCAAAGAATTGCAGAATTTACGGGCTGCAAGGACATCTGTCAGAACTCCCAAGAGAAGGAAGAAACTAATAAAACCAGCTCTGTGACTTTGCTGAATCAGCTCCAAATGGGTAAAAGGTACACCTGGAAGGGGGAGACCAGGACCATCTCATGGTCACTGACCCACGAAATCCACCGACCCAAAAAAGACTGGGCATGTTGGCTAATTAGCATGAAAAATGAGACACTTGTTAACCAATAGAAGACAGAACACTAATTAATAAGAGAACTATGTAACTTGTAGCCAATGAACACTAATTCCTCTGTTTGCTGAAATGTACAAATGGTGAAATGTTTTGATAGTTGGTGTGCTTGATTTGTGGAAGACCACAACTACTGCAGCTCTGAAATAAATAAGCAATGTCTCTCTCAAGTGTGTAATTATTGGAACACCAGGTAACAAACCTCTTTTTTGTGGACAACAGTGAAGTTGTTATCGTGGTTGTTGGCCATAGGGTGGACTAGGCGGTCCACAGGTCTTTTCCAGCTTCACTGATTCTGTGATTCTGCCTGTTGCTAAACTTCGTTCAAAAGCTGGCAGCGTGCGTGCTGTTCCCTTTAACCCTCCCACGGCACCCACGCCACTCGTGAGGTGTGGGAATCGCCCAGCAGCCGAGGGGCTGGAACACCCGTCACTGGAACACCCGTCACTGGAACACCCATCACTGGGACACTCTGAGTGTCTGGGACCAGCCGAGGGACTGNCTACGCACTGGAACACCCATCACTGGAACACCCATCACTGGAACACCCTGAGTGTCCAGGGCCAACCGAGGGCCTGACCCACCATCCCTCGCTGAGGGGTGGCTGCTGCTGCCCTGTCCCACAACATGTCACTGCTCAGCTTCCAATGCGTCGCTGCCCGGCCCCGAAATGTCCCTGCCTGGCCCCCCAAGATGTCACTGCCCGGCCCACAACATGTCACTGTCTGGTCCCCAAAATGTCACTGCCCAGGCCCCCAAACATGTCACTGCTGGCCCCCCCCAAACATGTCACTGCCCAGCCTCTAACGTGTCACTGCCCGTCCCACAACATGTCACTGCCTGGGACCCCAACATGTCACTGCCCATGATGCCTTAAGACTTTATGTATTTGTATATATGTATGTATTTTGTATATTTGTAAACTTGATGTAGCTGTATATCTTCTCGTATTTGAAGAAGAAACCAGCAGTTTCCACCTCTGTGCTGCATTCCTGAGCATCTGAGTTAAAGGTAAGAGAGCAACCAGAACATTTTATTTAGGATTCATGGACCAGGACTAGAATAACAATACACATTGTAGTCAAAACAAGAGAGAAGCCTCACAAAGTTTGGAAAACCTCCAACCAGGGGAATGTGACGTGAAGAAGATGATGGTGAAGAAGTAAAGGGGTCCTGAGACCCCCGACGCAGTTCTAGGAAGGTGCGCCAGGGGGCAGAGCTGAGGGAGGTTCTG
>VWZG01012813.1:105502-180928 GCA_013396735.1 Grallaria varia | reverse complement strand
TGTCACTGCCTGGTCCCCACCGTGTCCCTGCCCCACAACCCGTCACCGCCCAGTCCCCGCCACGCCCCAGCCCGGCCCCCTCAGCGGCCCCGCCCTGTCCGGAGGCCTCGCCAGGGGGCGCTCGAGCGGCGCCGCCGGAAGCGCCGCCCGCGTGGAGGCGGCGGGAGAGGGAGATGGAGATGGGCATGGACTGCGGGGAGGAGGAGATGGTCGAGCTGTCCGACGGCGAGGAGCTCTGGGAGGAGGAGGAGGATGATGAAGGCGCTGCCGCGGGCCAGCGGACGCGCTGCCTCTTCTGCGACGAGTAAGGGGCGGGTGGGAAGGAAGGGGGGAGGTTGGGCCGCGGTGCCATCTCGGAGCCGCCGCCTGGCCCGGGGACCGTGAGGAGCGGGGTGCTCTGGGCCGGGCTGAGGTGCTCTGGGCCGGGCTGAGGTGCTCTGGGCCGAACTGGGCTGCGCTGGGCCGAACTGGGCTGCGCTGGGCCGAACTGGGCTGCGTTGGGCCGAACTGGGCTGCTCTGAACTGGGCCGAGCTGGGCTGCTCTGGGCTGGGCTGAGCTCCTCTGGGCTGTGAGGCCCGGGCTCCGTTCGCAGGAGGTGGTTCCGACAGGGAGATAATTCATTCCCAGCTCGTAGCGGTGCTCTGTGGGTTGTACGTCGGGCCAGAGCTGTGTTACATCCAGGCTGAAGGAGAGGGCCAAGTGGGAGGGAGGTAATCCACTCCCCTCGCCCTGGAGCAGTGTGGAGGCTTTTCTCTTTTCTTTTTCACTCTCTTCTCCTTCTCGTCTTTTACAATCACCGGTAAATAGATGAGAGTTTTAATTTCAATGCCGCAGATCCGGCTGGCCCACCCACCTCCTGTATGTTGTTTTAAGAGTTCAGGTTTAACGCAGTCTCTGCTCTCAAGGAGTTTTTGAAAGTTAACAAACGGGGTTTGTGGCTTTGTCAAACAAAATCTTTGTGTTTATTGTGTTTTGTTTCAAGTTGTTTGGCAAACAAGGTAAAAGGTTCTTTGTGGGGGCATGTGAGTAAGCAGGTGCCTGTTCATCTTTTCTCAGAGGCAGAAAATGTGTTCTGAATGTATTGCCTAGCAGATCAGAACAGAGCCCATAGGACTCAGAAGTCAGAACTTCTGAATGTGTTAATATTGAATATTTAATAATTTTTGATTTACAGGTGGTTCAGTTCTGCTGAAGTTGTGTTCTCCCACTGCAAAGCAGAGCATCAGTTTAATATTAGTGATTTGATCCAGAAACATGGTGAGTTTTTTCATGACTCGTTGTTTCTTTTTGTCTGTGAGTGTTTCATTTTAAAAAAACTGCAAATATTAGTTTGTTTCTAGCTAATTTCCTGGTTGCAGCTGAAGCTTTCACAATTGAACAAGATAAACTATTGTGGAAAAATGCTTATACATTATCTTTATGCTGACTGCTTCCCATATGCTTTATCTGCTGGTAAAGCTCTTGAGTGGTGACAAGACTAAGATTGGTCTCTGCTGGCTTGTTCTGGTGTGCTGAATGGTCATTGCCCACTAGACCTGAGCCAGCTGGGATTTACCCAATCTGTTGGGAACTTTTGCCTGGCTAGTGATGCTGTTGTTTGGCTCAGCAGGTTAGCAGAGACCAAGGAGGTATCCACCAAGAGGGCAGGTGATGGATTATGCTGCTGGTGCCTTTTGGGCAGCTGTTTGCAATCTTGGCTTATGTTCCCAGGTGAAGCTTAAGATTGGCTTTCACTTGAAGGTGTATTTAGGCCAAAGTGGTCACTGAAGGAAAATGCGTGTAGGAAGATGGATGTGAAGTAAGGAGGGCTTTGAAAGAGGCAAGTGCTGACCCACTGAGCCTGAAATATGAGTTTTATTGCACATAGAGGAAAACTGGAATGCAGGGGAAGGGAAACAGTGTTGGAGAAATGCTGTTTTAAGAGTGTTCACTCATAAGGAGTGTGAGATAAGAGGATGGCAACTACATGAAGCATTTAGAAGTCTGCTTGTGAAATTGTGAGATCTGGTCTATTTTCTGTCTAAAATACAAAGGAAGGTATTTCATCTTTGCTGTTCTTGGGGAAAGTACATAATTATACTTAAACCACTGTTTTTTCTGCCTTGGTGGCAATTTTAAGTTAATGTTGGTACGTATTCTTGATGAGTTGCATCAATTTAAATTCTGTTAAGCAGAATGCTAAAAATGTGAACAAAAGAGCTCAACAGCCTAAAATACCAGCAGGGTAGGTAGTAGGAGATAAGAGTGGCTGTCCTAGTGTACTTGCTGGCCAAATGAATGAAATCCCTGTTCATAATCCCCAGCTGGATGTGTTCCATTCTTAATTTGCAGCAAATGTATTTGTCCTGAGGATGAGAATTTCCTAGATTAGTCCTAAGAAGAAATAAAACATAGATGGCAAACTTAAGATAGAAAGACTGCACTAGATAGTGATGTACACCCCAAGGGGAAACTGGCCAATTGAACAAGTAACTAGTATTTATTTAATTGGAAAGTATGTGTGCTTTAATGCAAACACTCTCTCCCTTTTTTCTTTTTTTTTTCTCTTTCTCATTTCAGGACTCGATTTTTATGGATACATTAAACTAATAAACTTTGTCAGATTAAAGGTAGGTGTGCCACATACTACCTCTGTAATCCGTGTCTGGAGAATCGGAAGTCGAGGTCCTGTGCTTCCAGTTTGCTCTTTTTTAATAACTGCATGAGATTTTGTATTGTTCTAGAAATAAGAAGTCACAGGAATTAAAATAACTGTTCATTGGTTTAATTAGTTACGAAGTTGGTTTCGTTAAGGAATATAATTAAGGTTTTATTGTTTTCAGAAGAGAGTGTTCGGAGTTGCTAAAAGCCTCTATGCTATGCAGTATCATCTTGCTTTGTTGATTTGTTTTGGCCTTTGACTCTGCTGTCTTGCTTCAGAAACGGATTCACTTGTCAATAACTGAAGTTTCTGAGTCTTTGCCTGTGTGTTGGTGTAAGAGCCTTTCCTGAGGGTGTGAGCAGGCCAGACCCCTAGTAAGTAAGGACAACACCTGAGTTTGGTTACAGAACTTAAATCTGTGCAAAAATGATGATGGTATCAGGAAAGTGAGTGGGCACCAACAGTTTTAAGATAGGTCTGGGTGTATTTTGTGACTTTGAAACATGTTCCTTGGCTTATCCCTAGAAGTTTAGGTTTAAACTTAATACCATCTTACCTCATTAAGCATTTTTTACTTAAATCTTCAAATCTTAAATCCACAAATTTAATGCATTACTAGCTATGCAGAATAAACACAGAAAGGCAAAAACTGAAGTCCAGAATCTGACTTCTCCTTTCCTGACTGGCTGGATGCAAACAGGAGAGAATACAGCATTTCTGACACTTGTCCCTGCAGCACTGTTCATGTGAAAACACCTGCCTGGGATTAGTATCTGGGATTTATTGCTTAGCCCTCATGTAAGCTCTGGGTCTGACACAGCCAAACACCCGAGTAAACTTGGTTCCTGATAGCAGTGTAATCCTGCAATTATCCTTCAATATCTACCAATCTGCTGTGCTTTACTGCTTCTGCGGAATTCCTTGACCCTGCAGCTGCATGGGCTTTCCCAGCCTTTGCTACAAAGCTCTTTCAGTAATACCCTGCATATTTTAGTGTGTGAAAGAGCAGGTCTTCACCTTACGTTCTTGAATGAAATCGGAGTTTTCAAAGACATTTAGCTTACATGCTGTTACATGCTCTTTCCCTGTCTAGAAACCAACAGGAGCGTATTTGAGTTCTCTGAGCAGCCCACTGCCTTGGGAAGGAGAGGAATACTTGAAACCAGAACTAGAAGATGATCTCCTACTTCAGTTTGGTAAATATTGTGTTTCAGTCTGACTGTACTGCATTGTGGGGTAAATACAGTATTGTCAGAGTTCATGTCATGTGGAGCATTGTCACTGTTATTCAGGTGATTTACAAAGGTAAGAAAGTCCACATAGTAGCTGAAGTCATGACATTGTTACACTCTGGTATTTTTACCACACATTGTGTATTTGTTTCTAATGACTGACATTTCCATAGCCCTGGTTTATTGTCTGCATTCCCTTTTTGTAGGAAATTCTCATAGCAGAGATGTCTGTGTAGTAATTATGTGGGTCAAAGAGACACTCCACCTGAGCTTCATTAGGAGATTTGTGAAGCTTTTAAGGCTTCTAAATGTAGATATTTAAAATCAAATGCATTCATTCAAAAACGTGTGCTATAAGTAAGGAGCAAGTAGTTTGCCTTGTTGAAAACATCTTTTACACAAGTTCTATTTTGGCTTAGCCCAGTGTAAGATGCTGTAAGAGTTCTGATTCTTTAGTGGTTCTAGGGATCAGAACAAGCAGCCTTACTTTCTCTCTTGTGGCAGTTCATCAGATGTTCGTGAGAGAATTCAGTGTCTTTTGAAATTATTTTTGCTGCCTGTGATCCTCCCACTCCGTTTTGCACTTGCATCTCTTTCTTTCAGTTAAACCATAAGGTACTTAGAGCTTCTCTGTACAGTCTGGAACTGAGTCCTGTTCCATGGTAGCTGAGATAGTGCCTGCTGGAGGAGATTGGTTGGTTACTTCAGGGATTTCACATTTCTGAACCTGTGAAATGTTAAATACTTTGTTTCGGTCCCATGGGTCAAATAGCCTTCCACAATTAAAAGGAATAGATACATGCTTTTTTAATTTATTGAACTCTTTTGCTCAGTAAGCTGGCAATGACTTCCTACTACATCCAAAAACACAGCACTCCACTGACATCTGTTGAAACCAACTGAATTTAGCAAGAAGTAAATGGGACCTCGTGCTGAGTCTCAAGTTGTATTTGAAAAGCAATGTTGCATCTAGATTCACTCTGCTTATGCTCTGCTAAGTTTTGTGTGTTTGTAAGCTTTATAAAAGCCCAAAGAACTGGTTTGAAAACTGAGTTATTATCTAATTATTTAAAAAATTTAAATTTATATAATTTCTTTTACCATTAACAGCCCTTTTGTCCTTAGAATAACATAATTGGAAAAATAGAGGATAGGTCTGTAATTAATTTAATTACACTCTAAACCTAATGTCTCTTCTATGAATAATCAAACACTGGTATTTAAAGAAGCCTGAATTCTGGATTTATTTGCTTTATTAGCTTAGAGCTTGCTTATAGCATATTTGCTTTTTCTGATTAGTATTGCATTCTGCAGTTAGTTGTGTCAGATTCAGTCCTGCCTTTTGTAAAACAACCCACTTTTACAAATAATCCAGAGGCAGAAGTAGCATTATATGTTTATGATCTGCCATGAAGCAACACATGACTGTTAGGTGACTTTTTCCCCTTCCCCATTTCATCAGATATAGAAGATCTTTGTGAACCTGCAAACGTTTTGCCTCATAATGGTTTAAATGATACTGTGGTGCTCCTTGAACAGTTAAAACATGCAGAACACAGAGCAAGAGTGGCAGAAGCAGCCTTGGCTAGAGCACAAGATGATCTTCAAAAAATGAAGTAAGTATTTGAACTGAAGTGTTGGGATGTTTTAGGTGAGATGGCATGTTCATGTTTAAAGACCAGTAGAAACTCAAAGAAACAGTAAAATGTAACTGTGGAATAAAGCTTTTGACTTGTGTTGGGACTGCAGGTTTGACTTGTAGATGGTCAGCAAGTGTCTTGTAGATGGTTAGTAAAAACTGTGCAAAACCATCACAGATTGAAAGACCAAAGCATTTTTAGGAAAGCTAAGCAAGCACATGGCTCGGAAATATGTATTTTCCTTAGTTTTTGAGACACTTTTCTGTTAGTCCTTTAGATATGAGTTTAAATACTGAGGAGAGAGACTGACAAATTAAATATGGGACTTGAAATATTGTCAAGAGTTGGCTCCAAACAATGATTGTTAGTAGCAGAGTCCACTTACAGTTTGGAGAAACTTCCAATAAAATTAATAAATCAACTTTTCAGCTACTTTTCAGTCTCAGGTGTGGGTTCTCTTAGTAAGAATATCCATTACATCACAGTCAGGAATCAGGTGACATTCCCATGGCTGTACATGCCACCTCTAAATCTTGAGGTCTGCAAAATATGGATTGATGATGCTCGTGCATAAAATGGGGTATAAACTTCTCTTTGGGTCACGTAGGATTAAATCCTCTACAAATACGTCAGTTCAAGATTATACTGATTGGGCACTGAAGAACTGAAATTATGTTTAAGAGACTTGGAAAAATAATTCATGTTCTTTTGTGGAGAAGTTAATCGGCAAAAACCTTGTTTTGTAAAATACATTTGAGGGTTTGTTGTACATTTTGACAGTACACACTTGGGGTTAAAAGTAACTAAGTAGACCAAAATAAATGTGTGTACTTAAATCCTCTCAGCTGTGAACAATTATTTATGTCAAAAATGAGCAGTTTTGTCTTCAGTTGGGTTTGACTTTTGCAAATTGTACTTCACAGCACACAGCAATTTTCTGGTATCTCTGTATACATTATGCATTAATTAATCATAAACAATAAGAAGGAAAGAAATTTGTCACTGTGCTTTGAAAACTTGGGCTTTTTTTTCCCCTGTGTGTCTTCTTGTCTTCCTCTTGTTCCGTTTGTTTTCATTGGAAACAAAAAAATCCAAAATCTTTTCAGGTCATCAGTAGCAATTTTTTTTGACCTCTAAACTTCAATCAGGCTTACAGATTTTTATTATTTTTTGGGAGTTAGTGTATCAAGCTATCTGCTCCTGTAAGAAAGAGCCTTTTATTTTCCTTTGTCATTGCAGCCTCTTCAGTTCAGCAGGGATCCTCTGGCAGCAGAAGTAGCCAGATGTAGATCTGCTGAAGCAGCACAGTTTTAAATCATGGACAGATGAACCAGTTGCACTGTAGTAGTTAACGTGCTGTAAATCATAGTGATCCTGGTTTATGCTGCAGAGAAACCATCTGCAGATGTTTCCTTCCAGATAAACCTCTGCAAAATAGAGATGGTAACAGTTCTATAAATCAGGTTGCCTCTAGCACTTGATGGAACTTGGAGATTTAAGGACACATGGGTTGTATATGTTGAAATTTTTAATCTGCCACCTGTTTAAAGGTGATGGTTTTTCTTTTTGCTTGCCTTCTAATTCTTGATTAAAAAGACCAGAGGGCAGCTCTGTCTCTGAGAGTTTTTGATTCTTGTGTTGCGTGCATAGACTGGAGAAACTATTGGCTAAATCAGTTTTAAATAATTTTTAATTTGAAATCACTTGAATCTCACACAGTGCTAATTCTACTTAATTGTACATCATAGAATATATTTTTTTAAGTTTAAATTTTTACAATTTAGATATTTATCTAAAAGTAATGAAAAGGCAAACTGTCATGGTAAAGAGCAGTATTAAAAATAAGATCCAGACTTTACCTGTATAGGCAAGTGTAGGAAGTTTCTGATACTGACAAAATTTTAATACAAGTTCCCTTATCATATTCTCTTCCCCATCCAAACTAGTTGAGTGGAGAAGTATTTGATAGGTCAGGGATGAAATAGTATTTTTGGTTTTGTTGTTCTATAAAGATGGTACTTGTAATGAGATGTTACCTTCAGGTTCTATATGTGAAGTTTCCATTTAAGAAAGCATGATCACTGTTAAGTGTTGATGGCTTTGCAGTGGTCGAGTGTGCAAGTTTTGTTGCTGTTGGGGTGTAGACTTTGCAGGAATACTGCCTGGCTGAAGGATGTTTGCTTTTTCACTTCATTGTGGGTGTAGAATGAACTCTTTACTTGTCAACTCCTGATAGTGTTTTCATTATAAAACCCTTGGTTTGTGTATTTTGTCATCAAACCTGCTTTGAGAATGAGAAAAGAACACAGAGTCCTAGAATGGTTCGGGTTGGAAGGGGCTTTGAAGTTCATCTTGTTCCACCATCCTGCCATGGGCAGGGACACCTCAGGTTGCTCAGAGCCCCATCCAGTCTGGCCTTGGACACTCCCGGGGATGGGGCATTTACAGCTTCTCTGGGCAACCTGTGCACTCACCACCCTCACAGCAAAAAATATTTCTTCCCAATATCCAATCTAAACATACTGTTTTCAGTTGAAAGCCATTCCCCCTTGTCCACATGTCCACAATCCCAATTCTCTTACCATTTCCTTGTGTGTTTTAGGAATGCAGGACCGCGGAAGAGGTAAAATAAGGAACATGAAATTAAAGTAATGCATTGAATTTTAAACTCTGATTTTATTTTTTTTTTCCACACAAATACTGCAGTTTTAAAACACTTTCTCCTGCCTCCCACCAGTCCCGGAGTGTTTTGTGGGCTGCAGTTCTCGTGCTTTGAAATGAGCCCGTATCTGCATTACACCTTGAGCACTCCGGTGCTGGCTTTCGTACCGGCGAGCAAAAACCAAATAATCCTTCCTTGGGAACAGAAGCCACCAAATCGCAGTATTTCGCTGCGAATAATCGGAGTGTGGTGGTGCAGCAGCCCGGAGGAGCCTGCAGAGGGAGGATGTGCACACCTAAAGCTGGACCCGCTGTTGGCAAACCCCTGCACAGCCTTCCCTGGGTCCCTTCCCTCTTCCAAGCCCTTTCTCCCCTCCCCTACCCCGCCTCCTTTTCACGGTCCCATAAACACGTCTCAAGGGTATATTTCAAATTGATTACAGGCAATTTGCCCGGGATTTTGTGATGAGCACAGATGTCAGGAGCAGCTCGTCATCCAGCGCCATTGCAGACCTCCAGGAGGATGAGGATGGTGTTTACTTCAGCTCCTATGGGCATTATGGGATACACGAAGAGATGCTAAAGGTTAGAAAGTCGTCTCAACTGCATCTTAGTAGGACTAAAGAGGAGAGAGAATGAAGTGGGCTGTGTGCCCATAAATATACTGCAGAGCAGCTGCATTTTTAACCCTCTCTACCCAGGATAGTTTTTTTCCTAGGGGTTGTGCTGAGACATCTTTTTTCAGTTTTATTTCCTTTGTATATTTCTGTTTACAGGAAGCATTAGGAACATGAAATCATTTACAGACACTCTTTGAATTATAATACCTGTACCACAGCTTTACCTTGCCACAAGCAGTTTTTTCCTGCATGCTTAAAAGATAAGAGGTTAAAACATAGCACAGACAGTGAGTATTTTTCTTTAGCTTAGATTTCCCTAAAGACTGAAATTTGTTAGGCAAGACTATTTCTCAAATATTGTGGTTTCCTGTTGCACTAGGTAAATAAACAGAAATTGGTACTCGTCTTGGGTCAGTGTATTTTAAGGTGACATTGAACAGCTGGGGAAAAAAGTGTGCTCATTTGTATGATAAAGATAAGATTGATACTTAAAACTTTTCAAAGGCAACCCCCTGTATGCCCTTTTAACTTTAAAACAGAACCCACAAAGCCCAACAGCTTATATTTGACACGTAAAGGAAGATCTCATAATTCTTTCTTTCAAAGAAGGTATCATTGTTATGAAAGTTATAAACAGTTTTATAATTTTAAGCAGAATTAAATGTAGAAAAAGAATACAGAGTTCTGAAGTGACTTCATCCCTGCAGCTACCTTATAAAGTTGTCAGCTTTCTAAATCATTTGGTAGCCCCAGTGTAGGAATGCAAATGAACCTTTGCTAAGAATAGCGTAAGCATGAAGTTAATATCAAGGGGAGGAGATTTTTTTAGAAGCACAGAGATGGCTGAAGAAGTAGAACCATGTTTTCCAAAACCTATAGTTTATAGAAATGTAATTGAAGTAATGAAGATAAATGAAAGTGATAGGTGTTTGGTGTTGCATTGTATAAACCTGTCATTTAAGATGTTACAGGCTATAGAATGAGGAAGCCTTTCTCTTTGCTAATGAAGTTTATAATAAATCTGCATCTCTGCACAAGGAGATTGGTACAAAATTGTGTTTTAATGATTTCAGGGCATGTTTGTCAGAATGTTTTTAAGACTTTTGACTTTCTGAAACATACAAAACCAATTGCTTTTTATTGTCTGTGCATTGATATTTTTCCTATCTGCTGGGCATTCACTTGGATTTCTTTCTTGTCTGCCTTATTTACAAAAATATAGTGACTTGCAACATGAAAATTTTTAAGAAAGGAGTCTTACTGTCTGAATTGTAAATCTGTTTCTGTCACTGTTCAGCCTTGAACCTTTTTTTTTTCCCCTTATGCCTGGTAGTGGTAGGACGAAGTATCCATTTTGTGGTGGTTGTTTTTTTTTAATTGCAAACACTTCAGAGGTGGAGGAAGACTGTTGTTACTTCACACTGGCCAAGTGGCAAGTGTTTCCCTTGCTCTGCCATTTTTTTTGCTCAAGAATTTCTTGACTGCCATCTTAATAAGTGTTCTTACCATTTTAATGAAAAACAAAACGAAAAAGCATCGTGTGGAAATGTGGAGTGAGAGAAGGGAATTGATGGATAGAGACACCTGAAGTGACTGACTGGAGGCAGCAGCTCGAATTGTATTGATTCAGTTGGCAGTTCTGAGGCAGTGTGACTGGGCAGGATGTAAGACTGAAAGATTTCCAGCTGACTGCTTTCTCAATTGATGCTGAACATTCCAGTTTTGATTATTTATTTTTAAACTTTTTTTTGTCCTTTCAGCAAATCCTAATATAAGCTGCAGTAGAGGTGAAGCACTAAAAATAGTTCCTGTGAATATAACATCATAGTAAACTGCTATGATCACAAGGATCACAATTTCTTTTATTTATGTTGATTATGTATTATTTTAAAGTAGAATTTTCTAGAATCAACCCTAACTGTTTCTTTGGGTTGTGTATGGTAATACTTCTACATTTAAAACTGGGTTTTAGGATTATCAAGCTTCAAAATAATTCTTTTTGCCTCCTAATTTCTACTAACATGCCCTTTGTTTTCAGCCACTGTTTTTGCTCTTGTTTTTCTATCAAAATAGTCTTTGTTCTTTCTCACTGTAGAAAATTTCTTTCATATCTCTGTTGTTTCTAAAATTTCTTCATGTACTATGGTAGAAAACTGTTAGATTTAATATAAGCACTTGGATTTTATACTTCAGCATTATTTGCACTAGATAAAAAATTGCTGAATATTTTTTTTGCTCTATTGTAACGCTTGAACTGCAACAGCAATTCCAAAACCTACACTTGGCTGTCAATTTGTGTACCTGCTGGCGCATGGTAAGAGAATTTCAATGTTTTAATGGATTACCTTGCTGGTAAACTGAGCCATACTGCTACCTTTGATATACTAAGATACTGTAAATGTTTTGTTCTATGCTTGAAAACATTCCAGATTCTCCAGCCCTGCTGTATTACAGTCAAATTTATTTACTCTTTTGGACTTTCATGGTAGGGGCTGTACAGCTTTATTTACTAGCTTGTCATCGGGTTTGCAAATTTGCAATTTGTTTAGAAATAGAACAGGTTAATTTGATGCATAACTTCTTTTTTAGAGAAGTCTCTTGTGTCGCAAGAGTGTCAGAGAATAAAATGATAAAAACATTTTATGAGCTTGTGATTCAAATTTTTGCCATTATATAGGAGGTTTGTTGTGTACAGTTGATGCAGTATTGCTACTCTGCTGTTCCTGAAAAGTGGTGAAGAGGTATAAAAACTTTGAAAGACTCAAAATGAAATGCAGCAGGTCAGGAAACTGTGAGCTAGTTTCTTATTTTTTCTCCAGCTGAGGCAACTGGCTTCCTTTGTAAAGGCAGTAAACTGAAATAATATGTGTGGGCAGTGTCATCACTGCAGAGCCCTTGTAGGTACAGTGTGCACAAAACATCTTTAGACCAAGTTCAAGAGGAAATTTTTCTGTGTTCTTGAATGATGTGCTGTGAAAAAATGAAACACTTTTTGCTTTTAAAAAACAGGATAAAGTGCGTACAGAGAGCTATCGTGACTTCATCTATCAAAACCCACATATCTTCAAGGACAAGGTAGGTAAAACAGCTCAGAAAATGCTGTAATTGGTGTTTTATTTTTTCTCAAACGGTAGAAAACCTTCAGGTTGGCTACTTTTTAGCTCTGGGAACGTGGAATCACACCGACAGGATTTGATTTAATGTACTGAGGCTTTATTAGGTGGTGGAGAGCTATTCAGCTGCTGGAGGGTGCGCAGTGCTGATAAGAGCAGTGGTGATAGCTATTGTCCTTGTGCTGTGTGCCATGGCGGGATGTTCATTAATTATCTTGCTGGGGTGAAGTTGAGCCTTTCCTGTCCGGTATATTAGGTGGAAGCTCTCTGAGGGCCTCTTTACCAGAATTAAGTGAATTTCTATGTGTGCCTGATACAATAAAAACGTCCTAGAAGCCCTGTGTAATTAGAGCTGGGAAAGAATTCATGTGTAACTGATTTTTGAATTAAGTGTTGTTTCGTGTCTCCAGAGTAGGTTATTATTGAAGGGCTTAGAGCTGGGAACTGGTAATTTGCTTGCAGTGAGGAGGATTGTGCTGAAATGATCTTACAGTGGTTATGACCCCTGGACAGCCATGATCCTCTTCTTGTCTTTCCGCTGGCTGATCAGTTTGCTGTGTTTTGAGTTCATAGAACCATGGAGTGGTTTGGGTTGGAAGGGACCTTAAAGATTATTGAATTCCAACCCTCCTCCATGGGCTGGGACACCTTCCACTAGCCCAGGTTGCTCCAAGCCCTGTCCAACACTTCCAGGGATTAGGCAGCCACAGCTTCTCTGGGCAACCTGTGCCCATGGCCTCCCCACCCTCGCAGGGAAGAATTTTTTCCAAATATCTAATCTAAACTAACTGTCTTTGAGTTTAAATCCATCCCCCCTTGTCCTGTCACTAAATAGTCCCTCTCTGTCTTTCTTGTCTGCTCCCTTCAGGTACAGGAGGGCTGCAATGAGGTCACCCCTAAGCCTTCTCATTTCCAGGCTGAACAGTCCCAATTCTCTCAGCCTTTCTTTGTAGGAGAGGTGAGAGAGATACTGGTTTGTCCTGGCAGGAAGTATTTCAGGGTCGATAGTGTCTATTCTCTCTGTATGCCTTACCTCAGTTTTCAATTGGCAACTACAGCAGAAAAAAATTAGGAAATAGTTTTCTTCCCTTTTTTGCCTCAGTTCATGTCAAAAGCCTGTTTCTGCTAAACACTTCTAAACTCTTTAATTATAACGAGAGAATAAGTGAAAGTGTTGTAGAATTATACTGCCAGCTACTTAAATGATGTGGGTGACTGTATAGGTGGGCAGCTCATGTAACAAAGCAGAAAGATCAATAAAGGAAAGAAAACTTTCCTGGGTGAAATTGAGTTTCAGAGATGCCCCTAAAATTGATAACTGCAGGTGTTCGCAGGGTAAGAGTGGTCTGAAGTTACGTGAAATGTGTGTCCTTGTGGAAGAGTAATTTTTCAGGATTGGTTGTATTTCTCCTGTGCTGTACGGACACGCTGGGAACATTCCAAACAAAGCATGGATTAACTGTCGGAGTCAGTGTTGCATCAGCCCCAGCAGCACTTGCTCAGGAAACAGCTTGGAGAATGTGTGTGCTTACTCTGTTGTTGGGAAGGCACTCAACTTCTCCGAAGAACAACTTCTCAATTATCACAGCATCTACAAACTGATTTCTCAACGTGCTTATACAGCAGTTTTTTGCTCAAGATTACCTCGAATTCATTGTGTATCCAAACCCCTCATGATGTGTTGAGGTTGATTTGAAAGACAGATTCGTAATTGCTTTGAGTTCCCAATAACCACCCTTCGTGTCACCCGTGCCCCATGTTTCTGACATATGGCACACAGTTATGGGGAATATATGGGATTTTTTTTTAGAGATCTAGACTTCTGCTGAAGGAAGTGTTAGGATATTTTGCCTAAATTAATGTATCATATAATTCTCTCAGAGCCATATTAATGAATGAAACTTCCAACTCAAAAAGGCTGTTTTCCCTTAAAGACTGATTACAGTATTTTTTGAAAAGTGAGCAAAAATCTGATCCTGTATTTCCTAGAACTCACATGTTGTATTCCTCCCTGCAAAATACATACTGATGCTTTTTGTTGTTTCTGAAAGGATGCCTGTAAGGTAGTTTGGGAGGAGCTTGTTCAAGGAGCTGAATTTGTCATACTCGCCTTGGATGCAGGTTTGCTGTGTCCTGAAGAGGTGTGGTTGCGTGGTGAGAGATGAGAACAGAGTATCTATGTTTGTCTCTTAGGCATAGTTTATTCAGAACCAGCCAGTTTGTTTGTTCTCTCTCAGCTTTAAAATAGATTTTTAAAACTTGTATGAATCCTGCTTGCTGCCTTCATTTTCCAACCTGTCTAATGTATTGTAGTTGAGAATGGGATAATTTAGATTACCTAGCAGGAGTAGTTAAGGTTGACTTATAGAATAAAAGGAAATGTGGTCCGTTTTACAATGAGAGTATTTTTGGGTGGAAAAACATGGTTTAGTAAAGCACTGTTGCCATGCTTAGTTTTTGTGGTAGAATAGAAGTCCGAGGCAAGATCAATGCCATATTCAGGGAATAAAATCAGTTTTTAAAACAAAGAACTCATTGATGGAATTAATTTAATTGGCCATATTACACGATCTACTGGTTCTTTGTGTTTTTCTGTTGCTAAAAGTAGAGTATCAGTTTTGATTACACTGCAGAGACAGATGTGATGCTGCTGTGTATTATTGTATGGTCAAATCACCAGTCCAGCTGCTCCAGATCTTTGGTGAGAGGCCATATGTGATCACCACAAGAACGTGTGAGCTGTAGACCTTTGTCCTTAGGCTAATTGGTGATCATTCTGCTTGTCTTTCTGTTCCTCAGATGTATTTCAGCTTGTATGTTTTCTCTCTGGTGCCTCTTTCTCCACCCCCATCCCCTACCTAAGGCTAGATGAGTTCCATCTGGGTTTTTAAGTGACCAGGGCAGCTGTCCAAAGTGGTGTCTGTTTTGATTTTTTTCCAATTTGTGGTGATTGCTCTCTTTCATGCAACTGTACATCAAGATCATTCTTTCACAGGGGTCTATTTTTGGCTGTGACTTCCAGCTTTCATGGCTCAGTGATTGTGTTAACTACCACGGGTCCAGTGTTAGAATAGTTGATGTTGGGGGGTGTGAGATTTCAGCAGCTGCAAGAATATTGATTTTTATTTTCTATTCCTGTCTCCAGCAGATTCAGCCTAGGGATTTCTGTAGCCATAACGTACTCATATGTGATCTGTGGGTTGTAGAGTTGGCTCCTTTTGAAACGTAACTGCAAAGAGTTGCACGTGGAACAAGTAACTCTATCCCTCAACTTTCCTGGCCAGCCTCTACAAAAGGTGCTGTTAAGAATTCATCACAGTAATGTTTTTTAGGCTGATTCTCAGTACACTACAGCAGAAGCTGCTAAGGATAAAGCCCTGGTTTTATGCGTGCTGGCATCAGGATCATTGTTGTATCCACGGATAGGATTGTAGGCAAGGGAAGGCAGGCAGACCTAAGGGGCAGAGTATCCCAGTATTGACTTTGATACTGTTTGTCAGGTGAAATGGAGAAGTGGGCATGCAAGGCTTTGTTCTGCCAAAGTAAGAATGCTCAGTAGCTCATGAGCTGAGAAGTGTATCAGTAGGGTGCATTATATTGAAATATTTTGTAAAATGGGGTTATAATTCTCAGATAGGTATCAAACGTTTTGAGGTTTAGCGGTAAGAGGTTTTTTAACATCATTAGTAAAGCTTAACTGTATTAAGTAGGAGTCTAACAGTGAGACCGCTAGTGGTCTGACCAATGCAATAAAATCCACCCTCAGCATCTCCAGAGGTGCCTTTCAGCCTCAGTAAATCAGTGAAAACATCAAACCTGAAACTCAGCTTAAAAATCTACTGTAATACATTCATCTATTTTTAAGCTGTTGAGAAGTTTCCAGCAATTAGAAGAAATATACTATTATGATAGCAAGACCTTAGCAAGGCTATTTGGTAAAACCTCTCTATGATAAGTTTAACACTGCAGGCAGCTCAACTGTACTTAGTAATACATTTGATACTCTTTTCTTAGTTGCTTTGCATTTTTTTCAGTCTTCCTTGAGTAGCTAATATACCAAAACCCAGGCATTCTCATGAATCTTGTTGCTGTGCTGAGTGTGTTTTTTTTAATGTGTAGTGATGAAGTTTTCTCTTCTTTCATGAAAACTTAGGGGTCCCATCTTACTGCATTTTTTTGGTCCTACTTTGATAATAAATGGTGCTAGAAGGAAAATACTTTCAGGTGTTAAAACTGTTCCGGTGACTACTTTTAAATTTAGTCATGTTGTGCCGCAGCTGTTTTGAAGCACTGTGACCATTTCTGGCAGAGAATCCCTAAATAAAGTTTCTGAATAGACTCTTAACTAAAACTGCAGTTATGTTTTTTTAGTGCCAGTGCTGTGTTTAATTATTAGTGATTAAAAGGTTATAATTTCCTTCTTCTCCTGTTCCTGTAACATTTTAGTTATTGCCCAAACAATTGCTTGTGGTTGTTTCCCATCTGAGTTAATCTTCAGCTGGAGCTCATCTGCTTCATTGTCTGTCTGGAAAAGTGGAGAGGATGTGGATTTAGAACTGCAGTTGGACCTGGGTATCTCTGCATGTAACAGCAAAACTTGATGCTACAGTTTGTTCCTTCCGTTGGAACATGGTACCTCACCGATGTAGAAAGAAGTGGAGAGCGATCGTTTTACTTCCTTTTTATTCATTTCAGGTGGTTTTGGATGTTGGCTGTGGAACTGGAATCCTCTCCATGTTTGCTGCCAAAGCGGGTGCGAAGAAAGTGATTGGTGTCGACCAATCTGAAATCCTCTACCAGGCTATGGACATCGTTAGGTAGGAAAAGTTACAATAAAAGTAGGGTAAATGTTACTGTAAAAAGTTATTAAAACGCTGTTGCTAGTTAATGATCACCTATCAGTCTGTTTTATTGAAGGCCTTCTTTGCCCTAAGATTTTTTGATTTGCCAGATCCTGATGTTCTGTGAAGTTGTTTGCCCCCCTGGTCGGAGTAATTTAAACAGACCTTTCCCCTAATGGTACCATGGGCCAGGTGCTGCCTGGTTGCCTGTCCATTTTCCATGCTTACATTTTAAATATTGCCACTGATAAAATCATAAGTTTTTAGACAACAACACTAGATACCAAGAACATGTGAGAAACTTTACCTGGCTGCACTACTCTGAGTAAAAGAAAGTTCTGATTTAGATAAACTCATTGAAAGCTGTTCAAGTGTATGTATGCATATATAGCTGCTTAACTTTCTGTTTCTATGTAGGAACTTTAAATAATTTCTAGAATTTCTGTTACAGAAAATAATAGCCCTACCCTATGTACTGCTCGGCCCTAATATTCAGCAATATCCACAGACTTGCTGAGGGTGCCTTCTATCCTGTTAGGTCACTAAAGGTGTTAATTAGTGTCAGAACTAGCATTGAACCCTGAGGAACACCTCTGGTACTTGACTGCTAGTTAGGATTTCTACTCCTTGAACTTACTCTCACCTCTTGAACTTCGTAGTCTAGACAGCTTTCTACCCATCTCATGGTTCATTTATCCACTCCATGTGTCACTAATTTACCTATGGAAGATATTAAGGGAGACTGAGCATGTGTAGAAATGAAGCAAGGACCTTCTGAAGACTTTAAAAGGATTTCCTAGCATGAGACAGGTAGTGTCGGTGTGTGCTGTTGATAGCTGAGGCATGGAAGTTTTTTTGATTTAGGTTGATTTTGTAAGAGCAGCTGTGGGGGGAAGAAAAGTCTAGCTGGTTGCTGAAGAATTTGGGAATGACAGTTTTTTTAGGCAAGCCTAACTTGTGTGGAAGCAGTGTTGTCTAGGCAGAATTTGTTAGGTACCCCTTCACACATTGGTGGTGCAACAGTGCACACTTGGATGCTGCAAAATCACTCTATTAAATAAATCCGTTTGGGAAAAATACCATGTTAAGGATTAGGTGCGTCTTTGACAAAAATACCTTTCTGGTGCAAGAATTTGTTCTTTAAAAGAATTTGTTGAAGTAGTCCCTGACATCCTCGGAGTGGTTCCAAAATTGAAATAGTGTTTTATTTCTAATGTACTAGGCTCCAAATGTAGGGTTGTTCATATCTTCCAACAAGTGCACAAAGTTCTTTGAGTGTTATTTACACTTAAGGAAGACTAAAAGTAACAGTCAACATGTATTACCTGTGGTGAGGAGAAGGGCAGGCCTTTGAGAAAAACAATGTATCAAAACTCTTAAACTCTTAAGAGTGATGAATTGCCACTTGAAGTACACAGCGAGTCATCAGTAAGGCTGCACATTTATAGACACCTTCTGCTATAAAAGGTTCAACTCACATTAAAGTCCCCAGTTTGCATCAGAACAATTTATATTTGTCTGGTTAAACCTACAGTTTTCCTAAGGGAATAAAGCTGACAAACTTGCCGTGGAATAACAAATATTTATTGGAATACTAAACAACTCTGTGCAGCTTAAAAATTATTTTTGCAGTGTGTTTCCACCTGTGATTCAAATACCTGCTCAAGAACTTTTGTCCCTCCCAGAATTTGGGTTAATTTCTGGTATGCTCATTACTGGAAACAGTGAAACTCATGTGTGTAAGTAAACTGGAATAAGTAGCCTGAGTAGCCTTAAAAATAAACTTACTTTTGACTAAATGGTTGCCTTTTCTGTTTCTTGCTGTGAATTGTGCCTGTAAAATTTCTAGTGCGGTGAATGACTTGATTTTTGTCATTCATCACTGCTGTGATAGAATAAAAAGTTGAAGTATAATTGCTAAATAGCATCTTGGCAGTTTTTCCTACAATGTGTAGACTACACTGGCTGGCTTGGGGCTTTTTAAACATTGTAATTGTTGTAGGTGGTAGCTCTTTAACACTTTTTTTCTCACTTGGAACTTCTGGTGTTACTTCTGTTTATAGCGTTAAATATGATGTTAGTGATGAACTGCTACTCTTCTAACAGAAGACTGTCTTGTGCAGAGTGTTGAATTGATCTCTGCAGCAGCCCACATGTTCAAGTAGCCCTTTGACCCTTTCCTTTCCCTCCCTTCATTCTGATTGTTCTCCCATTGTCTTTGAGATTGAATTTTTAATGTGATTACTGGTCTGCATTGAAAGCCAGACAGAATGTAAGAGTAAGATATCAGGATAGGAAGGGAACGGGCAGAGATAAGATCTGCAGTGGGAAGATAAATTTCTGTGGTGAGAACACTTTTCTGCTCTCTGTAAGAATAGCTTTGTAATAAAGGTGTGTGCAAGGAAGACTAATGTGATTTGCCAAGAAGAAAAAGAGTAGATTTCAAGCATTTGCCTACTCAGTAATTTCAGTGTTGTGCAGTTAATTGTTTCCAAACCTGTAGTCTCATCACAAAGTCTTCCTCCTTATTCGGGATGGTTGTACCATTACAGGCACGTGAGGCAACACCTGCTTGCTGCAGATGCTTTTGCCCAGAATCACCATGGGGAGGATGCCTTTATTGTGGAATAGCTGTAATACCCATCTGGGGGGAACGTTTGTTCTAGGTGGCTTCACAGCTGGTTTGGTTAAATAAAAAACCAAGTCGTGCAAAACAGCCTTGTAAGGGAGTTAATTTCCATTGCTGTCCTAGTGTGGTGAGTAGGCTGTGATTGCTGTGGAGGTCAAAGGAGGAGAAATGGAATAAGCAACTCTTAAATGGAGAGGACCATCATTTCGAAGTTCTCTCTTTTCCTGGTTTCTGCAGCTTCCACATTTGCATGCACGGCACGTTGCTGGTATACAGATCTACTGTCTGCCATCTTTGCCTGGCACTTAATCTGCTGCAATTTTTAGGTGCTTGGAAACATTCCCTCTGAAATATAACTGAGGAATATTATGTTCTGGTGCTTTCTTAATTAGTTAAAAGAGAGAGTTCAGGGAGGGGAGGGAATGCGAAATACAGGTGTCAGTATATCTCTCTTGGCAGAATAAATCAGAAATACAAACTAATTCGTTTGTGCTTTGACTTGCAGATTAAATAAACTTGAAGATGTTATTACATTAGTCAAAGGAAGAATCGAAGAAGTAGATCTGCCTTTGGAAAAAGTGGATGTAATTATATCTGAATGGATGGTAAGGTGCCTGAATATAGTTATTTTCAGGAAAAAATGTGTTGTTTTATTTAATTTGAAAAGTTATTCTCTAAGTGATGCTATTTTTCTTTTTTTTTTAACCGAAACATCTACCATGCTTCAACAATGTCTTTGCCAATGTGAGAAATGGGATGGCAGTCCTGATTATGTGGGACTTGGATACAATTCCTGATCCCTCTCGTTCAAACTCTTTCAAGTCCTGGTTCTTTATGTACAACTGAGCTGTTTTGGGTGCAGTAGGAAGTTTCTGTTGTGTATCTATAAAGCACTCTATTCCTCAGTGACTGCTCAGGTGAAAGTAATGGAGAAGTATTGTATTAGCCATCTAGCTAGGCCATCCTGATGAGTAAAATACTTCAGTCTGCAAATTCAGCTACAGAGCTGTCCTGTCTGCGGGAAAGGCAATAAGGAGGTGAGGTGCTTACTCTGGAAATCTGCAAATACAGGGAGAGCTTGAAAATAGTGTTCCTATTCATTGCTGGGGTTTAGTGTAACAGTAAAATAACTGATTTTAAAAATACAAAATTATTGTGATGGACAACAGGAAACACAGTGTCTCAATGAGCCATCTCCTGGAATCTGTTGGGTTTCAGCTGTTGGATTGTTCCCTTTCTTTCATGTGCTGGCTGGTGGCTGTTTCCCACCCTGTGCTTGCTTACCCGCCATTAATCCTCACACTGAAATCTGGGTTACAAGACCCAGTGTCAGGCTGAACTTAATAGTGACTGTCAAAAACATGCTAGGAAACATCTCTTGTAAGTTTTTGGGGTTTTTTTTGTGAACTTCTGCTATTCGGTTTCCTCATATCACAGCCCTTCAGAAAGCACTTCAAAATGCGGGTTTTCACCATGCAATTTCAACTGTTGGGACTTTAAAATTCTTTTCTGCTTCAAATTTAAAATCAGTAATGAAAACTCACATTCAAAGTTTTTACAAACTGGCTATTTTACTCCAATTGGGAGAGAGGATGTGTATCCCATGTGGATCCAAACCTATCTGGTTTCCAGGGAAAGGTGAAAATAAATTGTTTTGCCTTTTCTGTGGGGTTTTTGGTTTGGTTTTATTGGTGGGATTTTTTGTTATTTGTTTTTTCTTCTAAAACTACGTATTTCAGTGAGCTGAAAATCTGCAGTTTCCTCCACAGCTGTAATGTAAATTATTTGAAGCATGAGCTTAGTTTAGTGTTGAGGTCACTAGTTTCAAGGAAGGTTTAAGCCATTGGCTTAAACTAGTGGTTTAAAAATAGTACATTATGGTTGGTGATTTCTGACAGTATAGTGGCTTCACTGGAAATGTAATTACAGTTCTTTCAGAGAAACCTTTGATCAGTTGCCTAATGTGTGCACCAAGATTAATGTTCCCAAGATCACATTTCTCATTCTGCAGCCCAAGATTTGGTTTTAAAAGGAACTTGAGCAGCTGAACTGATGTTGTAAATCAGTGCCTCTAAGGTGAAGTAAAGGATTTCGTAAACCTTGTAAGAAATTGAATGTGCCAGGTTTTTCACTTGTGTGTTAATTTGCCTTTTAATGTCATAATTACTTAGCCATGTGCATTTCACTTAATTAGGTATTCTAAATATTTAGGAATGTTGGGATTTTTATAGGTTGCTGCAATACAGAGATAAAGAGGACAATGCTGTGGAAGTAAGATTGATAGCTGGACAGTGTACACACTGTTCCAACACTGTTCAGAAAGGAGCATTATGCTGCCTAGATGCAGTTGAAGATTTCTCTTTGTCTGGCTTTCTTGTGTGAATTTGCTTTTTCATTTCCTTCCTCAGTGTGAAATCTGTTGTTAATATGTGAATATAAGTGCTTGAAAATGTTGGAAATGTTGAAGCGTGAGAGCAAAAAGGAAATCAGTGTGTGTCAGTTTTCAGCTCTTTTTGTAGAGAATCTCTATGGACTGGCAGGAAAATTCTTTGGGGACAGTCATTTTTCTTTGTAACAAGTATGAAAAGTTGCTGTTCTGTTTAGAAAACAAGCTGCTTTTAGATTAATAAATGTCAGACCTTTTTGTGGAGCCATAGCTTTGTTTTGCTTGGTGCAGAGCAGTGCTTCAGACCAATACACCATAAGCTTTTTTTTTTTTGGAGCTGTGTCTGGAGCATCAGAAAATTAGACACAAGTGTGAGGCAAGAGAGAGGAAAAATCCTGCATTCTCCAGGGATTGTTTCTAGATTAAGCTTTGTGAGAAAGATGTCACATAGGACAGTGTCTTGTAAAAGGTATGACGTTGCTTTGTGAGCATCTCCAATGTAATGGCTTCTGATGATCATTCTCTTAATTGCAGAGGTGACTTATGATTGTCACAAGCTGCTTGCTATGCTTCCCTCTCTTTCATTTTTAAATTTGTTCCCTTAAACTATGAAAAAATGGCAGAAGTAGCTTAAATGTTACACATTGGGCAGGGGTGTGTGAATGCATGTGTGTGCATGTAGAAATTTATATTTCAAATGTATGCTTGCAGTCTTCCAAACTAATATTTTCCCATTTTAAATTCATCTGGATATGGTTTTGTTGATGTTCCCAAATGCAGCCATACGTTTTTAGCAAAACACTGATAAAGTGTGCAACCTGACACAAGGCCTTCTTGCATGGTGGGGACCAGGAGCACAAGGGAGAACAGGTGGACTGAAGGACCATTTCACCCAATAAGCCACATTACCTTAAGAAAGAGTACAAAAATGACAAAGTTCTACAACCAAACTGGTCCTCAGTCTTTTGGTTCTTGGAGAAAGGTTATTTCAATGTAAGAATGGGTGAATTTCACATCAGATCTCACTGCTGGCCTTGTTTTTATATAGGTTTCCCTATCCAGGTTTGTTTGATGCTCTGGATCAGAGCTGCAAACCTCTGAAGTACCATCCTGCTTGGCTCTGATGCGTGGAAACCTTTCACAGCCTTAATTTGTGAAACTGCAACTTATTAGTGGCTTACAGGTACAAGCCTCTAAATCTTGTTACTGTTCTGCTTGTACCATAGGGCACCTACAAATAAATGTCTTACTTCATATTCAAAGTGTAGACTTACGTGAATTACCTGCGCAGGAAAATACTTGCTACAAAGATACAAAAAAGATGTCTGTGTTATTGCTTACGTATTTTGGTAGGGAAATTGTAAACTTCACAGTCTGCTTGTTGAAAGGATGGGTGCAGAAAGAAACTAAATGTTTGTAGTGCTTTTCTGGAATGTTCCTACGCAGCTGCATCTGTGCATATTCTTTTTTGCTGTCAGTATGCTTGTGCTTCTTCAGCTAAAACTATAAAGCTAAAGGTTGCAAGAGTTATTCCCTTGAAAAATATCTGCATTTCTTGTTTGTAAAGGGGTTATATTGTGGGAGACAATTGCCTGAGATGGCTGTCTGAAATACAGTGTTGGTGTAGAGCGTGCTCTCATAAATTAGTTTTTTTTAATGCAGAGTTTTATGGTACTGAATATGCAGCAGAGTTTTATACAAGACAAAACTGGGGAAGAGATAGAATGTCAGATTAAAATAAACTGAGAGTACAATCCAGTACTCTTGTCTTTCAATCATATCTCTGCTCAGATAGCTAATTATTTTTTCCTCATTTTTCGTCCTTTTGTATTTCTTTCTTCATTTTTTTAGATAACTTTGAAATCATATGGGGATGGGCTGTGAATGGAGGCGTTCAGGATCTAGGGAGGAGGACTAGGAAGTGAGAATGTCTGAAACCCTCTTTGCTCTCCTTCCTTCTTCCCCCTCTTTCTATGAGAGACACACAGCAATGGCACTTTTTTAACACTGGTCATTCTGTAATCTTAATGTTCTCTTGTTCCTGTTAATATTTGGAGGTGCATTAATATAAATGCTTATGTAACAGTTACAATTTATAACTATATGTGAGAATGGAGCTTTTTTTTGTGTTCTTAATGCTCTGGTGTGAGGAGCGTACTAAGCTGAATGCTTTTATTTCTTTAGAGCAAAATGGTTTTTATAAGGGAATTTTGTTTCTTTGCATGATTGTTTTGGGGTTTTTTGCCAACACCAATAATGGGTATCACTTTTCTGCTCTTCACGTCTTCCCATTTGGTGTTCTCGCTCCTGTTTGTTTAAGGACACAACAGGGTGTGTATAATGACAAAGTCAAGCTGTGGTTGTGAAATTTGTGAGCTTGCTCTGCCAGTAATGAATTTTATTTTTTTTTTAATTAAATCATAGATGAGAAATCAGCATGGAGGCTGACTTAGCATGTGGGAAATGGTGCCGCAGCAGAGCATGCAGAAGAGTTTGTGTGGCTGCTGCTTGTCATTTAAATGTGCCGCAGGTTTGGGGGGGATAATTTTTCATGACATTGAATGGCCCACATAAGTTTTGTGCATCTGTTATTGCCAGATTACATTGTATGTCTGAAATCATAATCTGTTGTCCAATCTGTGTTGCATACACTCTGTAACTTCTTTTACTCATAGGCCTGGGGAAATCTTGTGGTTAGAAACTTCCATTTAAAAAATTATGCACTTTCTTATATCAGTAGGTGTTGGAAAAGATGAAGTCCTCTCTCTGGACCAGTTATTTGGCTTTTCATCTCATTAAATGTTTAGTATTTTGCCTTACTGAGTCTGGAGAACCAGACCAGGTTCAGTAACGTTACAGAAAATAATAAAATACATCTTTGATAGGAGGCAGAGGGGAAGCACAACCCTGATTGAAGTAGTTAAATATTTTTTCTCAATTCTATCTTTACATCTCTTTTTTCTGCTGTACCAAAAATTCTGCTAATTCTTGCTGTTGTGAACGTGCTAATGCCACTTTTTATGATTTTAAGGAACTTAATCCCTTTTCTCCATGAAGATTACCATGATGAATAGTGAAGCTCTAAAGTTAAAAGAACTTGCCATAGTTACGTTTTGATCCATGGGTAAAATATTTTCATGTAGCTTTGAATTAAAATGAATATAAATACGAGAATGCTGCAGTGTATTTGAATAATAGAGAAAACTAACAATGCACCATAGTAAGTCATCAAAGCTTTGTGAGCTTTCTGCTATGAAAAAAGAATACAGATATAAAGGGTATGTAAGAAATGTAGCAATACTCACCTGCCTCTGGATTCAGATATGCCAGTGGGCTTGTGCATTTTTGCTGGGTGTCTTGGGCAGACATGAGGTAGGGCAGATGTTACTCCGCAGTGCTGTGTGTTTCTGTTCCTGTCCAGATATGTTGTTTCATTGTTTGCTGGAGAACATTTCATTTCAGCTTTGCAAATGTGAAAATTAAGGAACTTTATGTTCATTTTGAGAAGGAAACAGCCAGCTTTTGAGTAGAAAATGCGCAATATGACATCATAACATTTGAGATGTTCTGTGTATTCAGCTCGTCTTTAACAGAGAAAGTGTCACACTTCATGTCTTAGCTTAACCACCATCAAGGTGGTACTAATAATACGCAGCTCACAGATTTGCATCCTAGAGATCTCTTTGCAGTAATTAATTTTAAGAATGTTAATACATGCCTAAGGAAGAACAAACCCCTGCATTATTGGGGAGGCAGCAATAGTGTCCCCGCAGCATCACAGGGAAAGGACGTCAGGTATAATTCATTTTCCAGGTGGCACCCCTACAGGTGGGGCAGCAGCCTGTGAAATTACATTCCAAATTACACCACAGAGGAGCACAGCACACTGAGCACGACGCCGTGGTGTGAGTAATAAATGACTTGATTCAGCGCCACTGATGGTCTATGCAACTTAGAGGAATGCTGTAATGAGTTTGGGGGATGAGAGAACTGGGAGTGGGAGGAGAACCAACAGTGCCAGAGTGGAAAGGTCAGGGAAAGGATGGTGAGAATTTTTCTGTATTTCTCATGAGAAGGGGTGTCTTCCAGCTGTCCTTCTTGCACTTCATTGACAGACACAGGTGATGGGCAGAAAGAAGGCTGTGAAGAGCTGATCCATAAAAATGTCACTTTGTAAGTTATTGACTTTTGCTGTTACCTAGTCTTAAGATATGTCCTAGAGGTTACACTTAAAATACTGTGAAAACAAGTAATTTTCAGTTAAAGGCATCTAAAAATAATTTTTCTGAGCTAGACATATTCTGTTATTAAAACTGTAAGAGTAACGCTATAAAAAACAAAGCTGTGGTTCCATTCTGTGCTTTTGGCTTGCTGTAGGCATCAAGTAATCTCTGCCTGATGCAGTTGGAGCTCCTGGCCTTCTCAGCTGTTCAGCAAAGCTTACTCACAATCCTGTTGCTCACAAAGCAGTAATCTTCATTCTGGGACTTGTTCTAAGGGCTTGCAGAAGTTGGGTAGTGAAGTGGAAGAACAGGCAGCATTAGGAGGAAAGGCTTCCAGTGGAGCACTGCCCTGTTGCCAGAAGAAACAAGCTGAGAAGAGGACATGGCGATTATTTTCACACTGTGTTCTTGTTGAATGCACATATGTCAAATTTCTGAGTTTTCCAGTTTTGTTTTTACTGCTGAAGGCTGCAGATAGTGAGGTTTATTCTGAACTTGCAGTATTTTTTGTTCTAAGAATCTTAAGCAAAATTAACATCCAGGATGGCACAAACTTGAAGCAAATTTGGTCATGTTAGCAGGGCAGTTTCCATGAAGCGCTGTTTATCTTCAGTGGTGTGGCAGGATGACTTCAAAAATAAAAAATAAGTTGGAAAAAAACCACTTTCTGTGACTATACAAATATGGAAGTGCAGGAAAAATGAAGGAAAATATCATAGAATTGTGTAGATTGGAAAAGACATCTAAGATCATTGAGTCCCTAATACCCAATCTGAAACTCCCCTGGTGCAACTTCTTAGCTTTCCTTTCTTAGGTTACTGCTGACTGGGCTTTACGACTGCAGGTCCACAGTCTTGGACTTCAGTTGTCCATTCTCTTCTTTCCTAATCAAGCCATATGTACTAAGCTGTGCTTTAAGCAAAATGAGAATTAAGATGCTAAGTGAAAATGCAAAACCTCTGTTGTCTTAATTGATTTGATGTAAGGGTGTAGATGAAATATGTTACAGTATTGAGTAAGATTAAGACTCACACTCAAACGTGGAAGACAGGAAGGGTGTAAAATCAGTAAATCTGGAAAACAAAGGGTTGTATATCATACATCTGCAGTTTATTTAAAAGTAGGTGAGAAACTGCATGTTCTCTATAAAATGCTAATTTGTTCTAATACTGCTATATGGGGTTTTTTAATATCCCCAATGTTTAAATAAGAAATGTTTTTCTGTTTCAGAACATGATTTACTCAAGTTTACAGAAAGTTATTCTAAACACCAGCAGCAGTATGATTAACCTGCCATAAAATTAATCCCAACACAAAAAAAACCCCTATGCAAATCTAGTTCTAAGCAATTTTTATCCTGGAAATTTTAAGTCCAGATGCTGCTAAATGGTGTAGAACACCCAGAGAACCGATGTCTTTGGTACTTGATTTATTTCCACCCGTCTTAGTGAGCATTGCCCAGGGTGATACAGGGCATCACAAGGTTGCAAATATGAAGTAACAAAGATTTCTATAACAGTAATTTTAGTGTTACTTGCAATTCTGAGAGGGAAGCGTGGGTTGTTGTGTTTTTTTTTGGTGGGTTGATTTTTTTGTTTGTTTGTTTGTTTGGGGATTTTTTTGGAACCTCCCAGTTATTACTAAAAAATCAATGCATGCAGCTTTTCATGTAGTTTGAGATTAATTTGATTTCTTTTGATGAGTAGGACTCTTGTCAGGTACTTATTGGTGTCGACTGGATATTTATTGTCTATAGTTTATTAATTAGTATATGCTACATACTTGAAGTTTGGGAAGTTAAAGATTGTACTTTATATAACTGAAGTTCTGAAGTGACAACACTTTTGTGACACTCAGGAGGTGCTGGTTCTTCTTGAGGTAGGTGAGCGTAGAAAGTTCTTAAGCTGTGTTAGTAAAATCTATCTGTAGACTTATTAAATAGGCTGCATAAGAAGCATAATCATTTCTAAATTCTTTGCCTTCTTTTATAAACAGGGTTATTTCCTTCTCTTTGAGTCAATGCTGGATTCTGTCATCTATGCAAAGGACAAGTACCTGGCAGAGGGAGGCGCAGGTTGGTGCTCAATTCTTTTACTAAATTTAGCTCTGGGGAGAAACTAAATGAACTCAGAGACTTAGAATAAGCTATGCATGGATGAGAAAGTTGCCAGTCTCAGTGAAAAATGTTTTCATTAGTGTGAGCTTCAAGGCGTTGATTTACTATATGGGTCGTAGAAGCACATTAGGTGGGGTATCAAGGTCTCAAGTTAAATGGTGTTTTTAAGAATAGACAGGCTTATTTATTCTTAAGTATTGTCTAAATATTTTGCTCCCTAATTCTTCCCACACACTTGGGCATTTGTTTACCCCTCCCTAAATCACAGTTTGTGCATAATTATGAACTGAGGAAAATAAGTTCTGTCCTATAGGATGTGTTACTGTTTGATTAAAATACTATGGATGAGAGGAAAAGTGGATGGGGTATTTTCCTGGAGGAGGGGAAGACATAGATTCAAACACAAGAACCCACGTGAAATAACTAATAGGATGGCACCGTTTCAGTTCAGTGTATTTATCCTGGTGGTAATGTGCTCTTTTTCCTTCTGGTTGGAGGGTAGGGTTGTGACAAAATGAAAGAGTTTATTTTGAAGTAGAGTTCTTTTGCCTGTTTAAGTAGCTTAGATAGCGTCATCTTAAGCACTGTTTAAGGGCCCGCAAACATTAATTCCTCACATGATGCAGTTTTCTGCACAAGTTCTGCACGTGCTTTATTCCTTGTGCTTAATTCCTTCATCAGTATTGTATTTCATATTGACCTTTTCAATCGTAGTCATCAGTCTGGGTTTTTTTTTCCCCTTTTGTGCTAACCATGCACATAGTTTCACTACACTGACTTAGTGATTGGATTAATGACTGTGTCACAGGGCTTGCTGCAGTGCTTCCCTTCAATTGCAGTGAGCTTTTGTACACTACAGAGTGCAGCAGAAAAAAGGGGGTTTGTGCAGCTGTTCACACATTCGGTCACAAAGCTGAATATACAGGCAAGAGGTGTTAGAATATTTAGTAGCCACTAAAACACCATGATAGAATAAGAGCTTTTTTGTTTCCAGTAATGTAGAATAGTGCAGCCAGATCAGAAACACAGCTCTGCATAGCTATATGCTGATGATTTTACATTGTGATACAGTTAAATTCACGGACATTCCCTAAAATCGTAAGGAATCATTTTATGTTTAGCTACTACTTCAAAAGCCTTCTGAAAAGGACCAGTATTTTTTGACCTCTGTTTAAACTCTATTCTTGGTGGGTTTGCTGTTGGTTTGTAACTCCCAGAGATTCCTTTGAGCAGACAGGGTGTGCTGGTTCTGTAGTCCACTCATCCTTTGTGGTCTGAGGATGGTCTTGGGTCCTTCTTTGACTCTTCACAAAGCACACAATCTTGTACGAGCGCTGATTGGTGCGTCCAGATTTTAATTTTTGTTAACACTGTTTCCTGAGGATGCTGCAATTGCTGCTCTGCTGCCAGCCTGTGTAGCAGGTGAGTGGCTGTGTCAGGGTTTGTGAGAGCCACTCAACAATCAGCTTAGCAGCACAGACTCTCCTACACTGGAGAAGGAATGGCAGCAGAATTGTGGGCACATCCAAATTCAGATGAACCAAAACTGAAGAGCTCAGTGCGAGGTGAAGTCTCACCAGAGGAACTCCTAAATCTGCTTAATTTTGTCTTAAGCCTCTTGGTACTATTGAGCCCAAGATCATTATTACAGAGACTGTTTGAAAGCTGAGAAAAGCAATAGAAGCAGCTGTGGCTTGGCCAGGTCTTTCAGTGACTGAGCCGGCAGTACAGTCCAAATTTCTAGATTGTGTTCGGTCAGTCATATCATCATTACTTCCATTTAGCCTGTTGGCATGCTGAAGTGGATTATGCCAAGCTGTCTAGGGTAATGTGTACAGTATATAATAGCTTTATTTGGGAACATAAAATTTTTGCTGCCCAGGACCCATCTGTTTGTTCTTTAGAGCCATTTTTTCACACACTTGAGTGCAGCTCACGTTGGTGAGGGGTGGCACGGGCAAGGGACGTGTCATTCAAACCTCATATTGTTTTCTCATTCGCATCAAAACAATGACGGCGTTCACGTGGAATTATTCCTGTGTGTCTGGAGGATCACTGCCCTACCCTTCAGAGCCCTGATGTTTGTGGGGCATTGCTGGGGGATAAAGGATTTTCCCATCACGTGGTGCTCCCCACGTGAGCTGTTGCTGGTGACGGATGACTCGTGGGCACCAAGTCGAGAAGGACACAGATGGTCAGAGCGCTGAGCCTGGGAGAGCTCGGAGGAGCGTGTGTGCTCCTGCCCCATCAGCATTTTGCTCATTTCACCTGCGAGAAGGAATAATTATTGAATTATAGGCTTAATGAGGAAAAAAAATGACAAGTCTTGTCAGGATTGCACAGCGAAGTGTTACGGGGGGGCAGAAAGAGCAGAGGGTTTCCAGGGGAATCAAGGACAATGGTGGAAGGGAAATTGCAATTCTATGCTTATGCTTTTCAACATTTACAAAGCTCTACTGCGTTGAGATGACTTGGGCTGATATTTAGATAACAGTGCTTACATTTCCAGTCAAACCTCAGTATAAAATAGGCTTCTGGACCTAGGTGGGGGTGTAAATGTGGAGCTTACGTGTAGCAATGTCGTTTTTTGCCTGAGCCCTGTTGGTGGAACACAGATTTCTTTTTGTGAAGTCTGAACAGACATTGTCTACTTTTGTTGCTATTAATAGGCTAAAGTAAAAATGCAGATTAAGTTGGAGCATTTAGTGTTTACATTTGTCCTTTTTCTTAAGCACTTTGCCCAATCGATCGTGAATTACGCTGCTGATTGAAGGACTTGCTGTGTTTACAAAGAGATTTAATATAAACTGATTATGATGCAGCTCAAATATTTCACGCTTGATAGAGGTGATAAACTTCTTCTCTGTTTACAGAATGCCCCAGAAATTTGGGCTAGTTTGAGGTGGAAGATCATGAAATAGTTGATCCCTTTTTGCTGTGGTTTTCATTTGCAGTGTCTCTAGCACGCTCCTGTCACTGTGTTCTCTAACTAGGACTGCCAGTCTTTACATCTCTCTTCTCACCACACCATCACATCTATGAAGTCTCTTTCACTGAAAAATAGTCCCTCAAAGGCTGTTGTTGCTTGCTTTTATTGTCTGTGTCACACCAGAGCATCAGTGGTGGCCCTTGAAGGCTTGAAATGCAGTGAGGCAAAGCCAAGTGTAATGCAATCATTCCACCAGTAAAGAGCAGCATGGAAGCTTTGAGACATAGATTTCCCATACTGATGGCTCCAGAAACCCCCTGCAAATACTTCCACCAGCAGATGTGGATGTTTGGTGCTGGTGTGACAGCTGTCAGGTGTGCTGGAACCAGGTGTGTGTTCCAGGCAGGGCAGCTGGAATGCCTTCCTGTTTGGATTCACATCAAACTGCCTTTTTCCTGCTGAAGTTCATTGTGGGCTGTTCCTGGAGAAACCTGCTCCTCAGAGTTTCTCAGCTGCAAAGATAATGGCTCACCAGTGGGATTCCAATTGAAACTTGCTGATATTTATTCTGGTTTAAAGAGTCAGAAAGTGAGAAAGATAACAATGTACTTACTTTAGTGTCTTTATATAACAAAGAAAAAGCTTCTTGAAAGAAGACTTTTCTGTATCATCAATGTTTATATGATTATTTCAGCTAAAACTACTTGGACTACATGAAAGGTCTAATTTCAATTTGCTGTTTCTATCTTCAGTATTTTACAGGGCAGTAAGTGCTGCCTTTCTGACTTATCATGCTATAACAATGATTTCTCCATAATCGTGTTGCTAAGCTGTAATTTCAAACGGAGCTGAAGACAAAATTAATTTTACACTTCACCAGATTTTGGGGAGGAAAAGACAAACTTACCTTCAGTTTTATAAACACTGCCACATTCATGTATTAACAAAAAATAAAATCAAATAAGGTGTTTTTGTTCGTAGGCATTTTGCTGAGAGGCCAGATCAAGAATTCAATGTGTGTGGCTTTAGAGGCTTTAAAATTTTTAAGAAAAAAACATGGGAATTTCTTTGTGAAAAGAAGCCTTACTTAATATAAATTGAGCTTCTCTTACTATTTGATAGCGCTATAGACAGCCATGTTCACAGCAGCTGTTCTTTGTGGTTTTTCCAGTCAGTCAAGATTGCCTAGAGATTGACTGACTTTGTTGGCAGCTGCTAAAAAGGCAAATGTCAGTCTTTCCACTACTGTTTGGAAAAGTTGTAAATAGTTACTTATTCTGAATATATTCTTGGGAGCAGGGAAAGCACAGATGTGAAGGTAGTGTGAGAATGATGGCTGTTATCCTAAAAATGGGAGGAAGGGAGGGAGTGGATTACATTCTTTGCTGTCTCTTGGGTCCCGTCCTGCTCTTCAGGTGCAGACAGAAAAGTGGTTATTCTTTTTCAATAGCCAGAAATACCTTTTTAGGTTGTAAGACAAGTATCAGCCAGAGGTGATAACAAGCAGGAATAAAACTCTTGAATAAAAATACTTACTTTTTTTCTGGAAGCAAAGTCTTTTCACAGAGGGTTCTTGTTGTTGCAGAGCCCTCACCTGAATTTTCCTTTGTGTGTCTGTCTAGAGTTATTAAATATGTTTTAGGTCATTCTCTGTATAGAAGCCAGAATAGAATGTTCCAAATTATTTTCTTCAGACATCAAATTTCCAATTGTTTCCTGGCAGTGGGATTCAACTACAAAGATACCTTGTCATGAATAGGAAATACTGCTAACAGAGTAGTGTGGGAAAACTAAATTTTTTTGTCTGGTCTCTTCTGTGCACAAATGGGACTCTACAAAGTAAAATACCAGAAAAGGTGTCTTGTCCAAGAGCTGAAACAAGTTGTTCTGTTTGTTCTTTAAAGATGTTAATCACTTAAAAAGAAAAAAGTCTACTTTATGTGTGTCTAAAATAAAATTTCTCTTACCTGTTTCTGTCACAGTTTATCCTGACATTTGCACCATTAGTCTGGTAGCTGTTGGGGATATGAATAAACATGTGGACAAGCTGCTTTTCTGGGAAGATGTGTATGGCTTCGACATGTCTTGTATGAAGAAGGCTGTAATTCCAGAGGCTGTTGTGGAGGTGCTGGATCCAAACACACTGATATCCACAGCCAGTGTCATTAAGGTACCAAACTTGACGCTTAGTGGTCACATTAGAAGTTTCCTTGTTTTATGGAGTAAGGAGGAAAACTGCACATGGCACACACAAAGTTTCACATCTTCAAAATTATACAAATGCGATCAGGTTCTTGCTGTTAAGACTGGAAGATTCGTATTAATTGCCTTTTTTTTTACCAACTTTACGCTTTTACTAAAGTAATCTTCCCATAATTAGATTGTTCTATTCAGTGTTTTCTTCTACCCAAACCCAAATTTACTTGCATTTTAATAGGTCCCAGGTAGCATAACTGGAATGTAAACTATACCCAAAAGACAACCTGGGTTATAGTCTTGTCTTCTACTTTACTTCCCTCTGCACCTCATTCTGTACGGAGCAGAGGGGCTCCTTATCTGTTTCTGTGTTAAGGTAGCTGTCTTTAAAGGTCCTTTGGAGCATCACTCAGTGTCTATCACCCATAGCTTCATCCAGCTAAATAAGTAGTTTCCTCAGTACTTACTCAATTTTTTGTGCTTGTTTTTCTGTCCTGTCTTTTGTTATGGTAATGTTATTATGGGGAATAGCAGCAAAACTGGTAGTGATTCATATAAGAGAACATCTGCGTGGCAAGGTGTAGTTCCAAAATATTAACTAGTTTCAACTTCTGGCGAACTTTGTGGTTAGCAATAATTTGGGCAGCTCAGATCAAATTGAAAGAAGGGCTGTTCTAGACCAAGAGTTTTTTGTCACAATGCTGTTCTAATTATTGTTCATATAGTTATTTTTCTGCTGTAAAGCACTCAAAGCAGTAATAGTATTATTGCCCTTGGTGGGAATTACCTGTTTGGTGAGGAGGTAATTTTTGTTTAAAGGTATCATAAGAGATGAAGTGCAGTTTGGTTGTAAGTATATCCAAGTGCAAGTTGCTTGAGCTTTTCTTGTCTTATTTTATTACAGAGAAGATTTAAAGGTATTAGGTTTTTTAAATCAGGTATTTAAATGAAAGAAGTCACTGAGGCTGATGTTTATTTAACTTGGATCACTTGGGTCTCTACTTTTATTCTTTTAATTCAGGATTCCTTGTTCATACATGATGTAATCATTACAGATGTGTCTTCCGTATTCTCTGAGCTTGTTGACTAGACTCCTTTGAAGGACATCTGTAAAAACTTGTGTGACAAGAGATGTGCAAGTATCTGTGTTCCTTGAGTGTAAGGAGAGAGCAAAGTGATTAACTCAGTTGTTGAAATATACTTTGTAGTCCTGTCATTACAGGAAAGATAAATTTCAGCCTTAGTGAATGAATGTGCACAAAACAAAGGTAGTGAGATCTGGAATTTTTTGCCACTTGACAGGTTTGCAGTGAGTGTGGTGCCCTTTTCTCACCTGCCTTTTTTTTTAATACCGTTTTGTGTGTTTTGATTCAAGCAGGACTATAGTTGAATACTTACTGCAGATAGGTCAAATTTAGTATACAGAAAATAAAGAACATATAGTGTGCTCTAAAGTAACAGCTGCCCTGGATAAATTGAGCTCCATTAGTTTGTTAGGCAAGCAAATAACTTAAAACAACATCTTAATCTGAAGAGTGCTGATAACAGTAGCTAAAGTTAAATATGTCCAATGCAGTCTATAAGCGCCATGGTCATTTCAGAAGCAAAATGCTTTACTGGTAACAGTGCATACGTGTCCCTTTCTAATCTATGCTGTCATGAGAAGTAACTGTCCCGCTCAGATGTATCTGCTTAGTAAATTTTGTCATCATGCAGCATGTAACCCGAGTGTTATTCTTAATGGCTTTATACCCATTTGTTCTCATTAGCTATCATGGTTTTTAAAATAACCTAAAATCAATGCATGTGCTCCTTTACTGGAGTTACAATGCAAAGTAGTAAAATTGATGAGTTGAGCAGCAGTGGCATTATAGGTAAGTTGTTTTAATCAATAGCCATTCTGCAAAGCAAATGGACTGTATTTTGTAGGGAAAGTTTAAAAATGTTCCAATTTATCATTATGATTATTACAGAAGGATACTTTGGTGTGTTTGCTCAGATCAAGTGCTGCTTGTTTCATCTAGTTCACAATGTAACTTTTTAGGGAGGCAAAACATGCCCTAAAGAAGAAAGGTGAGGCAGTGTGAAGAATCACAGAATGGTTTAGGTTAAGGATCATCTCATTCCAAGCCCCCTGCCATGGGCAGGGACACCTTCCACTATCCCGGGTTTCTCCAAGCCCCGTCCAGCCTGACCTTGGACACTCCCAGGGATGGGGCAGCCACAGCTTCTCTGGGCAACCTGTGCCAGGGCCTGCCCACTCTCAGGTCCAGCACCTTGCACTTGGTCTTCTTAAACCTCATGAGTGGCTCACTTTTGTGGCTTGTCCAGGTCCCTCTGGATGGCATCCCATCTTTCAAGTGTGCACCGCTCAGCTTGGTGTCATCTGCAGACTTGCTGAGGGTGCACTCAATTCCTTCATCTCTGTCATTAATGAAGATATTAAATAACACTGGTCCCAGTATGGTCACCTGAGGGACACCACTTGTCACTGGTGTCCATCGGGACTGTCCCATTGACCATGACCCTCTGGATGTGACATCCAAACCATTCCTTATCCATCCAACAGTCCACCCATCAAATCCATCTCTCTCCAGTTTAGGATGTTGTGGGGGACCAAAGGCTTTACAGAAGTTCAGGTAAATGACACTCATAGCCCTTCCCTTGTCCACTGATGTAGCCACCCCATCACAGAAGGCCACCAGGTTGGTCAGGCAGGACTTAACCCTGGTGAAGCCGTGCTGGCTGTCCCAAATCACCTCTCTGTCCTCCAAGTGCCTCAGCAGAGCTTCCAGGAGGATCTGCTCCAGGATCTTCCCATCACAGAGGGCAGGCTGACAGGTTGGTAGTTCCCAGGGACCTCCTTTCTACCCTTTTCCCTTTTCCAGTCACCTGGGACTTCACCTGACTGCCATGACTTTCCATATATCACAGGTGGCAACCACATGAACCAATTCCCTCAGGACTCTGGGATGCATCTCCTGAGGGCCCACAGACTTATGTACGTTCAGGTTCTTCAGGTGGTCACAAACCTGATCTTCTCTTCCAGTGGGAGAGACTTTGCTCCCCCAGTCCCCATCCTGCTGTCCATCCCCTGGAGAGATGTGGGAAGAGAATTTGCCATTGAAGACTGGAATGTAAAAGTTTTTGAGTCCCCGCAGTCTTCTCATCTTTTGTTTTCAGTTTACCAACATTGTTCATCAAGGGGGGTGCATGTTCTTTGACCTTCCTTTTCTAGTTAATATACCTGTAGAAGTCCTTCCTGTTACTCTTTGTGTCCATTGCCAGGTTCACTTTCAGCTCCACCTTGGCCTTCCTCATTCCATCCCTCCACAACCCAGCTTCGTCTCTATGCTCTTCCCAGGTTTCCTTTCCTTGTTTCCAGTGCCATGTGCATTTTCTCCTTTCCCTTTAGTTTGCCCAGGAGTTCTCTTCCCCAGCCACACCCGTCTCTTGCCTTCCTTGCCCAATTTCTTGCTCCTGGGGATTGCCAGCTCTGGCGATCTATGGAAGACTTCCTTAAATGTCTACCACCTCTGTCCACTCTCTTTCCTAAAATTCAAGGGCTTGACTTTACTCCTTCCTTGTCCAATATTCCTCAGGACTGTATTCCAGCAGTGTGTGATCACTGCAGCCCCGCTGCCTCTAATCTTAGTCCCCAGTTAGTTTGCTTACATTGGTGACCAGCAGTATCACATCCTCTCTGGTTGGGCTGTCTGTTGTCTGGCTCAGGAAGTTACCCCCTTGCATTCCAGGGGGGATTGCCTAAAGCAATTAACTAATAACATATATGACATTTAACTTCAGCGGTATAGGAAATCTTTGGATAAAGCATTTTCACTGAGTATGTAAACTAAAGAACAGCGAAAAAATGGGGTGGAACTTCTATGAACAACTGAAAACTGAAGTTTATTGCTCTGTGAAAGATCTGAATTCAGAGATACAAATGAAAAATTAGAATATTGAAATGCAAATCACAATTTGATTTGACAGTGCTGCGGTTATTATCCTAGCAAAGGAGTTCTGTTCCCTGTGCTGCTTCTCTGTTGTTGTGCTTTGATATTTCAGTGCAAACCAATGTGGCAAATCAAAAGCCCAGTTTTAGCCCATATCGGTTTCATACTGTAGTTTACTGTGTGACTGCACAAACAAGGGGTAAAGCAGGTGAAGATACCTGTGAAAGCTACTTAACAATGGGCAGCTGGCACCAAGAAGCAACTTCCCTGAAGAGAATGAGCTACTGTGTCTAGTTTGATACCACTGCTCAACAAAGAGCCTGGTTATTCAGGCATGTGAGAAACAGGAGTTTGAGGCATTTTGTCACATAGTACTACGTGGTTTTTAAGTCCCTTCCTGTTTTTGGAGAGCTGGATTGCATTGCCCTGTAAGAGTTGTCTTATTATGGGAGCATCTGAGCAACCTTCATCCAAAGGGAGATCTTAATTGACATTTATCACTGTTACTGACAGGATTTTATTATTCTTTTTGACAGCATATTGATTGTAATACTGCATCCACTCCAGACTTGGAGTTCTCTTCAGATTTTACCCTGAGCATCACAATGAGCACAAAGTGTACGGTAAGACAATTTTAGTTTCTTCATATATGTATGGTCAGTATTGCACTGTAAGAGACAATACATTAATTACACTTCATTTATCATCAGCACTTGCCTTGAAACATTCATTTCTGCAGTACAAAGGTGTCAAATGAGCCCTTTCTGTAAAGGGAGATGGATGTAAAACTCCAGTAATGGTGTTACAGGATAAGAGAAGCAGACGAGGAGAGGGAAAGGTAAGGAGCTGTAGCATTGGGGTCATTCTGTTTTTCTTCTCTAGTCCATTTTCTGAAATACAAGTTTTCTTGTTTACCACTTTGCTCAAGAATGACGCAGTGACTATTCTCAGAAGAGCTTTTCTGAGTTTAGTAAAAATGTGAAAACCAAAATAGGTATGGGAAAGGTGTAGATCATAACTAATGTGTTAAACGTAGCAGCTCATATAGCAAACACAGCTTCTCCAACAGGGAGGTTCATAAAGTTTACATGTGAAGGCCAGGGGGAACAAATACAGCATTAAAATCTAAGAACCAGGGTTTTTACTATGTTTTATTTATCCTATGCAAGTTAGTATTTGCATTTTATGTAAGTTGATGTGACTTAGTTCAATAGAGCACTAATTCCTGAAAGGCAGTGGAATTTGGTTGGAGGGGAGTTATGATGACAGTGAACACAAGCTATTCAACTTAGTGTTACAGATTATGCTGCATTTAATAGAGTGAAGAATCTCAGCAAACCTGAGTCTGTGATCTCACTCGACTGAGTTTTTGTCCATCAAACACTAGTCAATATGAAAAGAAAGAGAAGAAGGAAAAAAGTTTTCAGTCTGAGCTTTAGAATTAAATGAAAACTCAGTACTGGGGCATCTTTCAAACACTTCTTTGAAGTTGTGCCTACGTTGTTCAGTATGAATTCACCTAAATACCCATTTTTTGGCCTTTCTTCGTAATTCAGTATCTGGTAGTTATGATAAAACAGAGAGAAGCACTCTTTTTGATTAATGAAACATGCCCCTTATTTTTTTCAAACAAGGGCTCATGCAGTTTGTGTTGTGTGGTTTTTTTGTTCCATTTTTGAAGTACAAGTCAGGAAGATACCTGAATATTTTTATTTAATGTACTTCATTGTAAGGGTGTGAGTGACTTCTGAAACAAAGATGTTAGGAATGTGTTTAAAGCAGAGATAAATTGGGTATTTCAACATGAGCATTTAAGTGTTTAGGTGTGAGGATGCCTTTTTTATTTGATTTAGCTATGAGGCACAGCTTGCTTCTTTTGATGGAATAAGGGAGAAAAGAATCAAATAGAAGGATTTTTATGGTGTTACCATTAGGCAGGTCAGTTGGGATAAAGATGAGGTAGGGATGAGAAAGTCTAGTGTTGGCTTGGCTAAGTAATGCATTGAGTTTTTAAACACTACATTGTAAACAAAGGCAGATGTTATTATCCCAGTAATTTGCCTTTATATTGAATATGAATTATAAATGCTTTCTACCAATTTATTAAGATATTCTCATCAAATTTGACAAAAGTTTGCATTGGACTCTGAGATCTGTATTAACAATTAAACTTTTTGCCGTCCAGTGTATTGTGAAACTCCTGCTGGGAGTTTCATGCTTAGCTAAAAGTCACATCACAGAATCAAGTTAAAGGGGTAATTATTGGCTCATTTTTAATATACTATGATTAAATCTGCCAGAACTGGTTTATTTGGCTTTTACATGTGTGTATGAAGAGATTCAGGCTTCCTCTGATGCAGACACAAAGAATATGTTTCCTTTTGATGTAAACCACTTCAGCTGATAACAAAATCTAGGATACCTCCATCAAGCAATGTAATTCCTGGATTTGGACAAGTCTGTGGTTTAGTTCATGCTGCTGCATTTGCCAACATTTTTGCTGGATAACAATCTGCATAAGAGTTTGTTGGTGTTATAAAATGAAATTTTCCCATGGATATAGTTTAAATCATTGTTATCAGTTTGAATTAGTAGGTGTGTACAAATACTTCAAATTTATTTTTTCATTATTACCAAATTTTTTATCACAAATTAAGTAAAGACACAGAAACATATTGGGTTTTATTAAATGGAAATCTGTATGCTTTATTGTGCATACAAAAAAAAATCCCCTCCTGTTTTTAGCGTCATAGAATCATAGGATAATCCTAGTTGCCTCAGGGCAAGGTCAGATTTGATTTGAGATCAAGCTCCACTGCAGCTCTGGTTTAATTTTCTTAATACGGCCACATTTGAATAATTGATTAAACAGAAATTTTCACAACGTCTTGACCATCTTTGATGTTTGGGTAAAGTAAAATAGCTTATTTTATAAATACTATTTCCCCCAGCACTAGATTCTTACAGAAACTTCATTTCTCTTCTGTGATTCTATGGTATCATTGACTTATAAATCAAGATGTATACGTGCATTTTATGACTTTCAGGGAGCGGGAGAGGGAAGTGGAGGAAGAGCAGTGTTTCTGAAATTTTGCAGTGAATGCAAGTTCTAAAAAATTATCAGAATGCTGTAAAGTATTTTGCACTTCATCATTTAGGCTTATTGACACTTGGAGTGAAATTCCCACTCTTTCTGTGATGGATTGTAGAAGTTTAGTTGAGTGTTGACAGTTCATCCATCATATCAGGCTGCCTAACCTTGCAGTAAATGAACAATAAAAGTCCATTATTTATGTTGAGAATTTTTGAGGAGATGTTTTAAGATTGCAACTCATTCTTTGAAAATAATATTTAATTATTTCCTTGTTTGCATCTGTTTTGTTGTTCTACTAGGCTTTTTGTTTTCTGCACAATAAGAGAAAGCTGCTTGTATTTCCCCACAATTGTAGGATTTTGTACTTGTCTCTTAGGATTTTTGAGGTGGTTTTGTTTTTAAACGCAAACATTTTTTAAATATTTTTACTGAAGAGTTAAACTTTGAGCTGACAACCCTGGAGGCAATAGCCTGTGTCTTGTTCCCATCAACCTGTGTGCAGGTCTGTGATAACAGGACAGGAAGGTGTAAAGGCTGGCAGGAATCAGGACCATAATGCAGTTTTTTTACCAACTCGTCACATTTTCTCTATGGCTTGGAACACCCCTGGGATCGCTCAGGCAGGAGGGGCTGCACTTCACATTTCTGTGGCAAAATCTCTGAATGGTTTGGGTTGGAAGGGACCCTAAAGGTCATCTTGTTCTAACCCCCCTGCCACGTTGCAGGGATGCCATGCACTGGACCAGGTTGTTCAAAGTCCCACCTAACCTGGCTTAGAACATTTCCAGGGATGGGGCAACCTGTGCCAGGGCCTCCCCACCCTCACAGGGAAGAATTTCTTCCTAACACCTAATCTAAATTTCTCCTCTTTTAGTTTAAAACCATTCCCCCTTGTCCTACCGCTGTCACCCCATGTAAAAAACTGGTAAATCCCTCTAAAGTTTGTCCTTAGTTTTCCCCCAGTAGACAAGAGACTGACTTTGGTTAAATGGACTAAGGAGGTGAAGCAGACGTTGTGAGGAGCTTGTGTGAAACAGAACAATGCAGTACATAAAACCTAAGAGCATGGCATTGACACATCTGATTTGTCTGTCCTCCCACCTCTAAGTTATTTGAAATAACTCTCAAACCTTTCAGACCAAAAGAAAGAGTGTTAAGTTGTGCTTGGAAAAGATCAGCCTCGTGTCTTGCTGTAGGTGCATCTTGAGTGTACTGCAGATGATCCTGTAATGTATTGAGTCATATCCTTTAAAATGCCCGAGGTTCTAAATAGCTTTTTCTTCCAGATGTTCAAGAAATTAGTATATCTTAAAGGAAAAAAAAGAAACTAATAAACCCGAGAAATATAGAATGATTGAGGAAAAAAAAAAAAATCTTTAAATATGACCTTGTATGTGGTACTCAGTCTTTCAAAAATTATGGGGAGGGGGTAGTTCAGGTTTTTTTCAGAGCACATACTATTTCTGTTAATTTTTCCTTTATTCCTGGCATAGTTTGCCACAAAGTAGTATCTTCTAGCATTATTTATCATTATTTTGGCTTTCGAAGATTGAAGAATTTCAAAGCATGAAACGGTTGCATGGAATCATTATATGAAAACATTCCAAAGTTGACTTGATTTCAGTCTCACAAACATAATGTCCGAAACCAAAAAATTTAATTAGCTTGCAGAAGTGTTTTGCTGGTAAAGAGCTAGGGTTTGTCACTGCAGATTTTAATGAGACATCTGGCTAATATCAGTTAGTAGATGCTGCTGGAAAAATACTCCATTAATTGTATTTCGAGTTGATCACTGTGTGAGCTTTTGAGATAAAATATAATGATGATTACCCTCGGTATAGAAATCAATTGACAAACTTTCTCTTTTGTTTGCAAGCATTTCCCCTGTGAGTCCATCAAGGTTGATCTTTCCTAGCTGAATAACAATATCCCCTGAGAGGAAAATGGCAGTAGCTCTTCATTGCTCCCAGGAGATGTTGTCAAAGAGCAGGGGATGTGTATAAAAAGTGGGAGGGAGGAAGGAAGGGGGTGAAAGAAGAATAATGAACCAGGGGACGTGACTGATGTATTAAAACCTTCAGGAAGGATATGGAAGTTAGGTTGACTAGAGAAAATTATTCTGACTGAGGAAAAATCTTTGCCTGTTAAAATCTTCTTAAATGTTAGATGGTTTCATTTCTTAATGTCCAGTCTTCCACTTGGGAGCCAGCAATAGATATTGACATAGGAGTCTTTGGTTCCAACCTTAGGTGAGAAACCGAATTGTTTAAGTTGGAAATCTGGCTTTGGGTACCACAGCTAAACACACCTTGAATGTCTGATTTCTGAGTAAAGGAAATACTGCTCCACCATGTTACAAAGCAGGATTTCTCCTTCTCGTTTTATTATCTGTAGCCTCCTCTGCAGTGATCTCCAGATTCTTAATCTTTAAAACACAAAATCGTTGGTTTTTAATAGCCAGGGGTTTCTTTTCCCTGTGATAAAAACGCAGCAACTCTGCTGCATGGATGACAAACATTCCATCTCCATGCTTGGATAAACTCCATCAAAAGCACATTATCTCCCACTTCTGTGGCCAGCTGTCTAATTGTATTTGTTGTAGCCACTCACTGTTGGAACATGATACTAGTGAAGAGCAAGAATGATAAATTACTCACTGTAGGTGATAGAGATGATGATAATTTTTAATTTCCTTGCTCCTAAGTGAATTGGGAAGGTTGCTTTTGAGTTTTCATGAGGAACTGAGCAGTCTCATTTGTTTTGTCCTGTTAAAATGCTGCACGTACAGCCAGCCATTTTCTTTAGGAAAAAAGCCTTAGTATTCAGATGTATTTGAATTAAAATTTTGATTTTTTTTTTTTTTCCCCCCCCCATTTTGGCTAAGGGCTCTAAGTTGAAGAATATAAGTAATATATACTAGTAACTCATTTATTACATATGTTTAAGCTTTTTGTGATTTTAATATATTTGGTACATGTTGTGTGAATAAATGGGAAGAAAAATAGTCTCAGTTATTTATCAGGTGGGGCTGAAAAATAGGATGAAGACAATTGAATCTTACTGAGAGGATATACTTAATAAAAAGGTTTGCATTGTTTGCATGAATACCTTGGAAACCCTTGGTGATGGATGAAGACCTTAAGCTGGATGAACTCTTCATCAAAATGTGGGTTTGCCAGAATTAGGTAGAATTTAGTGGCTGCTATTTTAATTTCAGGAATGTTTTATTCTTAGTTGAGGGAGCTCTTTATTGGCCTTTATAGGATGTTACTTTGCAGTCTCAGTAATTTATATCTATTCCTAAATGTTTCCTTCATTCTTTACTTAATGTTCTTAGTTCCTTGGGTAAATATATTGACTTTCTTCTGGAGTTGGAATTTTTGTTCTCCTAGCTTGGCTTTTCTCCTGGCAAGTTACTTGAGAACAGGAAGAATAATATTTTGGTAGCGTTTCCTAATATTTAACATCCTTTGAGATTAGAGCATGTGTCAGCCTGGAGCTGTAGTTATTTATTACCAGTTTAGAACTCATTATTTTTGGTTTCCTCTTGCGTGGTATTCAAGAGACTGGCATTTGAAAGATTTTTCCAGAGAAGGCTTAAGTTCTTGCTGATTAGTTGTTGGTGAGGTTGTAAATGAGCTGTCAAAGGTGGAGCAAAAAGATGAGAGAAGTTGCAGTAGGAGAAATAACTGTTATCATTATGCTTTAAAAAAAATAAAAGAAGAAGTAGTTGTAAAGCATCATCTAGAATTTAGGGAGGGGTTATTTGCTTGTTCTTTTCTTGAGTTTGATTTCTTATAAAAAAGATGTCATATTTAATGAAAATCTGGCCAGCCCCATATTTCATTTTAATATGCTTGTGTCTGTGATTGCTTCTAGTATGCCACTTAAGTGATCCTTTTTCCTCCTATTTTGCTGCATGTGATAAATTGCACAAGAAGAGGGGAGGACTTAATCTTTCTTCAAACTGTAAACATTGGAAATCTCTTTGTTTGTAGCATTGCATATTTAATAGATGTTTATGATTGTTATAGCTACTGCAATTTTTGGTGGTGTTTGAAAGTGAAAAGAAAGGAAAATATTTGGAAATTCACTTCTACAGAATTCTTTCACTGAAATGCACTTAAACGTAAAAGATGTAAAACCACCACCAAGTAATGAACGAAAAAAGAGAAGAAGCTAATGATATAGACTCCTTAAAGGAAGATGGTAATGAAATTCACCATTTTATAGCTGGTTTATTATTAAGTATTTCAACTTTAATTTGCATCATTTTAGATTTGAGACATTTTAAATATACAGGACTAGTAATTGTAGATAAAATTGCGGGAAACATCATCTGCATGTCCTTTACTTCAGGCTCTTTTTTTCCTTTTCCCAATCTATTACTCTGGGGTAGCACATCCCCTCTGGAGTGGTGCAGTGCTTACACTAATACACCTTCAGGTGGTGGCGGTGGTTGGTTTGTTTTTGGAGTGTATTGAAACAGATTCTGTATTGCTGTCAGAGATTTTAGTTGGACACAGCTCTTTCAATGAGCTCTGTTGGTTTGGGCGTTCCATCCCTGTTCACTGAAGAGCTGGACGTGATGATCCTTGTGGGTCCCTTCCAGCTCTGAATATTCTGTGATTCCTCCTGCTTCATGTAGGAGCAGAAATTCTTATATTTTATATACATCTTCCTGCAAAACACTGAGAGGACAAAGAATAAAGCGTTGCATCTTTGTATCCTTCAGTACTTTCCCCGAGGCATAGAATCCCAGAATGTTCAGGTTGGAAAAGACCTCTAAGGTCATTGAGTTGAACCATTAACTCAACACTTCCAGGTCCAGCACTAAACCGTGTTCCCAAGTGCCACGTTCACATGACTTTAAAACCCCTCCAGCAATGGTGACTCCACCGCTTCCCTGGGAAGTCTGTTCCAATGTTGGCAGCTCTTTTGGGGAAGAAATTTTTCCTGATATCCATCTAAACCATCCCTGGCATAACTTGAGTCCATTTCCTCAAGACCGACACCCCCCACTCTCCTCTTTTAATTTAACTTAATACATGGAATTTCTGTTTTGCTCTGTAGGATTGGGGTTGCCTGTTGACACAACTCAGTGTGTGTTTTGTTTTTGGGGATACTTTCACTGCCCAGTTCTAACTGGCAGAATTTTGGGAAATGCCTGAAGCTGTTCATGGGAATTTATCGTTAGGAACTTGCGGAATAATATTTTTCTGTATTTTCTTTCTTTTGGCTCAGCCATTATTTCAGGATTCAATACTGAAGGACGTCTGTCCATTTTAGAACACAACAAAAAGAAATCCATGTATCAGTGTAGTACTCTTGTTCTCTGTAATCCTTGGAGCTCTGATAAAGGTGGTCTTTGTGGTGTTTGATATTTGCTGTTACTAGCCGTTGATTAGATATTCCAAGTCAGTGTTTCAGGTAGGGAAGCCATTGAGACTGTAAAGAATAAAGTGGTTATTTATCCTGATCATTTACAGAAGGTACAAACCCTGTTTCCCTGAACACAGGAGGCAGCTTGTAACTTGAGTTTCTTTAAACCTGAGTTTGACCCCAAAAAATAGTAATCTGGGGTCATTTTCTCAGGGTAGCATGTAGGGTGTTTCTGTCACCTTGTTACCAAGTGTATAATCCACTTGCATCCACCTTACCTGTGGTCTGTCTGCTTGGAGCTTTTAGCTTTTTGATCCAAGATGTCCTTTGATTGTCTCAGTTTCTCTGGAAGCCAGATTTTTTTTCTCCTCGATGTGTTTTTGTTGTCACAACCTTGTTTTCCCGCAGTAATCATATTTGTAAGCATACCAGCAGTACTGACCTGATGATTGGAAAATACTGTTATGACTTGGTAGATCTCTGACTAATGTCCAGAAAAGATAGTGCATCAATAAAAGTAGTCTGATGGGTCGATAAAACTTTGTCAAAACCTTCTCAGTCTTTACTCAGAAAGGCATTTTAGAGGCAAGGCTGTAATTCACTTGGGAATGAGATTCTCAGCATTGAGTGATGGGACTTTTCTGAAGGGATGGAAGAGTCACTGTTTACACTATCTGGTACTCATTTGTCATGAAGGTTTGTTTGGTGTCTCCGTTTGGGGTGGTTTTTTAACTCTTTGGCCACGTTGGAATTTGGAACTTAGAAGGCTTCTCTGGAGTGAGCTTAGATGAAAAGCTGACAAAGGTGCTTTAGCATTGTTTTATTGCTTTAACACATTGTATTCCCTACCGTGTTGGTGAAATCTGTTCTGGGTTTAGACTGGATAGCAAAAATACCAGAATGGCCTGGGTCTTACTCAGATTATATGTTTCAAAATGATAAAGGCTTAATTTTGTAACCATGCTTGACTTTTCTTTTTTTTTCCTTCACCATCTGGGTCATTTCTTCAGGCTGACATGTAATAGAAAAGCACAACTGCCTTGAGCACAGGGTCTGATGTGCTTTAGTCTTTTCATAGGACAACAGAAAGCAAATAAAAGTGGGCACGGGTAGGATTTCAGAGGTGAAACTGGAGTGGATGGTCTTTTATTAGCATCATGCAGTTGTTTCTTTGAATTCTTTGGATTTCCGAGACTCTCACAAGGCTGCGTTTTTGTCAAAAAAAAAAAAAAGGCAGTGCAGCATTAAATAATAGCATTGGTACACTTCTTTGTGTGTGAGCATTTTGTATCTGTTAGATACTAGGGAAAGATTCTTCCTAGGGAGGGTGGTGAGGCCCTGGCACAGGTTGCCCAGAGAAGCTGTGGCTGCCCCATCCCTGGAAGTGTCCAAGGCCCATGGACAGGGCTTGGAGCAAGCTGGACTAGTGGAAGGTGTCCCTGCCCATGGCAAGGGGTTGGAACTGCATGATCTGTAAGGTCCCTTCCAAGCCAAACCATTCTGTGATTTCTTTTCTTCAAACTGGAAGTCTCACTAATAAATTAGGCACTGAAGAGAGGAGGTCTTCTTGAGGTGAGGAGTGGGATGGCAGGAGGGACAGAGGAGGAGTCCTGTGGAGAGTTACAGTTAGAAACTACTAACTGGTGGAAAAGCCAGCAGGAAGCATTTATTGATCTTTTTCCTTACCTGTGTGTGTAGCAGAGGAAGAAAAATATTGCCTGCCTGGTGATGCTCTGCCTCTGCTCACAGGGAACTTCTGTGGAAAATACTATTCAGCTACACAAGGAGGGAACACATCATGCAGCATCCCCCTGTACTCTGTGTGTGTGTTTTCTCAGGGTCCTGGGAGCCCTGCAGGGCAAGGACTTAGCTTTATGCATGTGGGTTTGCTCACCTGGAAGGTTGTTTTCTCATATATAATTCTAGTTGCAGTTAAGGTGGGTGAGTTATCTTGGAAGCTCATACTAAAATTTGACATGTAGTCAAATGCAGTTACAGTGGGCTGAATATTCTCAAGTAGAGCAAAGGTGCGATGATGATTCTTTTTTTGCTTGTTCCTCTTGGTAAATGCTTGAAAAGGAGTAGAAATTCCAGTAAATGCATATATGAATAACAGAATTTTTCTTGAGTGTCAGTATTATTCCTTTATCATATTTACATTTTCATTGGGTTTTTTTATAGGCAGTTGCTGGTTACTTCGATATATTTTTTGAGAAGAATTGTCACAACAAGGTGAGTATTTGGGGTTATGAATCTTTAAAATGTCTTTGAGAGATGAGGCTGATGCTGTATTTTATTCTGTCTCAAGGCGTTTGGCAGAGAGTCTGTTTTGCTGTATCCAAGACTTCATACGTGTGCATGTTTGGTAATTGATTGATGTGGTGTGATATCAAAAAGGTTGTTCTTAATCAAACTCTTGAACTCTTCCATTGCAGGTCTCGTTTTCAACTGGTCCCCAGTGTACCAAAACACACTGGAAACAGACAATTTTTCTCCTGGAGAAACCAATTCCTGTAGAAGCAGGTATAGTTAAATCCAGCTGTGGTGCAGCAATGGTTGTGTTACACTCCTGTTACCATTAAATTTAGAGCTGAAATACTTTAAAAATTACAGAAGTGTTAAAAAGAACTAATAAAGAAATCAGCTACTGTTGAAGAAATTTTTTTTGTCTCAGCAAAGCACTGAGAAGTATATCTGTACAAAATTTGTGTTAAAAATACACATAAATGTATGCATAAGTATCTTGTAAGTGGGCATGTATTTTACAGTAGTATAGCTCCATACTGTAATTTTGATGAGACAACTTCTGGATCAAAGCATTTCTGAGGCTTTCTAAGACCCGAACACTGCTATTAACAGTCTCTTAATTTTACCATTACTAATATTCTGAAGTATCAAATTTGTCAAGTGATTGCACAGAGTTTTTTGTAGCACTCCTGAGCTATCTTGTATTTGTTAAATGGATCATGAATATATGCACGGCTTGTACCTGCCACTGTGGGATTACTCTGTAAATTGAAAACAGTTTTAAAGAACCCATAGCCATGAACTTGATCCACTGAGGTATCGAATATGTTAGTTTGATGCCCTGTAAATTTTTATAATGGGTAAGTACTTTAATAGGTTTCATGTGGAATTTGATAAAAAGGTGTTTGTTGTCATCAGGGATTACATGAAATTTAGATGATAAATTGTTGAAGTAAGGTTTTAAAGACTAAAGGGATGTTGGTTAATGGTTTTAATTAGTTCTGTTTGGAAAGCCTTGAAAGTACATTTTTATTCAAGTAGTCAAATATTCCTTGCTTTGTAGGCACAAATATGTTCATGGCCATCATAGAATGGTCATGCAAGAGGATGGACATACAATAAGTCAAAAATTAAAAGTGTTGCCCCCTTATTTCTATAGAACTTTCTTTCAGACTCTCAGTCTTTTTATAGCCAAAGGAAATGAAGTAGTTAAATTTTAATGCTGTGATTTTATTTTTGTCCACTTAGCCACTAGATGTTTCCTTACCACTGTTGAACTCTTACCCAGTGGTGAATTATTCGTCTTTGAGAGCCGTTTTTCTTTACAGACCAACAGGACTGAGGGAGGAACTCCAAAAGGGGCTCCTTTCTGCTGGTTGGTTATTAAACTCGTGGTAATACCTGGCCCTGACCTGAACAGTTTGTAAATAGATGAGACATACTGGGGGTAAAGCATACAGAAAGTTATGTGGGTGCTGCAGAAACACTTGAGGTTAAGAAGTTTAAAGAGATACTAGAGAGAAGTATTGATGTAGATGGAATATTGTCTCTTTAACACACCTAATGATGAACATATAACAGTGAGAGCAGCATCTGCACTCCACTGAACTGCTTTTGCAGTTGCCTCTTCCAGCTCTCAGCCATGACAACTTTTTACCAGGAGATTCTTTCCTGAAGGCCCTATGGTCAGTGTTGTCTGACAGGTCATTTCCGTCTTTCGTGCTTTGACTTTGTGTTCTTAAATAGTTTGTGTTTGCATTTTCTTTGGCCCTGTCACTGCTTGGGATGCACCTTAGTGCCTTTGTACTTGGCTTGTGTTCTCTTGGGATTCTCTTTCTAGACAGGGCTGACTAAGGTCTCGGTGCTGCTACTCATTAAATGTCAGTGTCATGGAGTGTGAAGGGAACTTTTTGTAAGTGCAGTGACATTTGTTAAAATATGCATATTACATAGATCATTTGACATTTACCAAATGTGTGAAATTAGTGGGAGGTGTGCCTCAACCTAGAGTTCTGGTCTGGGTGCAGTGACTTTCTGAAGACAACAGCAGAAACGGTGCTTTGAAGTGAACACAGCCCAGCTGACCTTCAAGATCACTTGTGCTGTAACTCCTTCCTTTCTTTTTATTAGCTCATATTTCTTGAAATTATTCCCATACCAAATCTTGTTACAAAGCTATGTTTCTCTTTCTTTCTACCTGTCTCCTTCTCTTTGTAATGATTCGAGTTCCCCTTTCCCATCCTTTTGCCCATTCTGTCTGATTTTATGCCGTATATAAAATTACCACTTAAGTCTAGGATTGTCTGCCTATTGCTTCTAATGGTAGAGGAGATTTTGAGGGAAACTCGTGATGGAATTTCTTTTGTAATCCCAGTTTTAATTTCTGTGGGATATTTGTTGTTCATGGATGACACAAGCCCAACAGGGCAGAAGGTGCTTCCTGATACCGTGTTTAATTTAGGTGATTTTCTTGAAAAACCATTCCCTCTACTTTGATCCTTGTCCTTCATTGTTCTAAATACTTTTTTTCCCACAAGACTTAAGTATGGATTTCCCTATCTTCCTTTTTTATATTCTTTTCCTTCGTTAAAATAGTGACTTGAGTATTCATCTCGATAATTTGTGGTTAACCACATTTTTTTTGTTTCTTCAGTCTTTCATTTTTATCAGCTGAACAATTTACTTTGCAGTAGACTTAAATCTGTATTTACATTTGCACTTCAGCTGTTTCTCATCTGCCACTTGCTAATGAACTAGCGCTGCTTGTTACTATTTTGAGGTGCATTGCATCAGCCTGGCAGGTTGAACTGAGCTCCCCTCCAAGTGCACCTGGGTTTTGGGGAAACTTTGTCTTCAAATGCCCTTTTCTCAATGCGAGTTAACTGAAAACTAAAGTAACTGTATCAGATTAAGCACATTTTCATCATTTGAAGGTTTCAGCCTTTGCATCCATCCCTGTGTTTCCCAGTATTCATCAACACTCTGTATAAGTTCTTAGAATCAGAAATATATATATGGCAATGGGAGAAACAGCAAAGATTCGCTTGTGACTAAATGTATTCATAGAATCGTTTAGGTTGGAAAAGACCTTTAGGATGATCAAGTCCAACCATTAGCCCAGCACTTCACTTCCCTGGGCAACCTGTTGCAATGCTTGACACCCCTTTCCATGAAGAAATTTTTCCTGATGTCCAATCTAAACCTCCCTTGGTGCAACTGGAGGCCGTTTCCTCTTGCCCTGTTGCTTGTTACCTGTGAGAAGGGACCAGCTCCCACCTGGCTACAGTTCCTGGCAGGGAGTTGCAGAGGGAGAGAAGGTCCCCTCCTTGAGCCTCCTTTTCTCCAGGCTGAGCCCCCCCAGCTCCCTCAGCCAGTTCTCATCAGACTTGAGCTCCAGCCCCTTCCCCAGCTTCGTTCCCTTCTCTGGACATGCTCCAGCCCCTCTTCTTGTGAGTTGCCCAGCACTGGGACACAGGATTTGAGGTGTGACTTCATCAATGCCAAGTACAGGGGCACAGTCACTTCCCTAGTCCTCTGGCCACACTATTGCTGATCCAGGCCAGAATGCCAGGCTCTTTTTTTTTTTTTTTACCCCAGTAAATATTTGAAAATAATTACATGATTTGAGTCTTGCAATAATCTAACCAGTGTACCAATGGTAGCATTTGCTTTTAGCATTTTACTAGGTCATGAAAGAGGAATTTGTTGGTATAAAATGTATTTGAAATGTTTTCTTGTTTTCAAAGCATCTTTCAGAGTGGGCAAGTGGCTGTTTTTCCCCAGGAAGGAAAAATGGTTCCCTCAGATTTCTAATTCTGAGTAAAACAGTAAGGCTGACTTAAAGTCTCTATCGGATGCTTTATAGCTTTTGGGGCTATGCCTGGAGTGGTTATAAAGCACTGATTGTGTTTGGATTTGCTCTGTAAAAGAGGTCGAGCTTACAGATATCTGAACCTGTTGGGTATTTAACTGGAAAATGCTCCTTTATGCCGTGGCAAAATTGTTTTGTTCTGCAGTGTGAACTAGCTAATTTTCTCAGCTGTTTGATACCAGGTTATTTGTTGTAAAAATTGATCTATTTTCTCAGGCATAAAAAAAAGACTGGATGTTTTGATCTATTCTAATGGTCACGGAATCAAGCAACTGCAAGCCAAAGGATGGGTCTTGCATTTTGGTGTGACTGGGGGGTAATCTCTCACTACTCATGTTCTGCAAAAGTGGTTTTCCTCCTCACAGACTGTGACGAGAGACTTGAAACTGAGGTACAATCAAGTAAAACAATATAACATCAGCATGTTGGATATGTTTTAACTGCTTAGCAAGCAGCAAAATTAAAGAAACTGGAGAAGGAAGCCATATATTTTATTGCCAGAAAAACTGGGTTTTCTCAGACAAACAGTATTGTGTTGCAGACTCCCTACTGCTTCTCTTCTTCTTTTAATAGCTTGAACTGAAGAACAGCCTTTATTTTGAAAATTGAAATTGAAATGACAAAGCAGTATTTTTTCTTATTAATGGTCCAAAGAGAAGCCTCTTCTCTTTGTTGTTTGTTGAAATACTCCTGCTAAATAAACAATTACATCATTCTCACTTGGTTGTCTCAAGAATTTACCAAATAAATAAAGTGCTTACAAAAATTATTTTAGAGGGCCCACAGAATCTTTTCAGTGCATTAAGTTAAAACCCAGAGCTGTATGCAAACAAATTCTATTAGCAGTAAAACAGCATATTGTCAGCATTTCGTGTTCTTGATATTGCCTTGCAGTGAAAATAAAACCTTGATTTGTTTTTCTCTGGTGCTAAAAGGGGCTAGCACAGCAAAGCTGAAGCAGAACTCACATGACCAAGCCCCTGTAAAATCCTCGATTATCTTTAACTCCCCAGTCCCTGTAATTGAAAAGCTGTTTGTAAATTTACAAACAGAAAGAATGTTGATTTGTCTACCTAGACATCGTTATTAAAAGTAGGAAAACAACGCTGGCACGATTAATCTGTCTGAATGTTTTGATCCTATGCTGAAATACTCCAGTATTGTGCATCCCAGTTGGATAATTTGGTTCCTAATTAAGATTTTAGTGTCTGTGTTGCTGTCTACAGCTGCACCCTGGTGTCTATAGAATGCTGTCACTTGCTTATTTACAAGTGGCACCTGCAAAAATGATGCTGGGTTTTAAAATCCAGTAATTGTTAAAACTTGAATTTTGAGGTCACACTAAATGGCATGTCCTCTGCTATGCGTTTTGCCATCTGCAGCTTGAAATGGTCCTGGAGGCTTTTTGGAAACATTGCTAAGTGTGTATTTCAGGCACTAAATTGAGAGAATCTCTTCCCATGGCTGTTCTATCTTGTTGAAAGATAATAAAAAGTCTATATTTAGACAGAAAAACTCAGACTGGCTTCTTGTGCTGTTCTGTGTGTGCCTCCTTTTGCAAGTTTTGGATATTTAGGCTGGATATTCAGTAGGAGAAGTGACCGCATGGGAAGGTGTCAGTCTGTGCAGGTGCCTGCAGTTTGAGAAGGGAGCATTAAGAATAAGGTACTGAATTTAAAGGAAATGCTCTAATTCAGTTTTTCATTGCCCTTTTTAGTTTTCAGAAGGTTGACGGGTTATGGAAACCACTCTTTGAGAGCAATGCTTTTGAGACTTGCTGGGTTTTTTTCCCTTGCATACTTAGACCTCAGTGTTGCATTAGATACCGGGTCCAGTTAATCTAGAGCAGAAAACTTAATCATGTTTAAATTGTCATCCTCCAGCGAGGACAAAAGGAGCGGTATCAAATCTTACTGTTTTGTGAGTGAAGGTGCAAAATCACCACGTGGTGTAGGGGCTTTGTAAAGGTATTTTTTCACCAGCGATTCAGTAGTTAAGGTGTCCTCAGCCCAAATCCACTGCAGTTTTCTCGCGGCTCTCTTTGAAACAATTCCAGTGAGCTCTTTCATAGGTAGAATTAATTGTAATGGAGTTTAGAATAAAAAATTGTTAGAGGGCTGTGCCCCTCTGTTAGCTTCATAAAGCTCTCCCACAGGGAGGAAGGAGGGAAACCTGAAAGACCTTGTTTGCTGGCTGCCTTTGGTAACTCTTTCAGTCTTTTTGGTGATCAGAGAGGGAGCAGACACCAAGTTGGACTGAAAGGCAGTGTAGTTCTTCACACTACAACCTCATTGCCGTGGGTCATTTTGAGCTTTAAGTAGATGTTTTGGATATGTAGACTCTTGGGGTTTGATCAAATCCTTTACAGACTGAAAAAAAACCATGATTTCTTAGGCCTGGAAGCTCTTAGTGGTGGGGCTTTTGCACTGAGAGGTACCTTTGCTCCCAGGCTGCAGGCTTGCCCTGTGTGTCATTGTGTTGCCCAAACATAAGTGACAGATGCAATTGCTTACGGTTTTACTGATGGTCAAAATCAGAGCCCAGACAAACTGATCCGTGTCTGAGTGCATGTCCAGGGCATTCTGCAGAGCCTGTAATCGTGTGTTATTTGACAGGGAGCCAGTATGGACATAGGGATGTGTTTTCCCCTGTACTAGCAAGCTTAGGCAGCACCACTGCTGAATTCTTCTGCTTTTTTCTATTTGGGGACAAATTTCAGGCCTCTCCAAGGGATAATAAAAATGCAGAAAGGGGATTGTAATGGATTCAGTTTTGTCCTAATCAAACTGCAATGGCACTGTGTGGTTCACTTGCATTCAACTGAGCATGATAAGAGCAAGGTGATGCAGCTGAGTCCCAGCGCTGGCTTCCTCCAGGCAGCTCCTAGGACAGCAGAATGGGGGGAAAACATCCGTCATTTTCTATCTACATGACACTGATTAATTGGTCAGAACTGCCTCTCTGGTGCTCAGTTGCACTGCTGTTGTTTGCTTCAGCCCTCGGAAAAGACTTGCTCAGAAAAGCAGATTTTATGTGGTTACCACATAAGAGATAGCTGGGGAAAACTGATTGGAATGCTTTGTTTCATTAATCGCCTTTACAAACAGAATCTGAGGGTTCTGTTCTATAAAGTCAGCTAAAATTTATGAAATTTTGTTTACATTTTTGCTTCATTTATTGTGTTGTTTTGTGTTGATGCTTTAAATGGGAAGATTGTAGTATGGATTCATTTAAATCGTGGCATTTTAGTTCTCAGAGGCTCTTTAGTCTTACTGAATTGTATTGCAGGGTGTTCAAATAAGTCAAGCAATTTTGTAGCAGTTTTGAAAATCTGTGTGTTCAGACTGGGTTAAAATTCCTACCTGGAGCAAAGCTACAATCCCTTTTTTTCTTTGCCTTGTGCTTCTGTCTGACAAATCTCTGTTTAAATAATCTGTGAGACCATTCTCATAATTCTTTGCAAATTGCATCGTGTTATGTCTGTTATTTGAGTCCTAATAACAAAGCTGCACAGGAATTACAGTGGAATCTCCAACTAAAAGTTAAATGATGAAAAAAACCCCAAAATTATCAAAGAATATGGGGGTGGGGGGGTCGTTTCTGATCCTTGGTACCAGTCATTCTTGTTAAGCTTTCTTTGATGTTTTTCTGCAGCCTTTGACAAAATGTCCTGAACTTACAACGTGGACCTTCTGTCAGTTTACTGTTTGTAGGGGCAACTGAGAATTGTGCCAACTGGGGAACTCTGAAGTCCTTCCTGAATTTGAAACCAGCTTAGTTTTGAAATTGCTCTTTGTTTTCATTTTTGCAGTAAGAATATTAAAAAAAAAAAAAATCAGCTTTTTAACAGAACATTAACATCGGCTTTTAAAATGAGTAAATAATGAACAGCTGAGAAATACTTTGGATCCAGTGAGATAGAAAAGTGGATGTGGCCGGTGTGAGGGATGAAGATGAATGAGGCAAGAGAGGCCTGATGGAAAAGCAGCACAGAACTTACTGCTGTGTGTTGGGATCCTGCCCTGCTGTGTTTGGGAGAATCATCTGTTCAGATGTACTTCTTGTGGGTTTAAAATGATTGGCTTGGAGGGGCTCAGCAATGGGCTTCCTAAATGTACAAATTTTGTGTATTTGTGTTTTGTGTATTGTGTACTCCTAAATTTGCAAATATACCTTAAATTGAAGGCATTAGTAAGGACTGAAAATAAATTGAGGTTAGGTTTTTTTGCCTTCTGTGTAAAAGCATTTTCTCTGGATATAACTGAAGGGCATACTTAACAAGTATTACAGTGAAAAGAGCCTGACACAAAACTTGCAATTAATAGTGTGTAATACTTGAAATGTCGTGAAGACTTTGGTTAATGTTTCCTACCACACAAAAACGTGACCCAATTAGAACTTAAATGAAACGCAGCACAAATACAAACCACAAGGCATGTAGAGCAGGAAGCAGAATAGGGTTTTGTGGTTACCTGGTTTTACTCCAAGCTGGTTAATATGGTTTTCCCCAGTCCCAAGTGAAATATTTGGCCTATCAGCCCTTTGGGTGTGCCCACACATCTGAGAAGTGAAGCCTCCAACATAATTCAGCACCTTGCCAGCCCTAACTGCAGTTAGTGTGACTTAGAGTTGTTTTCCAGACCATTGCTTAGAGCTTGGAAGACTTACTGGAAACCTCCGTAGCCTTTTAATTCTGATTAATTTGGAACAGCTTCTCACGCAACGTAAGGGTATGCAAATGCGTCTGTGCTGTTACTGTGTGTGATTCAGAACTGCAGCCGTAGTAATTCCCTTTTTCCTGTTGCAGGAGAGGCCCTGAGAGGGAAGATCACAGTGCGCAAGAACAGGAAAGATCCACGGTCCCTCTTCGTAACCCTTTTGGTGAAGGACACACAGCAGACCTACAGCCTTCAGTGAAAATCCTCTGCAGAGGACTTTGGGAGGAGGTAAATTCAAATGCTGGGCGTAACTGTTTCTAAATAAGCCAAAAGGGCAAACTCTTGGATTTGTGTGTGCGCACACAGAAATATGGAAAATTTACCTGCGATTGAGAGAGCACTGATTGGGTGTTTTTGCTCTGGGATGCAGAGACTGACAAAAAAATCAGGTTCTGCTGCTTCACGTAATGTGAGGAAGGCAAGAAAGATGAGTTTGGGTTACATGAGACTGCTGGGTGAGAAAAATGAGTGCAAAGCCTTGCTGTGAGGAGCAATAAATGTGATCTCTCAATATTGTTTTATCCTTCCACTGGCAAAATCCTTGCGTAATAATTTTTCTTATGAAAGAAGCTAAATCATGTGCCAGTGCACCTCAACACTATCTGGAAAATCCTAATGGGATTAATTATGGAATTCCACCTGCAGGATTGCAGCAACAAAGACTGTATTTTTATTGCACTTCTGCCATTAAAAAGTTGTACATGTTTCAGTTACATTTATCTAAATAAATGAACCCAGTATTGATACATAATGCGGTTTCCTTGTTTTCTGTGTAATTTGAAGTTCTCCTGTTTAGCCAGTGAGGACTCATTGATTTGTGCCTACAGTTTGGTCTGTACCAGCCTGTTGGGGCATGGGTGGATGGAAGGGTGTGTTTTAGCAGCACTAGGAAAAGTGCTGCAAAAAACAGCAGTTGCTGAAAGGGTGAATTTAGTTTGGTTTCTTCCAGAAACACTCTGGATAGTCAAGGGTTGACTGTCGAAGATACTCATTCCTGTGTGAAAACTATTGAATTCCCTTTAGACCCCTGAAGTGTCCTGATTGACATCTGGATGTTGAAGATCTCAGCTCACACGTGCAGCTTAATAGGAATGTCCAGGTACTGGGCACTGGGCTGGTCAGCTCATTTCCGTGGTCTAAAGGAGAGCTTGACCACCCATGTGGACATCTTGGCTATTGTGTTCACCTCGTAGTAAGTGTGAATTCATTGCTCACGCTGATTTTTAGGTCCCTCAATTTATGCAAGTGAGACTGCACACAGTTTATAAATCCTACCTGTTTTCAGGATAGGCCTTACTATAAAAACTTAATAAAAATGACACAATTCAGCACACACAGACAAAATCAAATATGCAAGTTTTACTTCATGGTAGCATCTGACAAGTATAATTGCTCTGCAGTGATACAGATGTCTAAATCTAATTGAGCTGCAAACATTTTTCAGGTTGGTGTCATATATTCATTTTGGATGCTCTTGTTCAGGGCCTTTCCAACTTGAATTTTTTGATACTTCTGCAGATTTTGTGTTTGTATTAACATTTCCATAGAAGGCAAGAAAGGAAGAAAAAGGATGCAAAGGGATAGCAGTGCAAAGCCCCATCAAGAGTTTGTGGAGCCTTCAGTAGCAGGGCTGAAAATGAAAATGAAAAGAAGGTTCAAAAATGTGGAAAAAAAAAAAAATTTAAAAAATAGCCAAAACCACAAACTGTGTTAAAAACAGATATTTTGGTATCAATTAACCAGAAGGAAAATGTCCTGAAAAGACTTCAATTAGCGTAAAGTCTGAGAAGGGTCATTTAATGAAGGCATTGGAGTTTCAAAGAACTTTAAATACATGAGTGGATTTGATCTAATAGCCAGTGTCTCACAGCATCTGGTGGAAACAACCCATCAATTATAGGTGGCTTTTTTCAGCCTTGGAGTTGAATAATAAGGGATTCATCTGACAGCACAATCAGCTGTAACTCTTAAGAATTAAATACTGTAAAAAACGTGATCAATAAATACTCTTTTAAAGGGATTCTAATGATTGAGGCAGAAAAGTGGAAAGTAACTACTTGGGAGTAGAAATGCTTTTGAATTTGTTCAGTGAGAGACAGTAATACTTCATGCAAAATGTGATCCTTTGTTCTAAGGCACATGATCAGTGTGGCCAAAGATGCAAATAACCTGTAACTGAATTAAAAAAACAGAAGTCCACTGGTGTGACAATGCCTGGAAGGGTCAGTTGTACATTCTGCAGAGCTCAGGGGGACGTTTCTTTCTCCAGGTGGTGGCAACAGCTTGTCTCCCAGCTGCTTCTGCCGTGTGCAGGTTCCAGGTCATGGCATCAGCTTCTGGAGAGCTGTTTAATGTGCAGACCTGTTTAATGGAATGGGAAAGCAAAGGGCATCGCCCTTGTCTTGGGTGTTTTCTTCCCAGGGAGGGTGAGGATGCTCGTGCCGATCTATCCACGTGGGGTGTTTGTGGTCTCTGTGTGTCGGTGCTGGCCATGCTGAGATGCACACGCAGGGCTGAGCTTCATCCCATGCATTTCCAGGGCTTGTGCTCACCTTTGCAACTTCTGTTTTCCTCTGACTAAGCCATCTGCCAAGGAGGGTGTACACATCCTCTTTAAATTCCCTTTGTGATATGATGGTAAAGCTCAGTTGTAGTTGTGGAAAAGCTGTTTGTCAGTCACTGGTGTGTTGATTTTTTAAAAATGCTTTTAACAACTGGGATAGTCACAATTTCAGACCTAAATTTATTACTTCAGGCTTTGCTCCTGTATTCAGAAAAGAAAGAAAAAAGTAAATTATAGAGAGGCTGAATTTCACTTATCTGACAGCGTTTGTCTGTTAGACCAGCTCATATAAATTGAGCTGGTTCACCTCGCAGCATTCATTTTCTTAGCAGCAATACCTTATGTGACAAAACCTTTTTTTTTTTTCCCTTTTGCCTAAGAAACATCAAAATGATATATCCTATGGGTTAGATTTCTCTCACTTTGAAATTCAAATGTTGCAATTATTTACCCATCTCTTTCAGAAGTCTGTTTTCTCTTGTTTCTTCCCTCTCGTTCCCCTGTGCTGGTCCGTGCAGATACAGTTTTAATGCAGAAGCAAACCCTGCTGGTGGCTCATCCTGCACCTGGTGATTCTGGTGATGCACAGGCCCGTTTGCTGCTGGCTCTTTAGGGGTTTTCCTGCTCTGGGATTTTTGGTGGTGTTCATTTTGTGTGAACTTCTTCCCACGTGCCCTGACTGCATTCCCTGATTTTTGAAGATCAGCTCTGTCCCAAGTCCTAGATTTCTCCTCTTCTCCCTAATCATTTGATTCCAGATGTTGAATGTGCAGCTTATTCTTGAGAGATGCAAAATACCCTGTGCAAATTGAATCGTCCACCAGTGCTGCCCACAGTGTGCCCAGTGTGATAGCACTGCAGAAACGGGATGCAGATGCAATAAGAGAGGTTGTCACGGGTCTTAAAATGTATGGCTGAGTGGTTGTTGCTGAGGGAGAACTGCTAAAGCACATTAAAAACTCTGATTTGGTCTATGGCACGTATCTGGGAGGATATAAAGAAAAAAAATAATGCAAAGATTTGTGATTTCAGGTCAGTGGTCAGATGCATGAAGTAAATACAAAATGATACTGTGACACCTTGCCTAAGGTGTGTCATTTCATGTTCAGCATTAAAAAAGCTTTCGACATCAGGAAATTTAGGACCCATAGTTCACTTTATAAATTCATTTTATGAAACTTGCACACAGTAAAGGGCACTTGATGGTGATGATATGTCGTGTTTTCCAAGAGGATAAAAGTTTACCTTCCCCAAACTTGCAGATGGCAACTATACCTTTAATGGGAAAGTGTCTTCCTTGGCAAAAGCAAGGAACCTGTGTGGTACATGTCGTGTCAGTGTGATATAGGTTTCATAGAAGTGTGTCTGTGTGTCTGTCTCCAGTGTTTATACTCACACGTGCTCACACACACCCCCATACTGAAAGGAAACGGACATTTTCCACTTGGCACTGTGCATTTTCAAAGTACCATATGCTGATGCTAATATTTATAAATTCATACTGGGTTCACTGAATGTTTTGTAGTTAAACTACATTTTTCTGTAAAAATACGCTTGTAGATTAATTATTTTGATTGTGATCCTATTGAATTATCTTTATTATCCCTTAATTATTTCTGCACTTCTCTGTTGAATGGGAAATCATTTTTAGAAAGTGCTGGTTTGGCTAGGAGTGTTTATTTTTTACTGGGAAAGCTTTTGCCATGCTTAATAATGAAGTGCAGGAGTTCTGATGAACATGGAATGGACAGAAGTTTTTACTGTTTAATCCAGTAATTAACCTTTTCCTCAAGGAGTGTTCTTACTAGCAGTTATCAATCTCTATTCCTGCTTAAGTAATTTACATTATGCTTAGCCCAAGGTCAGATGTGCTAAGGTTGGCGAGTGATTCGTGTAAGTTCTGGTAATATTCAGCTAAAAACTGAAGGTTGGCCCGCCCTCTTCTTGCAAATCTGTGCCCAGGGTCTCTACAGATAACCCACCTGAAGAGTATGGATGCTCACAGCTCTGCTTCGTATTTAGATGTTAATGATATGTTGGTGGTTTGTGGTTTTTTTTGTTTTGGTTTTTGGTTTGGTTTTGGTTTGGTTTTTTTTTTAAATCTTATCTTCTGCAGTGCTCTTCTGTGTTTAGCCAAGCTGTAAAACTGTCTTCCTGCTTCTCCCCATCAGAGAGCACCCAAGCAAGATGGACAGCGTTGGAAGGTTCTGGTCCTTTGCCGCTGAATGTCCCTTCAGTGAGCGTCGTGCTGGGGTCTCTTAATGGGCTTTTTGTGTGCACACCCCAGTCTGACCTCCCAAATTCTGTCCCACAGGGTGTGCTGTAACAAGACACATCCGGCTCCTGTGATCCAGAGAAAAGCAAAACTTCCATTGCAAATAAAGCTCTGCAGAGGATTCGGAGAGCTGCTTTGGGAGATGGAGTTGCTCACAGAAAAAGGGAGGCTGCCAGCGAGGTTTTAAGGCTTTTATTTCAAGGCTGTTCCTCTGCTCTCTGTTTAATGGCGCCCGAAGTTCCCTGTAGCCATGGCCTTTTTGCATTTTCTGTTCTAATTATTTGAAGGAGAAATTGCAGCAGTGTGTCTTCAGCAAGGTTAGTGGGATGGCACAGCCTGGCTGGCTGCAAGGAGGAGGAGGGGGAGTTGGAAGATGAAGAGTTGGAAGCAAAGGCTTGTGTGAAGACTAAAATGATGATGCTTTTATTTTTAGAGACCAGGTTTAGAGGTACAATTTGCTCCTTCTTTTACACCACTGATATAATAACCCTGCATATTAAATAACAGCATTTAAGGGTTTTCAAGGGCAACCAAAATAGAGTCATGGGCGTAACTCTGAAAATACAAACCTAGAAAGAAATTACAAAGAGATTTTGCGGTATTCTGTTTATCCAGGCATTGGCCGATGATAATGCTGGTGAAATAGTGACATCTAATTAAAAGACAAATACCACATTATGTGAAAAGGGAAGGGAAAACTGAGAAAAGCTGGCTTTTCATGTCATGAGCACTGCAGACAAATTTGCAGAAGGGCTTATGGGATTAAGTAGGTGTAAAAAACATCCAGTTTGAATTACTTTTATACAGTTGGACTAGAACCTGAAGATGGTTCAGTTTTCCAGGTTTAGTAAAAGTTTAAACACCTACTGTTTGATTTATTTTTTGACCTTATATGAAATTCATAGGCAGATAATTAACTTCACAGAGAAAAGCAGCATTTTTAATGGTATTGTTGAGCAGCAAAGACAAGGATCAAGGAGAAACCTGACTGCTAGTGAGGTACGATGCACATAGAAATTAACTTTTGTTAATAGAATATTTTAAAAGCTCATTTTTTTTCAGCACATGGATCTGTAAGTAACAGCCTGATTCCTGATGTCTGCCAACTGGCTCTGAATCTTTACTATTTGTTCTATTATATCAAGATGGAAATAAACTTAATTTCTATACCTTTCTGGATGGCAGGTATGTTACCCAGTTCTTTGAATTACTAATGCCTTCAGGTTCTAGAACTCTGAACCCCTCTGTGATAAATGAAAAAGGTTCATCCCATGGGAAAAAAACTGTACCATGAAACAATCGACTTAGAGATTTATAACATTTCTATTGCCGTCCCTGTAACAATTAACCAAAGTCAAATAAAAGACTCTTAATGACAGCGATAACAAATTAAAGAGGAATAAAGCTTACTCAACATGTTAATTCTATTTTCCACTTGGGCACTACTCAAAACATCAGTGCAAACAGAGTGAGAGCAAATATATCCCATGGAAAGCAAACTGGCTGAAGTTAGGCTCTCACAAGTGAGAGCTACAACCCAAACAAAATTACCCTCCTCGGATTCCATTGGCAGATGTGCTAAAATAACCCAGCTTTACCCGGTGGTTTGAGAGGCTTTTCAAATGATTTTGTTTTCTTCCAGGGAGAGCCAGGTGAAGCTGAGTGTGCCAGTTTTCTCGGGTTGTTTATTTCCTTACAACCCCACCACCTTGGTATGTGTTATGGCCTATACAAAATAAGGGATAGATTAAAAATCTCTCCCAAGTGACTTGCATTAACTGAGAGAGATCACATCTGCACCCCAGAGTAATGTGCAGTGAGGAGCGAGGCTGTGGGCGATTCAGGTCCCCGGTTTTGGGAAATTACCATTGGTGACAACCCAGCTCATGGACACGATGCCACTCTGCCGAGACATCATCTGTGTCACATATGCTCCTCTTGGTCTCACTACGCCTGGCTTCATTTTTTTTCCCACTTTTGCAGGTGATAGTCACGGTTTATCTTTAATGACTTAGATTTAAAAAAAATATATATAAAAATCTGCACAATTTACACAGTTCATCCGGTATCATCCAAACAAATCAACACACATTTGCTTAGCTCTTTAGTACCATCACTCTCTAGTCCTGCTGTCTGCAGTAGTTTTCATTAGAAAGTCAATCTTACTGAGAATTAACAGCTTTCACTTGTATTTCCCTGAGTGTCGCAGGTTGCCTGGATGAAAGGAGGAGTTCTGGGGTGGCAGGAGGGAAAAATGAGCTGGTGGGAGACACTCCAGAAGACTCCAGGTCACCACCCACCAAACACCACAAAGAGTTCCCTTGAAGGAGTGTTGATCCACTTTGGGTAATGATGGTTTAGGTAATTAAGGCTGAAATACGAGTAGGATTCTGTAAGTAGAATTGAATTTTGATTTAACCTTCTGATGGGTTATGCAAAGAGAAGAGCACCGAAAAGAGGGAATTTCTTAATAATATTGACTCCTGTCACGACGCTGGACATTCTTGAAGCGAAGTCTACTCGACTGGAAAATTGGCTGTGAGGAGCAGGAGGTCTTCTGTGGGACTCAGATGTTGAACTGTGCCGTGCTGCTTGCTTGGGAATTAACACAAAGCCTTGCACTGAGAAACAAAAGGGGAGAAAGTTGTGTTTTGTTCCTTGTGTTAATTGTGTTAATTTTGGGAGCATTGGGCATTTAGAACTTTCACAAACCCCAAAATGGATTTAGCTCAGAGAATAACAGATATTATTCTGTTGTGTCAAAATAAAGCTCTTGCAATTGGTTTGCCCGTGATTTTAACCCCCTTTAGGGCAGCAGCTGACAATGACTCCGGGCTGTGCAGCTTTGCTGGGGATGGGTATCCCCCAGTCCTTTTTATTTGTCACCCGGAACAAACCAACATCTTTTGCAAATGAGTGAAAGCCCCTTTGTGAAAGGTGGTTTAAGATTGTTTTCTCCAAACCAGACTTCCTGAATATTGTTTCTTCAGAATAAATGGATGTATGTTTTAATATTTAAAAGGTGTCATTCTCTTTTTCATCTTCCTATGTTAAAAAAAACAAACCAAAACCAACAAACTCACAAGCAGATGACACGTGCTTTAAGGGCAGGAATAAATACTCCATTTTCATGGCTTTTAATCCATTATTTTTGCCTTTTAATCCATTATTTTGGTCAATTTTTATGATAAAACCTACATGTGACATCTGGGTAAGGAATACACTGTGGAGTTAGGGTTGTGGTTGAGCCCATCCCTTAATGGAATTTTATGTTTTTCAGACAAAACTGTTTTTCTGAATCAGATGTTTCACGCCTGACTTACTCATCCATGTGACAGTTAATTACTTTTGAAGTAATTGAGACATTCGAGAAGGAAGTGGGTAAGGAAGCTGTCAGCAGGAAAACCTTCACAAAAATCAACATCATAAGATCATCTGGCACAGGTTGCCCAGAAAAGTCGAGGATTCTCCATCCCTGGAAGTGTCCAAGGGCAGGTTGGACGGGGCTTGGAGCAACCTGGGCTGGTGGAAGGTGTCTCTGACCATGGTAGGGAGTTGGAAGTGGATGATCCTTAAGGTCCTTCCAACCCAGACCATTGTGTGATGCTGTGATCTTGTAGTCTGCTTTTGTAGCTGCCATCTGAAAACTTTGCTGCAGTCAGTGGAATTAGCAAGCAATGGCTGAGCTGTTACAACAGCATCACCATTTCTCTACTTGTCTGGATTTATTCCCAGCAAGAAATTGTTGTGCTAGCCTACAGAGCTGGGAAAAGACATTCAGGCTAATTTGTTAGGTTTTTGATAAAATTCTTCTCTTCGATATGCCTGCCAGGACATGGTTGCTTTTCCCGAGTTCTGTCCTCTGGGATCACTATGCCTGACTGTTTTCCATAAACTCCTGTACTTTGTCCATCATGATGCAGCACTGTGAGTAAAAGGGAAGCCGTTCCCATCAGCCAGGATGTCCAGCTAATGTATTACCAGCGGAGTAAACCTCATTTTTCAATAGGTCAATCTGTTTCTCAGCGTATCCTCTCATTGCTCGCTGTATATTTAAAACACTGAAATGTTTTTGAATATCCTGCCCCGTCTGCATTCCTGGTTTGGTTATTTGGGGAGGAGGGGAAGTGTTTGATTGGTTTGATTATGCACTAAGCAATACTTCACCAGTCTCGTTGGGAAGGGAAGGTGTTGGAGAACCAGAGAGCCTGAGGGACTGGATAGATCTATCGCATAAAACATTTTAAAAACGGAATCTCTTTCCAGACTGCCTCACTTCTACCTGCTCTTCCCTGTCTTCCATGAAGAATAAAAACTTAGATGGAGTGAGCCAAGTGTCATTTCCCTTTTCTCCAGAGATGAAGCTGAATGAAGGAAACAGATGCATAAACCTGGTTGGTAACACGAGTGTAGATGGTAGGCAAAGTTAATAAAAGGAAATAAAACACCTACCTGGAACTTGGTACAGTAATGATCTCAACCTACAGCAGTGTGTGGTGTCAGAAAGCATCACCAGATCCTAGTATGTTTTCCTGTGCTCCACAGAAGCCCCAGCAGGTCGTATTTCTTTTCCTGCAGTCTGATGCTGCTCCCACTGGGAAGTTATTTTTCACGCTCGGTGACGTGGAAACAGGAGGGAGAGCAGGAGGAGGAGTTCTGCAGGGGGTTACACGTGGATCCAGTGAAGGGCCAGGGGGGAGGTTGTGTGGATCAGATTTAACATCTCCGTAGAGCATTCCGTGGGCTGCAGTTTGCACTAGCTCACTTCCCTCCGATTGTGTGGGATTTCAAAGGGATAAATAATCTTTCTGTGGGCGTTAATGGCACTCTGGCTCCACGTACAACCTTTCTGGGCTCAGCATGTTCAGTGGTAAGCACACCCTAACCCTAACCCTATCCCTCTTTCTCTTGCCTGGGACTGCCCAAGGGGGAGTCACAGATTGAAGTCCTCTTGCCTTGTTGTGCCTAAATCTGAGTTTTGAAGCAGGTTTTAATGTTTACCTGAAGAAAATAATTCATAGATTCTGGATCAGCCCTGTTGGAACCTTGTTGGTTCTGTTAGGGGATATCGGGAGCTGCTGGTAGTTTTCTCTGCAGAATCCACAGTTCTGCCTCGCAGACATTGTTGCTGCTCCTCCTTGGGCTGGACATTCATTTCCAGTCTGGTTTTTGGGTTTGGGCTTTTTTTTTTCCCCTGTATCTGCCACGTGTTCCTGAACTGTGTTTGTCTCAATCGAAGTGGCATTGAAGTGCGTGTCTGTGCACTCCTTCACTTCCTGGGGGGTTCTTTGCTTTTTCCCAGGATCGGTGCTGTGGGATACCTGGAATTTGCTTCCCTACCTGCCACAGCCCAAGCTGACTTGGTTTCTTTATGCCTGAAGAACAATCGCTACTAATTGGGAGTCCCAGCAGAAAGTTGGAGAAAGGAACATCCGTCCAAGTTCTGTGAAATTCTCTGGTCTCAAAGCAGCAAAGGGAGACACTTCAAAAAAACCAACCAAACAAAAAGAGTAAAAATACGAGAAAGGAAATAAAAATGTTTGAAGCAAATGCTTCAGAATGTCTCTCACTGTACTTGTAGCTACAGTCCTGCAGTGAGGACGCCTGGAGATGCAAGTTCCAGCAAAGTCCAAAATGCACAATCTCCAGCAAAGGAGAATTTAATGCCATATCTTGTTTCCTTAAAAACTATACAAGGTGGACTGAAAGTAATCGTAACCCCTACATCATACCTTGGCATGGGATGAAAGTGCATTAAGTTTTGCTTTTTAGTTGAGACATTTATTCAAGTGTTAGGAGAGTCTCCCGCAAAAATAATTGGAAGTTTGGGTTGAAATATCAAAATAACTTTAAAAAGTATTACGTGTAATATTTCAGGATTGTCTTTCAAAAATTACAGAATTCTTTTTTTTTTTGCTTTTACATCACCTGAAATGGAAAACACGTATGCAGAGGTATGTGAAAGATGAAATCCATCACCATAACGCACGACAAACTGATGGTGCCTGTAACACACAAGTCACCCAGCAAGATATTTTTAACTTTAGAATAAAATCTTGCAGAAAAAGTAAACTTCAGCAGGTGTAGCTCTATAAAATGAAGACTGCGATAACAAGGACAATCATATTCGTAAAATACGAGAATTATGCTTCAAAAAAATGTGAGTTTTGAGTTTTCAGTTTTGATATTTCAGTGTGTTTAAATAAAATGCAAACTGGTGGTTGCAATGGGTAGTGCTGTCATCCCCCCAAACCTTAGGAAATTGATTTGCTTATTAAATCTGCTCAGTTCAAACTGGAAATATACGCTTAGTTTTCTGGCTCGTGTTGTTACACATATTTTAAGAAGACAAAGATCTAAAACAATTAAATTAGAGGGAGAGCTCTTTAACGTGATTCAAGGTTTCATTGTAAAGTTTCGTCTGGAAGTAAGATGAATTTTTAAAATTTCTAAGGAAGATTGGCATTTGATTTAGCACCATTCAGTTCTAACCAAATTTGGAACTTGATAAATGCGTTAGAAATTGTACCAATTTTATGTTTGCAGTGTAGATGTCTTGAGACGTATTTCAGGAAGAGATGAAATGAGGAGTGGGGATAAAGTAATGTGAGCAGAGACCTAGAAAAGCTTAGAAAAGCTTTGCTAAGCCTAGAAAAGAACACTATGGAAGCAAGGAGTGCTCTTCCAGCTTGGGCTGCAGTACAAGGGGGCTGGAAAGGGCACAGCAAAGAGTTGTTGTATGAGATTTGTTAAAGCCTCCTGTTAAACTAGTCAAGAAAAGTGCCTGCATGATAGATCATGGGTTTCTTTTCTCTTCTGCGCTTCTTGGCTGCTGTAACTTGGTGGGTTTTTTGACAAGAGACTCCCCTCTGGGATGGGGGAATTGTTCAGCAGATAACCAGTGGTGTGAAAGCTTGTGGGTGAGGCCAGATGTTCCTGACCTCCAGGCAGACACACCTAAGCTTTAGTTGAGGGCTAAAACCATAAAAGGGACCCCAAAAGACTTCTTAGATTCCTCCCCCTAACAGGAAGACAGCAAATGGCAGAGTAGGAAGCACACACACCAGCCGGCTGCTCCCTCATTGCACAATGTCTAGAGAAAAAAAACCAACATAGCAGATAAATGTCAGAGAATGAATCCATAAGGATGAATATAAATCCATAAGGATGAATATAAATCCATAAAACTTGGAGGGCCTGTTTTGGTGAGTTTGGAGTGTAGAAATCTTGCTTCCTGGCTCTCTCTTGGGTTTTTGCATAGATGTCTCTTGTTTCAGTGAGTCTCAAGTCTTCACCTTTTGTGAAAGGGGAGTCGTGTGTGAGCAGGGGCAGGACAACATGGCAAAGCCATCAGAGACTCCCTCATCATCGCCAATGTGTTTATTGAGGAAAAGAGGGGCAGTCAGGGAATGCCTGAGCCCTGGGGTATTTGTAAGAGATGCTCAACCACTTTCTTTTGGTTTAATTACTTAAAAATGTGAAAGCTCATCCTGGCTGCCAGCATAGCCCTGTACCCACGCGTTTGCCTAAAATGAAGGTATCTCGTGCTTCTTAAAGTTAGTTACATAAATGCTTTTATCTGAGGCTGTTGGGATCCACTGAGAGGGTATGAAACTGGATGAAGAACTTGGAGTCTGACCTGATCTCAGAAGAATGTGTTGCTGAGCAGGAGGAGAAAGGATGGAGGCTGCTGCCCATGGTCTTTGTATCTCTCAGTTGAAGGGATGTGCCTGAGGTCACCTGGGGGGGTTTGTGGCAGAGCTGAGCTCCAATCTCACGTCACCTTTGATATGTTCCTCCCCTCTCCAGTTCATCCCCTGCCTGCCCCTGCTGGGCCTGTTTCTGTGCTTCTTTAGATGCAGAAGAGAAATTATGGTATTTAACTGTGCTTTGCTAAGTTCTTTGCAATGTGATGAGAAAACATCCTCTGAGTGTCACAGATAAATGGGGCTTTGTTACAAAAGTGTGAAAAAAAGATTAAATGAAAGAGGTGCTCGGGAGGATCTGACTATTGAAGTACCTCTGGTAATTTTTTATTTTTTTTTTTTGCACCCCTTGCCATCTCACTGACAAAGTACAGGAGTGAGCTGAGAATCTTGTTATGAATATGGTCTTGACACTGAAGTCAGACTTCAGTTTTCCATCATCTTAGATAGTGGATCACCTTGAATTTTTCACATGACCATGGCACTAAGTATATTTGGAGTTGAAGTATAGTTGAAGCTACCCTGAATGTCATCAGATGAAGCACAGGAATTAATAAAGCGATCATTAAAACAATCAATCTTGTACCTTTGGAGAACAGTGTCATTGTAATTACTCGGAAATTTATGCTCCAGGAAACGCTTAAACTTGATTTCAGTATATAAACTGGGAGAGGCTTACTTGCTTTTTCAGTTTTTAAGCAATTCAGTGCCTTTGATTTAAACCAAATACCCCCAGTGGAAGGCACAGATCTTCTGAGGATGTGTGTGTTTTTTAATTGCAGACGGTGTCGGGGCTGTCCCTTCAGCGCTGAAGTCGAAGGTGTGCTACGGGCCGAGTCTAGTTGAGCACGACCAGAAAGGCACCGTGGGGTTACAGAGCAGAGTCCTGCACTCAGACACAATGGGATAGTGTAGCTCTGGAGAACAGTTGAGGGAGCTTTGAACAAGAGCCACGTGTGTACAAGCTGTAAGCCAGACCCTCTGCTGCGATGGCAGCCCCTCCGAGCCATCTGACAGGGTAATGGAGCTGAAAAGCAGCTCTGGGAAACATCCCCATCTCCAGTTCCTCGGCTCCGGGGTGGTTCCCAGCTGCACAGTGTTGGCACACACGGCACTCTCGTACCCAAGGCTTAGACCCCAGAACGGGGACTCCCTCTGGATTTACACGGGGAGCCCGCTAAGGACTGAAACGCTCAAGTGTTCCCACCAGTACAGTCCCACGGAGCTGTTCCAAGCATACTGGGACCAATTTGATTCAGAAAGGGGAGTAATTAGTAATGTCCTCCAAACAGATGGCCCACCGAGAGGGCTGAAAATTTGCCCTTAGCATTTATTCTTCAGCCAAAATAATGTCAGATTTAACTTACCACCTTGAAAGTTCACTGCCTGCAAGTGTCCCACAAACCACTGACTGGTTTTGACTTACATCCCAAAGCTGGGTTGACTTAGCAGTCCTGGACAGGTGGGTTTCTCCAACTTGGCACTCTGCAAGGTGAAGGGTGGGATTTTGCATGCTGACAGAAGGACCCCAGCTTTGTTATCTCTGTGTGACAATAACCACGCCCAATTCACCATGTGTTGGGGGGATTTCACCTTTCACAGTGGAAGAGGAGACAAAATTTCATGTGGAGCACTCTTGTTTAAACAAACCTAGAACTTCCTAAGAGAGACCCCAGAAGAAGTTAAAGGGTTTTTTTTTTCCTAGTCATAATCCAAATGACTGTCATGACTTGCCTTGTGTAGTACTGAAATAGTTACCTTACTACGTTTATCATATTTTTTTCTTAAAATGAGACCATGGAGTCAGTGTTGCTGACTCCTTGGGAAAACTTCACAGAGCCTCACAGTGGTGCATGACATGATTTTTCATTTCCACTCAACTGTCAAAGGTGAATAAGGCAGCGAGTGAAAGGTGTTAAAATGGACTGGCCTATATCTGCTAGACTCTGGTCAGTGTGACACATGTGGTGTCCTCACAGGGAATCTGCTTAGAAAATCAGTTTTCTCTCATTTTGTGATATTTGTGACATTTTCTTCCCTGATATCTGATGAGGAGTTCAAACCTTAATGTATATTTGCATGATAACAAGTGAGGGAGATAGCAGAGTTTGGAGAATTGCCCTTTACGGACAGTGTCCTTTAGAGTGTTAATCTCTATTAATATTGAAATGAAGCAGAGTTGTCGGCGTGCCAAGCAAAATCACCTTTGCAGGTGGTTCAGGCACTTTTCTGCAGATGACCCTTCCCTGTGAATGCTCTGTGATTCCACATTCTCCCACATGCTGTTCCTCCTCCTTGTTTCCCTGCCCTGCTCTTAATCCAGTTTTGAGCTCGGTCTTGGTTTATCTTGTTTGCAATGTAAGGACAGGTACAATCTTACCTGAAGAGGGGAAAGTGTCACTGGGGTAGGCTGAGTTTGAAAATAAAATATCCTTGACTTGATTGCTCATGGGTAAATCGTGGGAATCTGTTTAGCATCTACTTATATTTTTTTTTCATTAAATATGTGCTTGCTTGTTTTTTGTTTGCTTGGTTGGGTGGGTTTTTTTTTTTAATGCCCTGTTCCATTGCAAAGTGGAAGTTCAAACCTGTGGTTATTATGCCATATATTGAGATTATGCACTGTGTTTAAGGCAAATGTCTGGACAAATGAAGAAACATGCGTATCTGGGGGAAATGGCTCTTAGGAGCATAAATTCCTGGCCAGTGGTGCAGAAATTTCCTCCAGATGCCTGTTTTTCCCCCACCTGATCCCCCCTCCCTTTTTTTTTTTTTCTTTAATTCTGTTATTTACAGTGGTCTCCAGTGAAGGAGTTAAACCTCTCAGGGAACCGACTCCTTTTACAATAAGGATACCAAGGCTTGACAATTATCTGAAAATCCAAGGGTCTTCCAGTGAGTTATGTGAGTTCAGGCAATTGGAAGGAAGCTCATCGGCAAGTGTACAGTAGAGCTAATAAATAACGGGATAGAGCCTGAGGCATTTCACGGGAGAAAAATAACAGGTAATTATCACTTGAGGGATTTTTACAGTCTCTTCATTATTTGAATATAATTAACTGAGAGAGCCAAATGCTGCAGCCTGGTAAGGTGAATCTTTGCCTTAAGAAAGGGTCCATGCTCTCTTGAATGGGAAAACAGTTCAGGGGAATGAAGGCTATAGAATTCTTTGGAAATAGATAGAATTGAAAGGGAAATACAAGAAATTGAAGGTGAACTTTCCCTTGGCAAGATCTGGCTTGTGCTGGTGTCTATGTCTAACTGAGCGAGTGCAATATTGTTCTTGGCTTTGCATTGCAGATTGCCAGCGTTAAATCATAACGGTTTAAAACCATTGTCGGTCCTAAGAAAAGCCATAACCTTTTTTTACACCTCTATTAACTTCTCCGTGTTGCCCCAAACTGTAATTTCTCTGCCACGTTCCAAAGCCCCGGGTGAGGGCAGGTTCGTTCAGCTCTGCATCCTCGGAGGACGGATGGGGACCTGCCCATCTCTCGGGCTCCCGAACTGCAGCACCTGCCGAGGACCTGCCTGAATTCGGCGTCCTCTCCCCACGGAAGGGGCTCGATCAGCTGAAAAACGCAAGTCAGACCCGCAAAGTGCTCGGTCCGGGTTGAATCGGTGCATTTCACAGCTAGCGTTTAACATCTCTAATGTAATTACCTTTAACAAAAGGTTCAATCGCCATTCTAAGTGGTTATTTAAATGCCTTCCCCGGCGTCTTCACGCCCTTCCTCGTCCTCGCTGATCGTGTTTGCCTTTCAGGTTTAAGGGTGGGAAGAGTGTCAATGGCCCTCTGCTATGGAGAACTCCCGTCCGGTGGGGTTTTCTTTGGATTTGGCAAAAAAGAAAAATAATCAAGAAAAGAAAAGAAAAGAAAAGAAAAGAAAAGAAAAGAAAAGAAAAGAAAAGAAAAGAAAAGAAAAGAAAAGAAAAGAAAAGAAAAGAAAAGAAAAGAAAAGAAAAGAAAAGAAAAGAAAAGAAAAGAAAAGAAAAGAAAAGAAAAGAAAAGAAAAGAGAAATTGTGAGCCCAAAGAGAGGAGGGAAGAGGGTGCGTGGGTTAGCGTGCTGTGGGAATTGCTTGATACAAATCGATTTCCTCTTCTTCAGAGCGCGGCACTTGCGGAGGTGGCAGAGGCTGCGGAGGTTCTTGCTGCCTCTTTGCCTCCATCCCCTTCAGGCAACCTTTGGGTCGGGCAGGAAGGATGTAAGCTCGATAGCTGCCATGGTTGACTCCGTCATGAAGTAGCCAGGACGGGGGAGGGCTCAGCGCAGCGATGGGAACTGCAGGCGTCTTTGGGGCGTCCGTGGAGAGGTGTCAGCGCTTTCTCCCGTCGTGACTTGGCTTTTTTCCACCGAAGCACGGCACGAATGCCGCATAAAGACGGGAGAGTGCGTGTGATGAGGCGGGGGCTGCGCTGCCCGAAACCCACCCGCGGGGGCTCAGCTCCCCCGCCTTCCCTTGCGCGTTTGCTTATCTGCAAAGAAGGGGCAGGGCGAGAGGAAGGATGGCCGGCGAGGAGAGAAAGAAAAAAAAAAATATCAATCAATCGCTATTTTTCATTTTTGACAAAGTCATTAAGGCTCGCTCGTCCGCTCCACGGGCCGCGGAGGGCGCCGGTTTGCGGGCGGGGTTGGCACCGCAGCCGGGGGGCACCGGGGGGCTCTTCGGGGAAGGCAGAGGGTGCCTTCCCCATTGTTTAGAGAGGCCACGGGATTCCCACCGTCCTGGAGCAGCCGCTCTCCCTTCCCAGTTCCCTTTGGGAAGGAGACAGGGATCCCCCCAGGCAGAGGGTTCTTACGTCGAGGGTGGGTGACCACCCTAGCCCCCGAGGGAGGGGTGGGCTGTGTTTGGTGTGAGCTGCAGGCTCAGCCCCTGCTTTTCCTCAGTCCCTTAAGAACAGTGGCTCGCCTGCGGGACACGCGTTTGGGAGGGACTGTGAGAAGGAGTTCGTAAAAAATCATTTTAATTCACCTTCTGGCTGTTAAAAGTCCACGCTGGAGGGATTTGCTCTGGTTTTGAAAGGAACCATTAACCCAGCCTCGGAGTTTGGACCGAGAGTAGGTGTCTCCATCCCAAAGTGCGCGGGAGAGGGCAACGGTGGCAGGAGCTGGGCTGGGCTGCCCTGGGGGTCGGACACGGAGGGGCAGGACAGGGGGAAATGTTTGAAAGCCGAGCGGGGTTTCTCTGTGGGTTTCCTCCTTGACCAAGAACAGATTCTTGGCTCCGGTCCTCCATGAGAGCCCCCGGCCTTGCCCCTCCAAGAGCCTTCCAAGGGGCACAGGGGAAAGAGGGGGGCTCTTGCATGTGCTGAAAATAAAGCAGATCGATTTCCCTTTTCCGGAGGTGAAACTTCGATGTCACGTTTCAGTGCTGATGGAGAAAGCAAAAGTACCGCTTGAGAAAGAACGTGAATGAGTTTTGTCGATTGTTTTTTTGAGAAAACAACATAAGTCAATCCTGTGACTCTAGCATAGGTTTGGGGGTCTTCGCGACCAAAGTACTTCTTGGACTGCTGCCTCAACGCTTTAAATTTGGTCCGTGCCTTTAGAGACATTAATGTCAACTGCAGGGCATCACAACCGAGCTAAGGACCAGATCGTTCTGCGGCTGGAGGATGCCTTGAGAAGAAAATACTGCAAAACACCACCGATTTCTTCCCCTCCCTACTCCAGCCAGCTTCTACGTGCTGAATAGACCCGAGGAGACTACACAGAGTCATAGAATGGCTTGGGTTGGAATGGATCTTCAAGCTCATCTAGTCCCACGCCACGCCTGCCAGGGGCAGGGACACCTTCCACTAGACCACGCTGCTGTTCCGCGTGGTAGGAGAGAGGCAGAAAAGTGTCTTTGAAGAGAGGAAGATACAACAGCCTAAACACAGTGTGCGTGCGTCTGTGTGTGTGTAAAATAACTGCGTACTGTTAATTACACACCGACGGTAGGGGTACGCTCCCAGGCTCGAATATGTTCGAAGCAAGAGTGCAATAACCTAACGATAGCTGCGTTAAAATGGCAAAACCATTTTTCAGCCGGGAAGGCCGAGTGATCACCGAAAAGGGATTTTGAACACCCCCGAGCTCTTTGGCTTTTGCGGGGCTCTCGATAATTCCCGCAAGCGGGTCGTGTTTGACGCCCGCAGTGCCGAGGCGTTGGGCGCAGGGGCTGCCTGCGGTTCAGCAAAGCTCTTCTGCGGCTCTGCAGNCCCTCCCCTCCCCTCCCCTCTCCCGCATGGGATCAACACCTCACACCGCTTACGCCAAAAGATGCTCTCCGGAGGAGCTGACGCTGGTGGGGTCTGTGCGGAGGAGCAGCACCTCTGACGCCGAAACTATTTGGGAAGGTCGCTCAGGGAGAATCCCGATCTGCCAACGCGCTTTTTAAT
>VWZG01012813.1:67313-104939 GCA_013396735.1 Grallaria varia | reverse complement strand
TTTTTTTTTTTTTTTTAAATTTATTTCCTTCGTCCGCTGAAACAGCCCGCTAGCAGCCCGTAAAATCAAGGACGCCGGAGAAAGGCGGGTGGGTGCTCGCGAGTTGAGCCCCCTCCTATCCTCCCCTCCCCTGCCCTTCCCTCCCCCCCCCCCTCCCGCCTGGGAGNCCGCATGGGATCAACACCTCACACCGCTTACGCCAAAAGATGCTCTCCGGAGGAGCTGACGCTGGTGGGGTCTGTGCGGAGGAGCAGCACCTCTGACGCCGAAACTATTTGGGAAGGTCGCTCAGGGAGAATCCCGATCTGCCAACGCGCTTTTTAATTTTTTTTATTTTTTTTTTTTTGTCAGCGTGAATAAAATTATCCCGTCCGCCGCAAATCCTTGAGAAAGCCCCTCAAATAGAGACGCGCTTACGAAAGGTGGTTATGTGTGAATTACTTCGTTGCGAAAACGATTCTGAGTTAACACCTGACTTTTAATGATGAGTAATTCCCCCTTCCCCCCCCAACCCGCCGCCCATAAATGCCTTGATGGGCGAGGGAAGAACACGATCAACTTCACGGCTGTTGCCGTCATCTTTGATCCCACTTAATTGCTCTTAAGGCAGTTCTGATGAAAGAGAAAATTGTTTAGTTGTGTGTTTCGTTTAAATTTAATGGGGGTCCTTACCCATAAGGCACAGTAAAAAGGAAAAAAGATATAGTGCTATTTTGTGCAAGGACACCGCATAAGGTACAATTGAAATGTATTTGTGTACTTTATACACTTTGAACTTCTCACTCCGTGTGTAGCTATGTGGTTAGATATAAAATTTGTAATTTTTTAGTTTTTATTTTTATATCAATGCATTTGGATATATAAAATTATAATGCATACAAACAAGCTGTTACAATGCCTGGTTCTACTGTGAACTGCAGGAATGCAGAAGAAAAAAAAAAGGGAGCTGAACCACAGTAGAACAAGGGGGAAGCGGGAGCAGAGTCCAAATGGAGGGTTTCTCCCCATTTCTCTCTTGCTTTGGGTGCAGTGGTACGTGTTTCTCACATGTTCCCTCGAATTGCCAGCAAGAAAGTTCCTCCGTGCTCTTGCTGGATTTGGTTTAGTGATCAGCCCCCATATGAGTCACAGGGAACACGCAATGCCACTGCCTCGTGAGTGACAGCTAGCCGGCGCTCTGGCTTCTTGGTGTCCCTTTAAAATCTGAAACCAAGGGTAATGATTTATCAAACTCTTATTATCAAGAAAATGTCCCACGAAGGGCACCTTGCTATGCACTGACGCAAACCCAGTCTTTCCCTAGGAAGTATAGAAAGCTTTGCTCTGGACTGGGCAAAATCCAGTCTTGCCAATTGCCCGTACTGCTGGTTTTACCTCTATCGGCTCGATCTGTGGCTATTTAAGACATGGTAAGTGCTTGATATTTTCTCTTCGATATCGAGAAGGGCTGGAGGAGGGAAGAGGTGGCGGAGGGGGAGCTGTCCGTGGTGCTGCCGGCGGAGCCCGCGGACTGGGGTAGGGATGCTCTGGGAAAAGGGGAGAGGGAGGGGGGAAACCGTGGTACCCCAAAACGCTCCAGGTTAGTGACCCAGCCCTTGCAGATCTTACCCCTGGTGCTGGGAGGTGGGATTAGGATACAGAGAAAACTTGCGAGGGAAATGCTGACGGGCAGTTTTGGGAATCATTCTGAAAAAGAAAGTGTATTTGCAAAGCTAATATTAAACTGATGGAAAATGTAGCGGTTTTCTGCGACTTGTTCAATGCATAAATAGTAAAAAAAAAAAGGTGCATTTAAAATCATCATTTTAAACTGGAGGGAAAGGCACGCGTGAGTGTGGGAGTGTCGTCAATAATCTGCTTAATGAATAAGGAATGCTTAAAAAAAATCTTTAGAGCTATCCAAGTGGGAAACATAAGAAAAAGAATAGAGAAAAGCCAGATGTTATTGGCGTTAATTCCGCTCTGGTTATGTTTTGGGGATATTTTTTTGCGTTTCACTGTCTTGCTGACAGGCTTTGGAGCGTGGCAGCCAGCTCAGAAATGTCCACCAGCACTATTCCTCTCGTTTTTTAACATCCCCGGCTGCCTACAGGGCAGCTTGTCTCTTGCTCATATATACATATATAAAAAAAAACCCAGTCGATGTGCATTGTTGAATGACAGAAAGGAAATGGGGCGTAAAATTAAAGAATCTTTCTACACTGGTGATAGGGAAGGGAGCATCCTACAGTCGTGATGTGAAACCCAACGAGGTCTGGCGGCGCAGTGCTGTAAAAACACTTCTTTAAACTTGAATTACGGGTTTGCAGATGCCGGTGCTGGGGGGCTTTTTTGGTGGTTTTTTTTGTTTGTTTGGTTGGTTGATTTTTTTTTTCCGCATACAGTCCTGTTTTTCCTCCCAGAACATTAAGGTTGAATGGGAGGGCAAGCGGGCGAGCCTCGAAATTCTGCGACATTCCCGTATCCCGATTTTTTGGCGCATGCGTTTCGTGCCCGAGCGCAGAAATTCGTAGAATCTCTGCGGTACCGACATTTTTTTTTTTTTTCCTCTCCCCCCCTCCCCACCTCCGCCTTCTTCTTCTGCTTTTGGTAAAATATGTGACGTTCTCCTTTTAGGATTACGCCAGTCAAAGGGATATGAGCAAGCAGGTTGCGAACAACCCTGAATCCGCGGCTCGGGGACCCAATGAAGGTGCGGGAGTTGTTGCGAGGATCGGCCCCGCAAACGAGCCGCGGGATGCTCCGCCGCAAACCCCCGCGCCCGTGGCCGCGCTTCCCCGCTCGCTCTCTAACGACAGCAAAACAATCGCCCCCGAAGAAACCGAACCAAACGATGTGGAGAGGACCAAAGTCGGGGTCTGCAAGCTCAGCAGCACCCCGCTGCAAGCCAACTCGGCGCTGCGGAGGGAATCCCTGGAAGCCTTTCCCTGCAAGCACAGCGCCGGGCAAGCCGCGATCCCTCACTGCAAAATACCCGCTTTGCAGAGCGCCGACGGCGACGCTCAGCTGAGCCTCGGGAAGAGCACGCTGGAGCAGAACAACCCCAAGGGCGCCTGGGTGACCTTGAGCCAGAGCACCGTGGTGCTGGGCACCGACGGCAACACCTCTGTTCTTCCCGGCACACTGCAGGGGGTGAGTTTTTCCTCCTTTACCGGGTTTCTTTTTCCCCCCGCTTTTCGGCTCGTGGGAATTCTTTGCCGCTCAGCGCCGATTTGGGGCTGAAGTTCTAACACCGGCCGGGGGACGGGGGCTGGTGCCGCGGGGAGGAGGGAAAGGGGATGCGAGATCTCGGCTCCAGGGCTGTTCTGCTGGCTGGTGCTAATGATGCAACGCGGGTGTCTGTCGGTGTACCCCGGGTCCGACCCGTGGGGCGGGGGGCGAGCATCTTGACACCTCCCTGGCTGGAGGTCTGGTCCTGTCCCCAGAGGGCAAGGGCGCCTTGCCTTTCCCCTCTTCAGGCTCGGCCGCCTGCCCAAACCCGCGGGGGCTGGGACCTCGTGACCAAAAATAGGGCGAAATAAATCAGCCCGACCCCATAAGAGACGGACAGGGGGGGTACCCCCGGTGGGGTGCGAGGCCGGGAAGGTGCTGCCCCATGATGCTCTGCCTTTACCCTGAAGGGGGTCTGGGGGGCTGTTCGTTCTGCAAAAGCGGTTTTTCAGTTCATCTCTCTGTGCTGGGCTTTAATAACCAGAGGATGCGATGGGACCAGCGGGGGATCAGGAGCCAGGCGACTCCCACTCCGCCTCTCCCCCAAGCCCTCCATGGAAGGCTGTGGTTTAAAACCACCTTTCTTGCAGTTTTGTTTTTGGTTTTTTTTTTTGACGCTGCTCGCCGGGTGTCCCTCCGGTGAGCCCGGNAGATCCATAATTTTCCCTCCGTCTCCCCAGAAGAGCCCGAAACGCGCTCGGTTCACGGACTAAGCGCCGCTCTTCTTTTTTTTTTTTTTTCCCCTTTTCTCTCCCTCTCCTTCCCCCCCCCTACCCCTTTCTCCCCTTTTAGGAAGACGATGTGGGGGATGAAAATAAAGCCCGAGGGAACTGGTCCAGCAAGCTGGATTTCATCCTCTCCATGGTGGGTTATGCAGTGGGGCTGGGCAATGTCTGGAGGTTCCCGTACCTGGCCTTTAAGAATGGGGGAGGTATGATGGCTTTTTCCTGTCTCTCTGCCTGCAGTACCGTACGGGTCTGAGCCAGTCTCTGCCTTTTCTGGCGGGGAGAAAAAGGAGGGAAGCGGGGCCCGGCGTCTCCTTATTGCCGGGCAGACAGCCCCGGGCTTGGTGAAACATCGGCCTGCTTTTTGGTTGGTTTTTTGTTTGCTTGTTTGTTCGTTTGTTTCTGATTGTCACCTCTGAAAGTAAGAAAGTTCCGAGGAGATTTCGTTAAAAGGTAGCGCTTTTCTTAAAAACACCTGCAATTGGTGCTGGTCGGAGAGGGAGGAAAATGAAGAGGCGGCTTAATAACAGAGGGAGGGCTCCGGGACTCCCTTCGCCTCGTTTATGCACAACCGGGTCTGAATCCGCAATCGGTGGGATGGGAGAAGAGGAGGGAGGAAAGGTCTGTACACAGGAACGAGGGGAAGTTTGATTTCGAGTGGAGACATTTTGTTATTTCGTGATGTTTGGGGAAATACTTTTGAGTCTCTCAATGATCCGACTGGAAAAGAATCGTTTGAAATAGAGCGAATGTTGCTCAACAGAATAGAGGAGAAGAAAAGTTGCGAACGGAATTGTGCCGTTCATAGTTTACAGGGGGAAGAAAAAGTTTATTTGCAGGGATACTCGCACCAGAGGGTCTTACTTAAAGGGAGAACCGGTGGGTTTAATGGCTCAGGCAACCCCTGCAGCTGTAAATCCCTTCCCTCTAGGAAAGGGCTGTCAGCAGGGGATACTGGTGCTGTGATGGTCGAAAATAGTTGTGTAGAGCCTGAAAGAGCTATTTTCTATTAGGGAAGAAGCGATTTTAAACAATTATTTTTATTTGCCAGTTTGTTTTTTTTTTCTTTCCTTTTACACATAAGAACTTCTAAGTGGGAGGTGTTAAAACACACCTTTCTCAATAATATTGTCTCCAGCAAATGCTGGAAAGGTAGAAAGCTGTTGCCCACCTCCCCTCCCCTCACTCCCGCCCCGTCGAGGCTGGCGGCGCCGGGAATAGGTAACAAACAGAGAAATTTTAATGGCTGCATGTCTTGACTAAGTCGTCCCCAGTATCACGGGGTGATTCAGGTTGCTCTCTCTTCTCTCCCCTCCTGCCCCCCCAAGGTGCGTTTCTCATCCCCTATTTGATGATGTTGGCTCTAGCTGGGATCCCCATTTTCTTCCTGGAAGTCTCCCTGGGGCAATTTGCTAGTCAGGGCCCCGTGTCGGTCTGGAAAGCCATCCCGGCCTTGCAAGGTGAGCGGAGCAGGAGCCGGCCCGGTTTTTTTGGGGGAGCATGACCTGCCCTCCCCTCTCTCGCATGGCTTAAGCCGCATGCCAGGGGCGCTCCGCGGGGGCCGCGCAGCCGGAGCGCGCAAGATGCGCGGGCTTTGCCGGGGAAGCCCCTCTAAATGGGGACATCCCCCGTACCAGTGCCAGGGGCGAGGGAAGCCCCTCCGAGCGGGGACATCCCCCGTACCTGTCCCGGGGGCGGGGGAAGCCCCTNTGGGGACACCCCCCGCACCTGTCCTGGGTGCAGGGGAAGCCCCTCCAATTGGGGACACCCCCTGTACGTGTGTTGGGTGCGAGGGAAACCCCTCCAATTGGGGACATCCCTCGGACCCGTGCCAGGGGCGAGGGAAGCCCCTCCGAGCGGGGACACCCCCCGTACCTGTCCCGGGGGCGGGGGAAGCCCCTCCAATTGGGGACACCCCCCGCACCTGTGCCAGGGAAGCCCTCCAGTTGGGGACAACCCTCGTACCTGTCCCGGGGGCGGAGGAAGCTCCTCCAATTGGGAACACCTCCCGTACCTGTCCCGGGGGCAGGGGAAGCCCCTCCAATTAGGGACGCCCCTCGTNAGCCCCTCCAATTGGGGACACCCCCCGCACCTGTCCTGGGTGCAGGGGAAGCCCCTCCAATTGGGGACACCCCCCGCACCTGTCCTGGGTGCAGGGGAAGCCCCTCCAATTGGGGACACCCCCCGCACCTGTCCTGGGTGCAGGGGAAGCCCCTCCAATTGGGGACACCCCCCGCACCTGTCCTGGGTGCAGGGGAAGCCCCTCCAATTGGGGACACCCCCCGCACCTGTCCTGGGTGCAGGGGAAGCCCCTCCAATTGGGGACACCCCCCGCACCTGTCCTGGGTGCAGGGGAAGCCCCTCCAATTGGGGACACCCCCCGCACCTGTGCAGGGGAAGCCCCCCAACTGGGGACACGCCCCGTACCTGTGCCGGGGGAAGCCCCTCCAATTGGGGACACCCCCCGCACCTGTGCAGGGGAAACCCCTCCAACCGGGGACACCTCCCGCACCTGTGCGGGGTGCGGGGGAAGCCCCTCCAATTGGGGACACCCCCCGCACCTGTGCAGGGGAAGCCGCTCTAATTGGGGCCATCCCCCGCACCTGCGCCAGCAGCCGCCGATGCTTTGCAGCCGCCGGGTCCCGCCGCCGGGCATTAACAGCGGCGTTCTCCTCTCTCCCTCTCCGTTCCCAGGCTGCGGCATCGCCATGCTGATCATCTCGGTTCTAATAGCCATATATTACAATATTATCCTGTGCTACACCCTTTTCTACCTTTTCGCGTCCTTTGTTCCCGTGCTGCCCTGGGCCTCCTGTAACAACCCGTGGAACACGCCGGACTGTAAAGATAAAACCAAACTTTTGCTAGGTAAGTTGGGACATGATTTTTATTTTTTTTTTTTATTTATTTTTTTTGTAATGTGTGGCTGTGGTTTTCCAGAGCTTTCTTCAGCTCAGCTGCGCCCCTGGGAGATGCCAGAGGGGATTGCGGATGACCGTGGCCGGGCGGGGTTCCCAGCACGGAGGAGCCGCTCTGAAGTGATCTGTGTCACATGGGCACTTCCCTCTCCTTTTATTTAAATTTTTCCTCATCAAGGATAAATGAGATTTGTCAATTAAAATGCTAAAAAAAATCCCAACTTATTTCTCTTTGTTTTCTTTTCTTTTTCTTTTCCCCGGAGAAAAACTCTATGTAGGGGAGAAAGCACCAAGCTTAATACCATAGATGGCAATCTCGGGTGTCTGCTAAAAACAAACTATTTGTCTTTAGAAAAGCTTCTTTTAAATGAAAAAAACCCACCAAAACCCGTTTTTGCAAACGGCCAAAACCACACAATGACATGAGAAGGGGAAAAGTAAACCCAGTAAACAAAAGTTCAAGTAATTGTGCATGATTTAATGCTTTCTTGTGATTTTACTACCAAACCCAAGCAACAAACAAAAAAATCTATGCACCTTATTTTTATGGATTTTTTTTTCCTTGTTTCTTCCTAGATTCCTGCATTATTGGTGACCATCCAAAAATACAAATCAAGAATTCTACTTTCTGTATGAGTGCCTATCCAAACCTAACCATGGTTAACTTCACCAGGGAAGGAAACAAAACATTTGTCAGTGGAAGTGAAGAATATTTCAAGTAAGATCTTTCTTTGCTTAGAGACATTACGTTAATTTTTCTTTAAAATTCACTGGAACGGGCAATAAATCACTCCTTGAGAAACTAGAAGTAGAATAGTTAAGGACAGCAAATAATACTATTTTTTTTGCACCTAGGAATGATGAGAGCTAAATTCAGATGCTGGATTACTTGTGTTGTGTTCCTACGGTGCTCAGCACGGCTGGGGTGCTGGCCCATGCCCGGCAGTTTTTTCTACTACTGCAATGCAGATAAATAAAATAATATGTGGTGAGAATCAATGGAACTTTCCAGAGAAACCACTGAGGACACTGAAGCACAGCAAAAACACCCCAGGAATTTGCACCGAATTACTGCCCTGGCTGATGTAATTATTTTTTCTATTTTCTTTTTTTTAATTTCTCCCTAATTTTTTTTTTTTCATTATTTTTCTTAGGTACTTTGTATTGAAGATTTCAGCAGGGATTGAATATCCTGGTGAGATTAGATGGCCCTTGGCACTATCTCTTTTCCTAGCTTGGGTGATTGTGTATGCCTCCCTTGCTAAAGGAATCAAGTCGTCGGGAAAAGTAAGAACAATATTTTACATTGTACCCTCACAGGAAAGCAAGGTGTTGTTCTAAGGGAGTCACACTCATTTATGGCACTGAATTACTGAAAATATTTTCAGTAAATTACTAAATATTGATTGAAATGCCTTTTTCCTGCCTGTGTTGTCTTTACCAATCAAAATATAAACAGTGACAATTTCGGTTCAACATTTGTTCCCTAACCTCCAATAAGTTTAAAAGGAGCTCTTGAGCAGCACTCAGCAGTGGGATGACAAAGCTGGTATCTCCTAATCTTCCCTATTTTGTGTGGTGTTAACCAAAATTCTGCAATCATCTCACATTTCACTGCAATCCAGGAAATTGTGATGTAAATTTAGAGGCTGAGTAACGTATTTTAAAATCAGAGCTGAACTTCAAAAAACCTGGTGCAAAATAACAAGATATGGTATAAAGATATGGAAATGCACACTTGAATTTTTAAGAGTTTCTTTTTCCAAGCCACCCCTTTGCTTCTAGAAGTTGACATCGTCTGTTGGGGCACCTTGGTAATTAAAAATCCAGAGACTCAAAGTGCCAGGGGAAAACAGATATTTTTTTCCCTCTACCTTAGTATGACAGAAAAAAAAAATGTTTCCTGAAAGATGAGAGACTGCATAATAACTTTGGTTTGGGTGTGACAACAGATGTTTCTTTAAGTCCATGAAAAATCTTGACTCTTTGATGTCAGAGAGAAAAATTACCGACTCCCTGGTGCCAGAGACAGAAATCCTGTATTTATGCAGAGACTGGCTCTGTATATTGACCACCCAAAATTCATCAGGGCAGCTTGTTGGAACATCTCTTGAAACAGCAAGGAGAAAGTTGGGAGAGCAGCTCTGAAAGTCACTGCAGCTCCGACCACGGGCTGAGGGAGGGGGTTCTCCCCCTCTGCTTTGTGAGAACCCACCTGGAGTGAGTGGTGTGTCCAGCTCTGGGGGACCCCACCATGAGAAGGACCTGGTGGAGAGTCCAGAGGAGGCCACAGAGATGCTTGGAGGGCTGCAGCACCTCTCCTATGAAGAGGAGCTGAGAGAGCTGCGAGTGTTCACCCTGGGGAAGAGAAGGCTCCAGGGAGACCTTGGAGCCCCTTCCAGTGTCTAAAGGGGCTCCATAAGAGCTGGAGAGGGACTATGGACAAGGGATGGAGGGACTATGGACAAGGCATAATGGCTTCAAATCGGCAAAGAGTGGGTTTGGATTAGATATGGGGAGGAAATTCTTCCCTGGGAGGGTGGGTAGGCCCTGGCACAGGTTGGGCAGAGAAGCTGTGGCTGCCCCATCCTTGGGAGAGTCCAAGGCCAGAATGGACAGGGCTTGGAGCAACGTGGGCTGGTGGAAGGTGTCCCTCCTCATCTTCTCGTGGCGGAGGGTTGGAACAAGGTGATCTTTAAGATCCTTTCCAATTCAAACCATTCTATGGTATGATTCCACAACATGTCATGTTGTGATTCTGATTTGTTTAAGCCTCAGAGGTTAATGTGAAAAATATTTGAAATGCTTTTTGTGTCAAGTGCAGAGCTTAACTGGCCACAGTGTAGTCATTTTATTTGACCACAGAGAGAGCTCTGTACTAGATAATTAATAAGACATTAAACACACAACCACTGCTGTGTATTTAGACGTCATGATGATTAGTTCTCTCTGGATCATTTCACTGACTTTCCTTTTTCACACTTGAACCATAAATATCACCATGGTGATATGCAATTATTATTAAGAGGTACAAGCAATAGTACAAATTATTTAGGCCTTTTTTCTTATCCTTTTTTTTTTTTTTTAGTTAAATACAGAAAACTATATATAAAAATACAGGAAAATAAACCCACAGCCATTTAAGTGTTATTGAGTGGCATTGCTCATTTAATTTCCATTGAACTGTGAGAGTTTACCCTGGGCAGTGATCAGCAGTGATATTTTCTTTCAGCTGTGAATTTCTATTGCTCCTCTCTAGAAAGAGAGAGGAACGCTCTTCCCCTCCCTGCCTAGAATCCCAACTCTTACCTTTGTTGCTATTGATATTATTCCTGTTTCCAGCAGCAAGACGAGCTGTGAACTTTCAGATTTCCTGGGAAATAACCCTGTTGTTTTCAGAGTTTATCCCCTGACTGTTGTCTCTGAGCCTGAGCAATGGCTTTCTTCAGGCAGTAGTTTAACACTCCCATTTCCCCCTCCTCTCTTCTCATCCAAACAAGCCCTTCCAACGACCTTTCCTTTGCTCTCTCCAGGTGGTGTATTTCACGGCCACGTTCCCCTACGTAGTTCTCATCATCCTTCTCATACGAGGGGTGACTCTCCCTGGAGCTGGAGATGGGATCTGGTACTTCATCACGCCGAAGTGGGAGAAGCTGATCGATGCTATGGTGGGTTTTAGTGTTGCACTTCCAGCTGCTGGGCTGAATAAGCCACACGGACCCTTCGGTGCCCGTTGTAAGCGCTTTCTGTGCAGAAACGTGTTCTTCATCTTACAAGGATGAAGTGTTATTTAGGGTCACTGGGCACAAAATACATCAGGATCTGGTGTGGATTTTTCCTCTAGTTTTGATTTTTTTTTTTCCCTGCATGTGTTTGAACTGATGCATACCAAGCAATGAGAGCTCCTCATCAAATGGGCATGATGCATCTCACGGCAGGATTTCACTTTTAAATATTCTATGGACATCCATTGGTCCAAAGTCCACTTAAAGCACTTCAGTGTCAGTCCCCTCACAGTAACATTTAATAGGGTTACTGAATCTCCTGACGCCCTAACACTCTCTCCTTAAGCTGATGTTCTTTCCTCTCCTGTTTGCCTTGCTCAGGTTTGGAAGGATGCTGCCACTCAGATTTTCTTCTCCTTATCTGCAGCATGGGGAGGTCTAATCACTCTCTCTTCTTACAACAAATTCCATAATAATTGCTACAGGTATGTAAGGGTGAAATAAGACTGTTTTTATTAAGTAAGATTGTCCAAACCCAGACATCTTCCAACTTGCAGAAATATGGTTTGTAAGACCTTCCTCCTTGTGCCTTTTTTTCTCTCGTGTCTATTAAATTAGCAGATTTTTGTGGAGATCGGAAAATGTCAATGAAAATTTTGAAGGGAGACATGGCAATGGAGTATAAATATCTTACAATTCTAACATCAAATACATGTGTTACTTATGTTAGAGAGGGATATGGGAGCCTGAAGTAGAAATAATTAGAAAAGCTCAGTTACTTCTGATATTTTTAATTTTATTACATGAATTGAGTACTGAAAGGAAGCATGACTCTTTTCTCTTGTAATTTTTATATTCATTACATTTCAAAATGGCAGATAAAATTATACTTTTCAGTTACATATTAAGCATAGTTAAATAATCCGTTATTACAAGACATTCACCCTAAAATATTTCAGACTTATCTAGGTTTTGGGAGAAGATTAACACGTGAGGACTCCAAACAGAACATTGTAATTTTTTTTTTTTTCCTGTAGACCCAAAGAATTAACCAAATCATTCCTATTAAGAGATGTTTTGTTGGAAATTCTAGAACTCTGCCAGCTCAGTGAGGTTCTTGGCAGCTTTTCAGGTTGGATTTCATTCTGTTCCTGCCAAGCAAATAGAAGTAGGAATAAGCAGTTTTAGCCAACATAACAAACCCAAACATTTCAAGTGAGTGACCTGTTCGTGCCTAAGTTGTAGTGGTTTATGGGGAAGTCCTCTGGACACACATACTGTCAAAAAAAATAATCCTATCAAGAATGTAGTAACTATATATGGGGTTCACAAGGGCTGGTTTCCTGTCAAGTCACGTGTCTTGACACATCCAGCATGGTAAGACAGTCAGGTCTCGATCTCTTAAGATCCCCTTAATAATAACAACAGTGAAAAAAGTGTCCCAAGGATCCTCTGCACATGGGAAGGCGCCTGAGCGAGTTCTGCAAGGTACGGGGAAGGTCCACCCTGGAATTTTGGGTATAAACACAAGGGGTGCAGGACCAAAATTGTCTTACCTGGACAGCAGTGAGTCGTCCACATGTAACAATATGGTGGGCAGATATCCATGTGAGCAGAGAGGTAAAAAACCTGTTATGAATCATGTCGTCCTCTTCAGAGAGGGGACAGCAGAAACGCTTGTCCTCCTCCTGCACGGCCTCTGCTTCCCCCGTGGCACGTGGGTGATGGAAACCTTGCACGTAACCCCTTGTTTTGCCTCTTCAGGGACACGCTGATAGTCACGTGTACCAACAGTGCCACGAGTATATTTGCAGGCTTTGTCATCTTCTCAGTCATCGGCTTCATGGCAAACGAACTCAAAGTGAATATTGAAGCTGTGGCAGACCAAGGTAGGGGGCACGGGCATTTTTGTAACTTGGGTAAGCACCTGGTGGCACCTTCAGCTCTGTTATTAATGATGGCATTGATATCAGAGGTGGGAATTACGGCTCCAAACTGGTGGGGATTAGTAAACCACATTTCTGTACAGGAGAAGGTACACTGGGAAGTCCAGATCTTACTTGAAGACTCTTACCACTCTTTTGGTAAGAGAAAGAAGGAAGCTGAGACTTATTTTAAATCTTTGTGTAAATGACTGACAGAGGGTAGGGTGGGATGACCCTTCACGTGTTCTAAGTGATTATTGGCCTTTTTATTTATCTCTGCTGCTGCTTGTCAAATACTCTTCAAGGTAAAAGTTATGGCTGGTGGTGGGAATTTTGGAAGGGAGGCGGGTGGGCTTTGTGGTGTAGAAGGTGGGAGAAATATGGTGTGAGAAGTGGTTTGGGCTTCTGAACTGTGGAGAGCAGGGAGGTGCCTCCACAGGGAAGTAAATATTTCTGAAGAACTGATTAGATCTTCATTAGTGAAGTGAGATGGTCAAAAGCAGGGATCTAAAAGGTCTCAACTGGCCGAGCTGAACACCAATATGCCAACTAACCCTTAGTTCTGAGTGCCAGTCATTTCTTGAATGCTTCCAGGGGTGGTGACATCTCCCTTGGCAGCCCCTTCTCATGCTTAACCACCCTTCCATTGAAAAAATACTTCCTAATGACCAGCCTGAACCTCCCCTGGCACAACTTGAGACTATGTCCTCTTGTCTTGTCGCTTCTGGGAGAAGAGATCGACCCCCATCTGGCCACGACCTCCTTCCAGGTTGATGCAAAGAGCTATAAGGTCTCCTCTGAGCTCCTTCACCAGGATCTGCAATCCCAACTCCCTCGGTCACTCCTCGTAGGACGTACCCTCTCAACCCTACTTTGGTGGGAAGGGAGGTCTTTGTGGGCTGAGATTCAGAGAAGTTTTAATCCTCTCAAATTTTGGCAATCATTTTAGAGGGACGATACAGAGGGATGTTGGCCCTGAGAGAGCCTCATAGTATGGTCAGCTGACAAGCTGCTCCTTGGCACCAAGTGGCAGGGGACACTGAACTTGCCTGCTAATGTAATATCAATTAAGTCCTTAGTGCCTCATCTCTTTTTGCTTTGCCAGTCACTACGAGGCAGACGAAAAGTATCATTTTTATCCCCCATTTTCTGGACGGATTAGACCCTTTGAAAAACTCCATGTGAGGCCAGGTGTTCTTAGGAGCAATATTTACCTTAATATTTTTATTTTAGGTTTCACCTCCATTCTGGAACAAACAAACAAACCAAAACCAGCCTCAAAATCTAAACCAAACAGCGCTGACCAAAATTCCTTGTAAGGAGTTTGAGCCAAAAGAAGCCATAGTCGCGTGGGAGCTGCAGTGGGAGCTCCAAAGAGGCAGACAGAGGTGGGATGGAGAGACAGGGCTGGTGGTGGAGGAAACACCTGGTTCAGCAGATGCACCTCCCTGGAGATGGTGCAAAATTCAGCACAGGGGATCAGAACCCCTTTTTCTGCTGAGTGCTGGCTGGTGTCCTCCAAGTGAGCAACTCTCCATTCCCAGCAGTTTCAGCAGTTGCCCCAGAGGCTGTGGAAATAGCTGTCACTGGACAAGCTCATTGTAGGTCCCTGAGTGTGTTTGTAAGAGCCCGCTCAGGCCACTTAAAATTATCTCACAAGGGTGAGGCTTTGCTGCTCTCCATGGCAGGGGGGAAACAAAATTCACTGACGTAATGGAAGATGATTTTGCAGTAGGAAGAGGGTGAAGATTAGGGATAATTGTGGACTGAGGTAGTGCATTGAATTACTATAATTAAGCATAATTAAGCAGACTCAAGAAGTGGGGAAAAGAACCAGCTCTTGTCCGTGTCTATCAATTTGTTCTTTATTTATTTATTTTAATTCTAAAATTGTATTTCTTTTTGCATTGAAGGAGGAAAAAAGCAAAAATGATGATGAAACACAATCTCCCTGCAAGTTTTCAAAACCCTGAATGAAAAAGTGAATGGGAATAAGAAGGGTTTTCCCTTTTTTTATTTTAGCTCCTAAAATACTAATCTGTAAAATATAGTATGTTTTTTCACTTAGAATCTTCAGGAAAAGCTCATCTATCTGATGGACAAATAAAGCACTTATGGAAGGAAAGACAGAACCGTCTTTTTGTTCTACTCTCTGATTAAGAACATAACACAGTTGAAAAATGTTAGTAATTTAAAATGAAAGTTCAAGGTCATTTGACTTTTCAAATTTTAACACATATCAAATATTTGGAGTTTTCCTGGCTTTAGCAGACTTACAGGAAGAGTTGATGCTCACCTAAGCCTCCAAAGAAGGAAAGGGTGGGATCCAGCCTCTCTGGGACAGCTGACCTGTGGCTGGATGCCACCAGGCTTGGGTTATCCAGGAGAGTTACGAGGGGCCAACATGGAGAGATGTGCAGTTTCATACTCTCTAATTCAACTTTTCCCAAAAGTGTGATTCATGGGAGCTCCTTATACTGAGACTTAATTGAACTTCTACGTGCAGGAAACTGCTTTAAACAGAGCCCTTGCCTCCAATAGTCAAGAAATCTTTAATCAGGAGATGAAAGAAGTGTCTGTAAACACATAGTGGTTCTACCTGCACCTTCCTATTCCAAAAAGTCATTTTTTATTGCAGCACCTTTGAAAGGTGGCAGCGCTGAGTCATGTACGGTGCTGGGTTTGGGTTTTTGGGGTTTTTTTACCATGTTAACTCTCGTATTTGCCTTTTGTTCAGAAGGAACCCCAAACACTGCGGGTGTTGCCCGAGGAGGTGATCTGACACGATGCCTGTTTTCCCCAGTCCGTGAGAAAGCGGCGGTTCCTTCTGGAACAGAACCCGCGTGCGGAGCTGGAGGAACTCGGGTGCAATGATTAGATCAGGAATGTGCAGGACAGAGGGAGTGGAGCTCATTCTCCTGGCAGGAGGCATCAAACTTGCCTCTCGTTTGTGTCTCGCCTGGCAGGAAACATCTTTCAGGGTGTTTGAAGTGGGAATTCCTCTATCTGGCATGAGTAGAGAAGAAGTGCCATCTACTGTAAGTAGATGCAGTACTGCAGCCTTTGCTCCCAGGCAAAGCACATGCCTGAAAAACACTTTTTCTTTACAGGCAATAGAAATTAGAGCCCAATATATGAATCAAACAAACAAACAAAGAACAGAAAATCCCTGGCTAAGGCTTTAAAAGATCCAATCTTATTTTTTGTTCTCTGCATTATTTTGGGTTTTCCTGTGGAATTATTTTTCGATTCACGGTGGTTGTTCCTTTGTGTCTTCTATGAGGTCTGGGCATCTTTTCCGTTCTCTCCTTCTCATTTGACTGTGTGTAATGAATTAGAGCAGGGTATTTGCTTTTCCACCCATCCTTGCAGCACTGAGGTGTGGCCGTTTGCCATGTCGACCTAGGGATGGGTTGCTAATTGGCAGGGACAGTGACAATTTGATCACGGGGCAGGACAGAAACACAGCTGAAGTATGCAAATTTTGCCTTTTTTTTTTTTTTTTTTTGGTATCTGGTCCAGTATATTGGTATATGGTTGGATATACATTCTGCTTGGAAGGCAGGAGCAAATGAGTGATTTGAATCTTACAGTGAAAGTAGAAATGAATCAGGTGAGGTTAAATTCTGTAAGGCTGAAATCTTTCTGGAAATAAGAGATGCTGAATCTGATGACCTTTACTTTTCTTATTTCCAGGTCCTGGAATTGCTTTCGTGGTTTACCCAGAAGCCTTAACTAGGCTTCCCCTCTCTCCCTTCTGGGCCATAATATTCTTTTTGATGCTTCTAACTCTTGGATTAGACACTATGGTAAGCTGCTTTTGCGTCCCATTCTTTTCCTTTTGCTTTTCCTATTTATCTGTTTGGAGCACCATGAGATTAACTGCTGTTTTCCATGCGGGCAGTGAACCACCTTCCAAAATGAGGACTGAAGTAAGGCCATCAATGCTGGAATCATTTGGGGTTGACATCTGAGTAATTAACACCTAGGATTCAAAATACTCCCTGGTATTCATTTAAATCCACTTGGACCACTGTGTAAGCTGAAATGAATCCTTTCATTCTGTCTTCCAGTTTGCCACTATCGAGACTATCGTGACCTCTGTGTCCGACGAGTTCCCCAAATACCTGCGGACACACAAGGCGCTGTTCACTCTTGGGTGCTGCGTGGCCTTTTTCATCATGGGATTTCCTATGATCACTCAGGTAAGAACACTCTCTTTGAGCATCACTGTCTGTCCCCAATCCCCCCCTGGTGGCCGTTTCCCTCCTGCACGGCTTGTAAAAGAGTTAGCTGAGTTCTGTGACACAGGGTGAGTCTGAAAGCCTTTATTTCAATGGGATTTTTTGTTGTTTTTTTTGTTTTGTTTTGTTTTGTTTTTTTTAATGGATAGTCTGACTGAGAGACAATTCAAAGACTTTGTTGTTCAAATCTTTCTCGGAATCAGACTTTCAAAATCTTCCCTAGCCAAACATCTCCAAAGTTGCAATGTAAACGTGGTGTTCAACCCACACTGACAGAGCACAGGTTTAGATTAAATATTTAAAAGAAATTATTCCCTGTGAGGGTGGTGAGGCCCTGGCACAGGTTGTCCAGAGAAGCTCTGGCTGCCCCATCCCTGGAAGTGTCCAAGGCCAGGTTGGACAGGGCTTGGAGCCACCTGGGCTGGTGAAAGGTATCCCTGCCCATGGCAGGGGGTTGGAACAGGATCATCTCTAAGGTCCCTTCCAACCCATCCCATTGTATGAATTAAGAAAAAACCCCACCTTTGTATGCCATATAAACATGCACTCCTGTTTTGGGGGCCTTTCCACCAAGATTGGACATATACTGACAGTCTTGGCAAACTGTGGAGTTTAATGATGGAATTCCCATCTACCACTGATAATCTTCAGTGTCTTTCCTCTACTAATATCTCCAACACTACAGACTGAGCAATTTCAAGACAAGAGGCACAAAATCCTACTACTGTTCTAAAGCCTAGGATGGATTCTGTCCTTCCTTCACCAGAATGATCCTGCTTGACCTCTGATAGGACATTATATCCCTTCCAAACCGATGGAGCAGACTCACTGTTATGCCAGTTCTGCTTTCAATGGTGATTTTACTTTTGATGCAGCATTACGTGGTTAGAGACACTACAAGTGGTCGGTCTGATCGTAGTTCAGTCCTTAATCTTAAAGGACTGAATCCAAAGTCTTCCCCAGCTGTCTTAACTACCAGAATCAGGGGTTGTGTCTGCTTTTTTTCTCTTGTTTGGTTTGATATCCACTTAGCCAGAAGGAAGGACCGTGCCCATGTCCAGCTGATGTTCCGATGCTTCCTTGGGTCCTGTTCCTCTGCATTTTGCCTATCTCAGTGCCACAAGTAATGGCTGTTTTTTGTCTTTTTTTTTTTTCCTCAGGGTGGAATGTACATGTTACAGCTTGTGGACACTTATGCAGCTTCCTACTCTCTTGTCATTATTGCCATCTTTGAGCTTGTTGGAGTCTCCTATATCTACGGTAAGAAAAAATACTGTTATTGGACAGCCTATGTCAAAGTGACATTTTAGCATATGATAAAGAGAAGGTCTTAAGGAAAGGGGCACGGTTTGTTTATTTCTTGAAACAAAAAACCTCTAAATTCTCTTATTTTGGACAGAAGTATGATAGGACCTCATTCCTACAGGACACCTTTAAATACATGTATTCAAAAGACGTTCATAGAGTCTCAAGTCCTTTTCTACCAATAACTTAAAGGCAGCGCTTGGAGATGAGTATAAGAACAGAGCAAACATTTAGTGACACTTTTTTGCCATATACACATCCAGCTTGCCATGTCATCTGTCCCTGACACAGACTCAAGACTGTGCAGCTACTCAGGGTGTTTAATTATCCCCAGTTTAATTAACACCAGTTGCACTGATCTGTGCCTAGGTACGTTACATTGTGAGGAAGATCCTCAGTTGGATTCATGGAAATGCGAAGCTCTCCCTGCACACCAGATGATTAATTTATGCCTGGAGTGTGGCAGTGCCACTTCAGACTTGCTTTCAAAAGCAAAAGGATATGAATCAGTGTGAGAAATGACCAAGAGAAGGCTGTTTCTGCTGTCGCTGTGGGCAGGAAGGAAGGGTACAGTTCATATGAACCAGATGTTCCCAGATGTTCTATTGAAGGTGCATATGTATAGCAACATGACCTTATGTTCTGGTCCTGTGCTCCGAACCCTTAGATCCAGCTGCACTGTGGAGTCCACTCCGCAACACAAGTGCTTTAAAAAGTACCGTGTGATTCAACAAACGCCGAATTTGTCGCTCTTGCTGGAGACATAAATGCTCCAGACAGGACAGGGAATCAATCCCTCCTTGTTTCCTCTAATTTCATGGGAATACAGCATTATACGGTATTTTATCTCCACTGACATCCAACCCAGTGAAAAGGCCTGACAGGCTGGAAGAGAAGTCAGATATGACCTAGTGAGGAAAAGTTACAGGATATGACGGAAAAACTCAAAATGCAGTGAGAAAAGTTGACTTTGACCAATCATGTTTCAGTTAATCAAAATTCTTGGGGTTTTTTTAATGCCCCTGGAATGTAAGTAATTTTATTAGAGTTGGTTTAGAAGTAAAATGAAAACCAGTTTCTCTCAAATCAATACAATTCCATAAGAGATGGTAAGTGGGGATGATCAAGAAGAGTATAAGGGTTCAGTGGGGATTTTTTTGGCCTTCCTTCCCCTCCTCAGTTTGCTGAAATCGTGCCTGAACAATGCTGTAATAGATGTTTTCAGTCTTCCTGGCCATCATCATGAACAGCATTGCCTGCTCTGTGCCAAAGATTGCCCCCCTTAAAGCCACTGCCATCAGTGCGCAAGATAAAGATCCTGCGCTTAAAATAATTTTAATATTTTAAAAACTAGTTAAATTTCCTTGTTCTGTATGTTTTTGAATAAGGATGAAAGCGGGCACTGGCTCAGTTCCTCCTCTGAACACTGTGTGGCAGACACACTGCAAACTTCCCTTTGTGGAATGATATTTTCTTGGGCTTGGAAGTAAAAAACTGCTCTGTCTCATGTCTGATTTGCCCAGCAAACTCAGTAGCCCTTAACATCTTCGATTTTATGAAAAACATAAAATAACACAAAAGCATTTGCGGCGCTGCAAAGGAAGGACTTGACCAGGGGAGAAGTTTTTTCTTAGTTAGATATTAGTTTAACGTAATCAGATGTGGAAATCATCACAAATTATCCTTTCCATGCTTTCAGCGCCAACTGCGTGTTCATCACCAGTTTTTTTGCTATAAAACCCTTTCAAAGATTACTCCCCAGAATTAACCTTTCGCTAGACCGAGGAGCTCCCAATCTTTTGAATGGAAAAAAAAAGGAAAGATCTGCTTTACAACCGTTAACCTGCCCGACTAATGTACCAGAGCTCCTTCTGCCGTGTTAAAGCTGCTCCACAAGGACAGTTGGCAGGAGCACATCTTGTACGTTTGTGATTTGTGTGTTGGAAACACAAGCGAAGCCGCTGCTGTGGTTCTGTTCCTTCAAGCAGCGCTTAAAATTGGCATAATATATTTCCAAGCTCTGACAGCCGCTGTTTTACACTCCACTGGCACCTTTCTCTGCGGGCTTGTACTCTTCGTGGCGAGCAGGTTGGCACAATAATGGCAGACGAAATAGATTTGTCTTCCGTTCTTGTTACACGTTCTGCTTGCTGAGCTCCTTGAGATTTTTAATTTAAAAAGGGACACACTTGGTTATTTCCTTGTAATCACTTCTTTTTTTCAGCAGAGTCAGTGCTGCACAGCCCAATCAAACGCAGCTTTTCATTTCCCGTGCTGGTGTAGATGTTTTATTCTCCTGTTGTTTAGATTATGGTGTATGGTTGGTAAAGAAGAGCTTAGAGCTGGGGGCATTAATTTAATCATCAGTGTAATTTGCATTGTTGCGTTTTGTGAAGTGAGGCTAAAGATAAAAATCCTTATGTTTTGAGTGAAAAACCATCAAAACCCGAAAATGTGTGACTGTAACTTTGTTTGTGCCCCTTCTCGACCTGTTTTTTGACAGTCTGATTTTTGGGTGGGTTTGTTGCCACAGTGAGTGGCAACTGCTGCGGTGTGTTTGCAGAGAACATCCGTAATTTTGGACATTTTCCCTGGAGCAGAGTAGTAAAGTAGTTATTTGATTAGGTTTGTGGTGTCCTTTTTAAAGGATTTTATATCTGCAGTGCTTGTGATTAAATCATTCTACTTCAGAGAGGGGAAAATCAGGTATGGAATATCATGTATAGTCTATTTCCCAAAGCTATTCAGCAGGCCTGACTGATCTGAGAGGGAGCTCAGATTTACTGGGATTTAAAGGAAAAGTAACAAATTGGTCATTTGTTAATTAAAGCATCCTCTGCATTTTTCTGCTGAACTTTCACTGGAAAGAGACAAGCACTGTGTAATCCTTGAGTCTGTTTGCACGTGTTCAACAATAATATTTAAAATTGCCCTAACCTGTGAGTATCTACTGAGGATTCCAAGAAGGAACTGGTTTTGGTTTTTTTTTTTTTAATTGGAGTTTCCAGCAAACCTGTGCAGAATCACATGAAGCTTGCACAGATTTTGGAGGCAGAAACCCCTGGGAACTCCCCGGGTGAGGTATCCCTCCTTTTTGCAGCAATTCCTCCTTTTTGCAGCAAGTGTGGCTGAAGCAGAGACTTTAAATTTAAACTTGTGGCATTGGTTCAAACCAGTTTTGTTCTCCACTTGGGGTGCTGCCGTGTGAGCATCCCACTCACAGCTCGCTGCTGGGGGGTGCACACCTAATTAAAACACGGGGCGAATGGCTCAGGGGCAGCACAAACCCCCTTTTGGGTGCATCACGCAGGGACCTTGGGCGTTCCATTTGGTCCAGAGGCACAAACTTCTAGAGAAGGACATGCTGGCTCAGGGTGGTGCTGAAGTGCAGTGATCCCAGGGGTCACGAAAATGACGTGTATTCCCGAAGAAGAACACTTGTCGTGGTCAGTCGAAAGGAGAAAAAGAGGGAGAGAAATTACAGTTGCAGGGAAAAAAAAATAAAAATAAAAGTGACATCTGGGTCACTTTGGCTGCGTTTTTAAAGCTTACATCCACTGCAGCATGTAATTTTTTCCCTCTTCCCTAAATTCACTGATTGCAATACCAACTTATTGTTTAATTTCTGGATTTTCCCTCTCTGCCTGTTATCATAACACGGTTCTTTAGTTTTTCTCTCCCGTGCCATCTGCCTGAGCTGCCTCACTGTGTGCTCACCCCAGCTCCGGGCTGAGCCTTTAGGGCTGCCCGAACCCCACCCGGCCCTGTCGCTTTCTTTGAGCTGCATCAGAAGACACCAAAAAATGAACCATTGCCATTGTTTTTAAGCTTCTTATTTCTTGGAACAGTCGGGTGGATAGATTTATTTCTCGTTGATATCAACAGAAGGGCTTCCAAATTAGGTGGATCAAGCCTGAGGATTATCCCCTGTGACACTGCAGTGTCTGGCTCTAAGGGTAATAAGAACATAAAGTAGTTTATTACTTTTGTTCCCGGCATTTCTTCCCTTACTCAGTGCCTTTTCTCCAACATTTAACCTGTGCCTGCACTGTGAAAGTCAGACAAAATGCTGCAGAATAGTGCTTTGTAAAATTTAGACACTATTGACCCAAATTTTTAACCATTGGTGTGACAGATGAGCTCAGATTTGGATTCCAGACCTCTGTCTGTAATTAGAAGATGTAATACTGTAATTAGAAAAGCCAGAATGAATTTCAGTTTTGTTTTTATTACTTTTAGATAAATTGTTAAATAGCTAAATTGGTAATAAATAATGAGGAATAGCAGCTCCTGGCCAGCACACGGCATGGCTGGGAGAGGAGCTGCCAGGGATTGCTAAAATGCCATTTTCCAATCTTGCATGTTTAATTAACTCACGTAACTTTATAGATTCAATCAATACAGCAATCTGAAGACTAACGTGTCAGTTAATCTCTTTGTTCAAACAACACTGAAAATAACTTTAAACATTTACAGGTGCTCTCTAGTAATTCTAAGTATCACCCACGTATGGGTTGAAAAATCTCCGTTTCGGTGCCAAGGGATACAGGGGGGAGTTTTAATCCAGCCATGTAGCAGGAATAGAGAAGCCCAAATATTGCCTGTGCTGAATCAGGCGTACAGATATTAATAGTGAAATAAAACAAGTATATGTAAATAATTATGCAAATAATCGCAGCTACCCGGGACACACTATTGATGCTTTAACCCAAAACACACCAAACACTTCATCCCAGTGTAAAAGCTTTAATCCTTTCGCAGTTTTATTGGAATGGTTCCCATTTTTCACTGTGTAGTTCGATCCTCCACGGAGGTTTTCAACCCACAAGCCGGGGTTTGTTTCTGTCATTAGGCACAAGGGAGGGCACCAGATCTCTCTTGCAAATTGCAGCTGGTTTCTTGCACCCCTCATTGCTTTTACCTTTGCCGTTCGCAGGATTGCAGAGGTTTTGCGAAGATATCGAAATGATGATCGGGTTCCAGCCAAGTAAATTCTGGAGAGTCTGTTGGGCGTTTGTGACCCCGACTATTTTAACAGTAAGCAAAAAAAAACCCAAAACCAACCCCAAAAAACTTAATGTCTTCTCCAAAGAGTTTCGTTGTTGTTTGTTCATAATTCCAGATGTTTCTAGGTGGTACCTACAGGGAAAGGACGCGACCCTCCAGCCCGCTGTCACGTTGGGCCAGGGAAAAACCAATTTATTGAGTCATAAACTACCGTTTTATTGAGTCACAAACTAATCTGAGAGGGATGAATCGGAAAGGTGGAGGTGGAAATTTCAGTGACAGAGTTTTAGCTGCAAAGGTGAAGGTTTTTTGCCAAATAGTTGAGTTCTCAGTAAGGAATATAAATATGTTTAGTTTCCTTAAGGAAAAAAAGGAAACAAATGAGGAAAAAAAGGAATAAAGGGGAAAGAAGGGAAAAGTGGAAGAAAAAAGGGGGTAAATGGGGAAAAGGGGGAAAGGAAGAAAAAGGGGGAATGGGGGAAAGGGTTAAAAGAGGAAAAGGAAGAAAAAGGGGGAATGAAGAAAAAAGGTGAAAGAGGGGAAAAGAAAGAAAAAAGGGGGAAATTGGTGAAAAGGGAGGAAAAGTGGAGGAAATAGGGAGAAATGAGGAAAAAGGAAAAAAGGGGGAAAGAGGAAGAAAAAGGAGGGAAATTAGGAAAATGGGGAAAAAGGGAAAAAGAGAGGGAAATGAAAAGAAAAAAAAAGAAGGGGCGAGGGGGAAGAAAAAGACAAAAGAAAGAGAGAAAAGAAAAGCGAAAGGAAAAAGGGTCTCGTTCCCAGCCCCTCCGGGCGCGTCCCCGCGGTGCCCGCAGGTGGCGCTGCGGGAACGGCCCTGACCCGCCTGGGCGCAAAAAGGGCTGCTCCGAAATCAAACCCGGCTCCCTTTCTGCTCTGCTCCTTCTTTTTCCTTCATTTTCATTCCCACCTCAACTCCTTCCTTCTGATCTGCTTAATACTTAACTTCGCGTTCAGGTCTCCCTTTAACCATAAAGGATGGCACGTTCTCAGGTTTGCCATTGCCACGCGTGGGGTTTGGGGTTTTTTCCCCCAAGTCCAGGAATCCAAATCTAATAACTATATCTACATTTACCATCTAAATTTCTCACACAGCGTTTCCTTTGCATTTGAACCTAAGTGTGGATGCAATCTTTAATTGCAACTCCTTTTTTTTGTTTGTTTTTGTTTGTTTGTTTGTTTTGTTTTGTTTTTATTTTTTGGCACAAGAACGAAATAATTACTTTGGCCATTTCAAAAGCTTTCAGCATGAAACAACAGAGCATTCTGTCCCCACTATTTCCCCTTGGAGAGCATGCGCTTCCACCTGGAAGCCCTCAAGGCTGGACCACGGGTGCAGCAAAATGTCAATATTTGTGTAGGGTTTTGAAAACTTACCCTTTCCCAGCGGTGCTAAATAGCTCCTACAAGTCATTCAACCACGGAATGGTTTGGGTTGGAAGTGACCTTGAAGTCCACCGAGTTTGGAACCCCCTGCCATGGGCAGGGACACCTCCCACTAGATCAGGTTCCTCCAAGTCCCATCCAACCTGGCCACTTAAAGGGATGGGGCAGCCACAACTTCTCTGGGTAAGAATTCACAGTCGTTTTGGTGCAAGATAAGAAAAGCAAATGAAATTTTCTACGGTGAGAGTAATTTCTCCGACCGGTATAAAGAAGGCAGTCTACTTTTCTCTCATAGATTTTCATTACCAATTGTCTTCACTGAACTACATTATTGCTGCACATGAAAAACAGGTAGATCTGTCTCGACTACTGTTGTTTGAGCAGGACAATGTACAGCTGTAGTTTGCAAATCACTTTTTAAAAGTTTGAAGACGTAGCCCGGTTTAATCCACAGTATTATTATGACATCAGTGGCAATGTGGGTTTTTTTCTCTTGAGGACCTTGTTAAAAATGAACGCACGTGCACGTTGTGTTTTGTAGCTCTTTTTCCTGTTGCAATGATTATTTTTGAGATGCTGCCTTAGACCCTGTTTTGCACTTCTGAAAGGAATTGTAAGGCTCTTCTGCAAATTGCTCAGCTCCTTGACTGATCAGACTTGTGTTCGTAGCTACTTCCAGTAACCACAACCAGGGAATAGGGAATTATGTCGTTTCTTAAGGAAAACAAATCTTAAGGAAAACAAAACCGTGTCTATTTTCCAAACTTGCATGTTCCATTGTTGTTCCCTCCAAATGCAATATTTAGTGAACTTACAGTGAGAAATAAATTGACACTGATCAGTCATAATTCCATTTTTATGCAATGGAAACAGACAAAGCAAAACCAAGCAATAAATTCTTTTCTATTATTGCCTCTGTAAAGCTAATATTTGATACATCTGAATAGCCTAATATTAGACTTTCATTAGACTCCACATCTCCGGAAATAAAACCGATCATTTTTATATGTGCCTTCACCCAGTTATACTTCTATAAATCTTCTGTGTGCAATTATTGCGAGCGCAGGCATTTCCCAAAAGTTCCTGAATTATGCACAATGTAAGCAAATGTATTTCTGCTCACAGAGTAAGTGAAATGGAGTAACTTAGCATAATCACATTAGGTAAAACTGCCAATAGACCATGTAATAAAGCACGTTACCCTGGGGAGAAGATTCTAATTTCAATTCTTCTTGCACAAATACAGTGATTTTTGTGGGATTTTGCGAGATTTCCTTGAAACTCATTAGATTCAGGCTCTGACCCGTCTATGACGGCTTGTGGCAGCCTCAGGTGCGTGTGCTTTTATCCCTACTCCAGATATTCCAGCTCCGTGCGTGGATACCAACCCTTTGTCGCATAGCAGGTTTGTTTTGCTTATTCAAACGTATTTGCTTTCTTTTTTTTTTGTTGTTTGTTTCCAGTTTATTCTTTGCTTCAGCTTTTACCAGTGGGAGCCGATGACTTACGGCGCTTACCACTACCCCGGCTGGTCCATGGTGCTCGGGTGGCTGATGCTGGCCTGCTCAGTCATCTGGATCCCGGTGATGTTCGTGATAAAAATGCATCTAGCCCCGGGCAAATTTATTGAGGTAATCCTTCTGTCTTTTTTGCTGCTTAAAAATAGGGTTGCAGGAGGCTCTCTCTTTCATTTTACATTGATTTTTGGGATATTGAATGTCTAATAGTGCTAAGATTACTTTCTGGTAAACTAGTTATTGTGTTGCAAAGAGATGCTCAGCTGATTTAATATACAGACCTTCCATTCCTCATTCCTCATTCCTCAACAAAATGCTCATGAATTGTGGAGTTTTTTTGGTTTTTTTCTTTGAGATCTAGAAGGAGTTAGAAATTTCACGAGTCCTGGTGTGGCTTTACCGGGAGAAAGTTGTTCTGGCTTTGTTGGCCTTTTTGCAAAGGCAGTGTGTAGGCATAGGAAGCACCAACTGCTGGTGCGTGTTGTGCTGCAGGGAGCCTGGCAATCAGCACTGGGAGATGTCAGTCAGGAGTCACCTCTTTGCAAAGTGTGAGATGGTTGGGTTCTGGAGTCGGCCGGGACGCACTTCAGGAGGTTGTGCCACTTGCTGAAGTTCAGGAATAAGATGTGTGAAAAGACCTTCTGCTCTACATCTCAAACCACTCACAAAATCTAGCTGGCAATCTTGGCTCTCACCCTTCATCTCCTTATTTTTCTTGAATAAGCTGGTCCCTTCTGGCACCCGGGCTTAAAATAATTCCAGCTGGCGCTGTATTTCTAACCTGCTCGTGCAAATCCGATCCCTGACATTTCCCCCCACTCTTCCAGAAATGTGGGGGGTCACCTTCTGCTCTCCATCCCTGTGCCCTGTCCCTGCCTGCCAGCCCCCAGCACTCCCTGTCCCCTTCCTGCTGGCTCCTCCGTTCCTTGCAGGGCGTGGCATAGCGATGTGGTTTTTTCTCCTGTCAGCATTTCGTCCCTTCCTTGCCCTCCTCATTGCCTTTTGAGGAAGCTCAGCGCTGTTATTTTAGGTCTTTGAGGCTTTCCGGGTCCTGCCTGTGCTGCTCCTTCCTTGGGAGAAGGAACAGAAGGCTCTTCTCCCCTTTCCACAGCCACATTTGCAGTTCAGCTTTTTAGCGCAAACCCCACCGGGGCCGTTTCACGCTTCGAAAGTGAAAAAGGAGGGCAAATGTACTAAAACAGCACCATCTTTTTGGCCTCTCAATACGCCACCCTACACACGCCTAAGGGGAAAAAAAAAGGACAGAGCGCCCCTGCTCCCCATGGAGCAAAGGAATTTCATAGGAGAGGGACTTCCATAGTGGTGGGACACCCAAGGGAGAGCATCCAGCACGTGGCAATGAGGTTGCTTGTCTAAAGGGTGGCAGTGCCTGGGTCAGGAGACAACTGCTCCTACTGGAAACGAGCTAACGTGGAATTTGATATTCTCGTTCATTGTCTCGTAAGCTTCTCTCACTGAAAAAATTGTTCTGCTTCAAAACTTCTCATACGCACGTGTAGAATTAGCGTCTATATGGCCACAAAAATAGGGTGCTTTCCCAAGCGTCCCTCCAGTTGTGCACCAAAAGGTACACCCAAGAGTTTTGAAGAGGTTTCTCTGAAGCTTTCAGCTGTAGCCTGGCATTTCCTCAATGCTGAGTTTGTTGCATGAAATTATTATGGTTGATTTGGGAGGTAAGAGTTGCAAACTGGTAATTAAGCAGAGATTAAAATAACTGATAGAGAGGTCTGATCCACTTTATTAGGTAATAAACATATAATTGTTCCCTCTTAAGTCATCAGAAATATGCTTTCTTTCCTTTTATCTCTGAATGCACCAATCAACTTGTATATTCAATAAGGAAATCAGCAGAAAGATTAGAAAATTTTTGTTGTTTGCCACATTAACATTCTCTTCTTACTTTTTTTTTTTTCCCCGCAGATAGAAATGAAACATTTTGTCATCTCAAAATTAAAATCTTTGTTCATTCATAATGATATAGTACTTTTTGGTCATTTGTAGACTTTTGGGAAATATGCTGAGCAGAAATCCAATTATTTTGATGTCGTTACCCAGTGCTTAGCCATTGGGCTAAGTAATTGTGCACATGTCCTTCAGTAAGAGAGCCTTGCAATCTGTAGCAGTGGCTCTGAGCTCCCCTCATACGGCATGGGGGAGACTGCGTAATTAAAATCTGGGCACTTCATCCTCGATTAATCTTGAAAACTTTGCGCAAAACAAACGCCGACAAGTGGAGCGTTGCAGGGCCATCATCAATAACCTTAAATGAGCCTATCCTCCTTTCTTCTGCATTGTAATTCTGCTCCGTGACGCCAAATGAGACTCTCTTTTCTCTCCCCCCCATGGCAGCGGCTCAAGCTGGTGTGCTCTCCACAGCCTGACTGGGGCCCCTTTTTGGCCAAGCACCGCGGCGAACGTTACGTGAACATGATCGACCCGCTGGGAACCTCCTCCCTGGGACTCAAACTGCCAGCGAAGGACATAGAACTGGGCACCCAGTGCTAATAATTATTACTAAAGGGTGGCAATAACATTGTCAGCTTTTTCTGGTATTTTTTTTTTCTCCCCCCCACCCACTGTTTTGTTTCCCCACCGTTTCTTCTTTTCTTTTCCGTGGTGCCTGCGAGTGGTTGCTTAGGAAAGTAGGATTTGCTGTTGCATGCCATAGGGAAGGCTTAGCTAGACCACTTCCAGGTGCAGGTGATGCCCGTGACACGTTCTGTACCCGGTGAAAAGGCAAAAGCAGAGCATGCGATGAGGGACGCGCCAGATTTTGTCAGGCCATGCAGGAAAGAACAAAATCCAATGGGAAAAAATCTTTAAAGGGGAACGATGTGACCCGTTTCTCACGAGCATCCTCGTAACGGGTGGCCATGATGGGACTAGGATTTTGCTGCCAGAGTATTCGAAGGGATGTTCAGCCCTCAAATGCGCTGGAAGTGAGCTAAGAAGGGGATCTCCTGGTGGAAATCCAACTGAAGGCTCCCGTAGCAAGTGGGGTTGCTTTTCCTACACCGACAGCACACCCTGACCCATCATGCCTGCTCGCTCCTTCAATGCTTTACACTGACTTGGAGGGAATGCTGTGTTATGTAAACGAGTGGAAACTGTTTAAACAACACACCAAGAAGTAATATATGGGGTCAGAACAGAAACATGACGATCCACTTGATGAAGTAGAAAAATATGAACAAAATTTTAAAAAAAGTAGTCAATTGAGACCGGGCCCAAACAAGTGGTTTGGAAATGGTGCTAGAACGAGGTGCATGGGCATCACTGTTCAAAGTACTGTCATATGTTCCTTTTGATAATTTGACACCTGTCATTTCAATTAGAAACGCCACAGTTATACAACGTGTCTGAAAACTTGCTCCACACTAAGTGCAACTGTGGTTTTACTCACTTCACTCCAATACTCTGGGCATAATTTTTTTTTCTCTGCTTTTGTTTACAGTATCTCCTCAAGAAGCCATCATATAATTTGTGCCTAACTTTGTATTCTTACAGTGGTAAGTGTAGTCTAGTTACCACCTGAACACAGTTATTAGGAGTTAGATGTGCTGTTCAACTTTGTGACTCCCCATTCCTTTGCCTATACGCATCTTTATATAACCTATGACCTTCAGATGATGTATTCTTCTCTTTCAGCCAACGGGGAAACAGCAGGACCCCACTTGTCTATATATTATATATATAGCACATAAATTCTTCAAAGCAGTATTCTCTCTCAACGTGCACAGGGATTTTTTTGTTTGTTTGTTTATTTTTTTATGAAAGCATTTTCATTAAATAAAAAAAAACAAACACCAAAATCCACAATAATTAACCAGTGCAGTCACCGACATGGTTGCAACCTTAGATATGCAAAATGCAAGGGTTGGGGTGAGAGGACAATCTCGTTGATGGCCATTATAAAATTGCATAGCAGTAGAACACTATAAATCATTATATTTTAGAAATCGGGTATAAGCAGTGATATGAATACTAGATTTAAATAGTTTTGTTACCTATTGGGCAGAGTGAAAAATAGAGCTTTTTAAGAGTACATTTATTTACCTAAATAGAAAATGAGCCCAACTTATTGTAAATGCACTAGAACGAGGGAGAAAAATATATCTTCAATAATTGGCAAAACGGTAATCTTTATTATCTTGTTAGATCCTATACATGCATATATGATATTTTTTAACAGTGATCAGTGTTCATGTAGTGTGTGCTAGTGATGTTTTATGTCCCTATAAATGTCTTATCAATCAGTGTAGAGATAATGAGCTTAGAGTAGTTTAGCCCGTTTTTTCCCTCCCCAGACACTACTGTAGTAGCCCGTAAATGTTCTTTCCTTTCAGGGGACTGTTTCTATCCCGTTCTTTTGTCTGTCTGTCTTCATATTCCAGGGTCTCAGGTAAATCCTCAGCTCATGTGTGTCCGTAGATCAGTAGGTGTGTTGTTTCATCCCGTCGAAGAAAACTAAAAAACCCTAAACCTTAACGTAACACTTTCACGACTTGTTAACTTCTTTTCTCTGTGTGTGTGTGTGTGTGTATATATATATGTATATTAAATATATCAATCATTTTGCTGAACTTCCTCTTCCACGGGACAATTGGTGTTGCCAGTCCTAGGCACTGCTGGAGACCTTTAATCCTCACGCAGAACAAGCGAAGCGCTATCAGGGGTTGCCACCCAGGGAAAGGAGGGCAAGATGGCACAACATTTTATGCTGACCCCTGAATCTCCACTCTGGGGGACTCTTGTTGGTCCCTGTCATGCCCAGCAGCCAGACGGGACCCTCCCGTGAGTTTCTCTGCCTTAAAGCTGTGCCCCCTCATTTCAGCTTCGCCTGCCGGTTTAATAAAGGACTTGTTATTTTTCTGGCTTTTATTGTCCCGACAGAGGCAGGTTTGAGAAGCTCTGTTTGATCTCATGAAGGTCCATAAAGATGAGCTGGAAATTCGGCCCCCACGTCTTGGTGAGGCTGAGGGACCTTCCCTGGGTGCAGGAAGGCAACTGATGGTTCCATGATTCTAAGTCAGTATCTCTAGTAGGAATTAGATATTTTTGTTGGCATCAGTCTCTTTGGGCCTCTCTTGACCAATATTCTTTAGCATCTTGGTTTGATTTTTGGAGTCCAAGCCAGTTTATCTTTGCTACTGCTGTGATTAAGAACCAACAACAAATACCCATAGATTTGGTCCTGCTTTTCAAAGAAGAAAACACATTCAGTTTGAGTCCTGGATCCTTTCCTTTACGGGCTTGTCTCAAGACATGCATTGGAACTGGGATTAACTAATTGCAATAAAATGACCTCAGTGTAAGGCTGTCAGTTACTGCCTACCTGAATTACGACACAGTCATCATTTGAAGGAAAACTGCTGGGCTGTGATATCTTTTGGCTTGGATTACCAAACCAGAATGCATAGGAAATTGCAATTGAATTGCTTTCCATGATTTATGTAATTATTCTGCTTGCTTTTAATTTAGATGTTGTTCCTGTGCCTGGTAAGTCATTAGCACAGGATTAGGTTTCACTTTGAAACTCCGTAAACAGATGATAGTGATTTTTTTTTCTGGCTGATCTTTGCCTTCAGCTTTGACCCCGTTACTAGGCTTGCAAAAACCTTTGGAGAAGGGGGAGAAATGCATACAAAAATCAGAGAAAATGTGAAGTTTTCACTGTCTGTTAAAAGCAGAGAGGTTTTTTTGTCACATTAGACTTTTTAAAAAGTATTTTACTGGCCAAATCTGAAAGTTGAGATTAAATTAACCAGCAGTGGCTTCTTTAAAAGAGAAGTAATCCTGAAGCTTGGGAATGCACTTCATTTACCATATTCTAGGAAAAGTTTGCATGTACTTTGATAATTTTTTAAAAGTAAATTTAGTAACTAATAACATACCAGTAAAGATATTTAAAAAAAAAAAAAATAAAAGGAGGGGAAAAAGCCATATTAGTAAAAATGTGATGTATGTACTTGCAGATCTATCTATCTTGTGAGTAAAAAATGCTTAAATTTGAAGAAATTATGACGCATATTTTTTTTCTCTGAAATGAAATTGAGTTTCTGGATGAGCTGAGATGCATTATTGTATGCATTAAAGATTATACCTAATGCAAATGCTTGCCATCTTCAAATTCTTTGGGGTCTTCCTATTGTTTTTTATATGCAATGTTCAAAACCTGTGTCTCAGCTAAACAAGGCAGCACTTTGTTTCCAAAAGAAGGGTTTAACAAAATGACCTTTAATTGAGACAGACTTGGATTGTCTTTATATGATGTTTCAATTGAGTCAAAGTAGTCTTTTGATTAGGTTGTGCTCCACTGACCACATTAGATGTGCCTCCAACACTGAAGACCATTGCTTCAGCTATGCAGTGTGACTGTCTCTTACCATCACATTCCAACACCTGATTGATTTGAAACACCTCGGGTCTGTTTTTTTCATGTGCAGTTGTCTGGATAATATGATTTCTTGTTGCCTGTGTTAAAGCAATTACTTATGTATGGCATTCATTGGTTTCCTCTTGGTTTCTCATCCTGCAGCTTCCCTTCTTCTCGCGACCAAGGGCAGAACTTGTAGGGATTGTGGGCTGCCGAAAGCAGAGCACCCCAGAGAGCTTCTCTGCTCTGCCGTAACGCTGCTGTGAGAGGCACTCGTTCCTTGGTTTGTAGTTCAATGGTGTGCACAGAAAATGCCTGTAAAATGGTCAGAGCTCCACATTCCTGAGGGACTCAGGTTGATGACTTCAGGGGGTATTGGGGTTTCTGTCTTTGTCAGCCTCAGGCAGCCTATTGCCTAAAGAGAGAAGGTTTTCCTGATGGGTTTTAACCTAATGTGAGAACCGGGTTGGATCTTAATGCTTGCAATAATTTTATTTGCCCATAACATCTAAATACATCTTCAGGTAACCATTTGCCTTATAGCTATCTTCCATTGTTAGGAAAATTATCGACTGACTAAAACATGTTGTTACCTGTCCTTTATATTATGTAGTATTACCTTGTAAGGTAGATGCTTGGCTGGTATAAATTGTCACAGCTCTGTCTGGAGCTGTGACAATTTACACCAGCTGAGAATTTGCTCCCTGTGTCCTATGGCACTTTATTACGGACCCATCGCTGATGGGTTAAATCTTAATTACTTGCGTAATGTCATATATAAATATATATATATATATTTACAGGCATTCTATGGGGTACTGCTGCCTATGGATAAAGATTTGTACCCTAGCCAGATCATTATAATTTTTACATTAGCTATATGTGGAAAAGATATATTATGTTACAAAGGATGCATCATATATATATCTCATGTAGTGCATATTATAATGCTGTATGTTATTAATTTCAGAAATCATTATTCTTGAGGCCCTACCTCAAATTTTGTATTTATGTGTACAAATGCAATTTATTGTATTATATACTTGCCTAATATATTTGGATGTGATAAATTAAAATTATTCAATAATGTATGGGCTCTGAAGACTCTAAATAAATGTCCAGTGTTTAAAACAGAAAATACATCAACTTTCCTGGTGAATGAAATGCCTCTTTTTTTCCTCCACCTCCTTCCCCACCCAACACACACCACAAACATCATTCTTACTTAACACACAGCCTTAAGGTATCCGCAGAATTGATCCATTTGATTGTTAGAAACATCGAGCAGCAACTGGAAACAGCCCTCGTGGGAAATGGGGATGCTGCACAGCTGCAGAAACAAGTATCATTTAAATGGCTGGATTCTTAAATATCGAGTGCTCTGTAGCTTGTGCAATAACGGATTGCTTAGCAGAGGACCAACTGGATTTGCTGAAATCCTTCTTATCCTATGAATTCAATCATCCCGAAGGATGTTTAAAAACTGTTTAAAAACAATGGAGGTTCGTATGTGCTGGAAGGGCAAAAGGGGAGGAGCAAGCGAAGAAGGGAAGTGTAAGGGCGCGGTTCCAGTCGAATGCCCGGGGCGTGGGGAGGGCAACGTGCCACAACACCGGTTTGGGAAGCAGGTGCTTCCCTTCCCAGCAGCCTGCCGTGGAAACGGTACCGATCCGACCCGTTTCACTGTTGGCACACACGAGCTTTTGAGAAACTTTCCCCAAGTACGGCAGCTGAAGCCCATTGTCACAGCGTGGCATCAAACGTGGCAAACCCCGAGACACCAACACGGTGCCAAGGGCATGACAGTGACTTCAGGTGAGGGCTGGTGCTGAAGATAGCTCAGCAGCTACGGGGCAGGACCGTTTCACCAGTTCTGGTTATCAGTTTTCCTCACATTTCTCTGAGATGTGGATGTGCGGGTAAAGGAGGTGGTAGGACCTAGTGATGGGAGAGTCCAGCCGTTCTTTGAATGTTTCATCTTAGAGAAGCCTGAAGTTACCAGTGAACATCATGAGAGTCCTCAGAGACAGGTAAGTGCCATTAATCCCCTTTTCAGGAGGAAAAACTGAGGCACATGGAGCTTGTCAAATCTCCAAAGCCAACCAGTGTAAGTCAATGATACAACACATTGATTTGGGGAGTAAGAGACAGTCGTTTGCTGTCACCATTAAGCACTGCCACATCAAATCCTTAAACTCAAGGGAACAGATAAAAATCCATGCCCTTTAACTTAGTTGTATGGATTCAGCACGGCCACATTTTAAACCAGTGTATGTTACCAAACAACTGGAAGAAAGGCACATCTTCTATTGCAGCGCTCACAGGTGTGCTCAGTTTGAAATTATATTACTCTTCAGGTGCTGAAATTCCTGTGGTCAGGGTGTAGATTGAAGGGCACATCTTATACCAAATAGATTAGTTATTTGTAAAGTTTAGCTTAGACTTTACAGTCTTCGAACATATGTTTGGGAATTAAAAACCAACCAAACAAACATATTGTTCTGTGACTGGGTACAGAAGTAGATAAATGATTTCTCTTTGTCAGGCTTCATTCTGGTGCATTTGTGAAGTTATTTACGTAAATATAAACCCCAGTGTGAATACTTTAGCCTTCAGAACTATTTCTCAGGGCGTAAAATAGGTATGGCATAGAGCATCCCTTCCCTTCCTTTACACCTCTTTTTCACAGTATTTAGGTGTAAGCGCCGCTGTTCATTCTTGCCCTCTACTGGCAGCAAAGCAAACTTGGCTCGGATAGATTCCAAGCATCCCAGTGGAGCCAGGCTTTCCAGGCATGTGAGTCTTGGTTGTGAATCGAGATTTTCCTACCCCCTGAGCTATGAGGTGGTGGGGGCTTGTTTNCCCCCCCCCCCCATCCCCAGGTGGAAGCGCCGCCGTTTCCCAGCGTTTGCAGTGCGGCTGGCAAAAAGTACTCAGGTACACTTGAAGCAAAATTGCCTCGTAGCCGTGGCAGGCAGGCGGCCTTACAACCGCTCGGAGAGACACCGGCCCTACGCAAAAATCCTTCATCAAACTGCAAAGTGCCACAGGCTCGGCGGCTGGCAGGACTAACAGCTTAACACCGCAGAGTTAACAGCTTCGCAATAACCTCGGTCGAAATCAAGGAGCACTCGATGCCCAACCGAGAGCGCAAGAACAATATTTCGCAGGACTATTATGTGAGCTGAAACCCCAGCTCACTTGGCAGGACCAACATTTCACCCTTGCAAAAGCGCCATCAGATTTTTGGGTTTTTTATTTATTTTTAATTGCTATGAATATTCAGGACCACAGTTTTAATTCTTACCTGAATGCCAGGCTTTTCAGCTATTTATAGTTCCAACAAGATCAAAACAGAAGGTCAGATTTTTGTGGTGATCAAGGAAAATGATTTGTTGCCATTAGAGGAGGTGCAAGAATCATGGTGGCTGCGAGAATGGGATTTTCGGGTTTCCATCCATTGTCCCCATCCTTTTCCCATATGAACAGCTGAAAATGCTTATAAGAAAACTGATGTTCTTCAAATGTGTGATCATTTGGGCACTGAGCTGGACTATGGGAAAGAGCCACATCTGTGGGACAGGCTCTTTCCAGGGTACTTCCTACCACACTGCTTGTGTTACTCTTTGCAGTCCCTGTGAGCATTGGGATGCTTCTGGTGAACAGAAGAACAAGCCAGTAATGGTTAGGACATTCCTTATCCATGACATTGTTCGAGATGTGTTTGAACCTGTGGTTTAAATCTGTTAACATGGTGCAAATTTCTGTATGTATCCACAGGAATTTTTTTAAAATAGCATTTAATCCAGATTTAGGTTAATCAGGTCTGTTTGAGAATCTATCCATGACCAGTTTCAATTGCGTCTGCACTAAGTGGAAAATGGAAAACCTGAGTTGAATTAGATTCAATTTGGTGTTTAGATGGATACGGGTTTCACTACCAGGTAAGAACAAACAGATCTAAGCTAACAGGAATTGGATACAAAGACCTGTTTCATGGAAAAAAATCTCTTAAATAAGAGCGTAAATGCCATGCAGAGCATCGATGTTATCAGGATGGAACAGAGGGGTGTGTCTTCACGTGCTGATGTGCCATTGCCTCTTTCTCTTGTTGCTATGGTTATGTAGCATATCCATGTACACACACATAGCCTTGTACACCACGTGTGCGCCTCTCCCCGTGGCTGAGAGCGGTGCTAATAACAGGGAGAATCAAAGGGAAGAAGCTACAAAGTCATATTTGAGGGGGAAAAAAAAAGAAAAAAAAAAGAGAAGGTGTTTTGATACACTGGAGATGAATTACTGAGGCGCTTTCGGAATGACCACCCCAGAGATTTCCTGGAGCGCAGCACTTCGCTCGCAGCCAGGAACAGCTGTTTCCAGAGATCTTCCTAATTAAGTAATTAGGCAACCGAGTCAGCCTCTTTGCTCTTGCCAATGTAAACGTGTGTGAGTGCAACTGTCCCCTTAAGATGGGCATGATTTTTATGGTGTCATCCGAACTTCATCCAGATGTACAGCTCATTATTTTCCATTTAAGAAGGCTGGAATCGGTGTGGTGCAGAACCAAACCACAGTGAGGGGAAGCAGCGGGCAGAGAGGACGATCCTCACAGCTGAAAGGACTTTTTTTGAACTGTAGCAAAGCAAGATCAGCTGGAAATCTCATTCTGCTCCTGTTCAGTAGGGTGGGAACGTCATCGGGGCCAATAATCTCTCCTTCACATTGAAATCAGTTGTTCTGCAGGGAAGAGTCATTGCAGATAAGCGAGGCACGCGGTGGTCAGTCTCTTGCCAAGGATCGAGCCAAGCTGAAGGGAAAGGGTATTTGAAAATGGGTTTTAAAACAGCCGTCAGAGCAGATTCTCATGTGGTTCACAAGTACCATTAAATACTTTACCTCCTTTTTACACTTCTGAGGTATGAAAACGCAGTTAAGCACTTGAGTCGAGCAAGGACACGCAGCAAGGCGGGGAGCGGTGCAGGTTTCTGGATTGCGTCTCAGAACTTCTTTTTGTTTATTCATACAGGGCATGAATTATTACTCGAGCTAAATAGTTAATGAGGGTTGATTCTCACGCCGAGGAGGAAGAGGAGGAGGAGGAGGAGAAGGCGCTCCTGCAGCCGCCGGCAGAGCTGCGCGGCCGCACCTCGCACCCACCCGGGGGGATTCATCCCTCGGGGAGGGGATTCATCCCTCGGGGAGGGGATTTCATCCCTAGAGGGGGGGATTCATCCCTCGGGGAGGGGATT
>VWZG01012813.1:0-66536 GCA_013396735.1 Grallaria varia | reverse complement strand
CCCTCACACCCCGCGCATCCCTCACATCCCTCACATCCCGCGCATCCCTCACATCCCGCGCATCCCTCACATCCCTCGCACCCCGCGCACCCCTCACATCCCGCGTATCTCGTGCATCCCGCGCATCCCGCGCACCCCCCGCACCCCTCGTATGGCGTACATCCCTGACATCCCGCACATCCCTCTCACCCCGCGCATCCCTCGCACCTCGGGCCGGTCCCCGGCGGGGCGGGCGTGGGAAAGTTTTGCGGGAGCGGCGTGCGGGCTGCGCCCCGCGGGGACGGGCAGCGGGAGGAGCGGGCGGCGCGGGGGGGGGGGGGGCCGGGGGGGGGGGGGGGGGGGGGGGGGGGGGGGGGGGGGGGGGGGGGGGGGGGGGGGGGGGGGGGGGGGGGGGGGGGGTCCGGGCGAGTGGTGGCCCCGCGGGTCTGGCCGGGCGGCGCTGCCCGTCGTGCGGGGCAGGGGAAGCCGCCTTACGGGCGGGATGCGGCTCTAAGTGCCTTATTCCAGCCATGCCCGCCCCGTTATCCCTCCAGCGCTGCGCGACCCAAGTCCCGTTCCTCGTGCCTTGCGGAGGCTTTGTTCCCTCTCCCCGGGTACCGCTCCTCCTCGGCTGGAGCTGGTGAGGGCGACGCTTCTCCGCGATGCTTGCAGCTCTATTCTCAAGGAAATTACCCGGCGCAATTATCAGAAGTGCAAAGGAATTAGTGTTTTATAATTAAATTCTTATAGTAATTATTACCTCGTCAAAATCTACAGGGAGATGTGTCGTTAGAACAGTTGGAAGAAAACACGAGCCGTCCCTTTTGTGGTGGTGTTATCGCTGGTAGAGCATACAGAGATTTTAAATGGTCAGTAGGACCCAAAACTCTACTACTCTGAAAGTTCTTTGTATGCAACAATTGCCACTGAAGTTGTGAGAGGGAAGAGCAAAATGCCTCTTTTCGAGCCTCCTCTTTACCATTTGAATGATTGCACGCGGGTACGTGGAAATGGCTTGGTTGTGTTGAGTGCGCTTTAAGTAAAAGTTTTTCCGTCCCCAAATTGCACATTACACATGTCGAGGAGGTTATAAATGTGCTGCATATGTTGCATGGCTGCACATTAACTAGATGGAGCGTGGCATGATTGCTGCTGCTTGGGTGTAGGTGATAAAGGCACCAGCAGAGAATACAAGCTGTCGGAGCTGTAAGGCAGAATTAATTTCTTTTAGGGATTTCCTAGTGACATCACTCATAATTATATGGCTTAATCCTCTAATCTACTGTAGTGCCTTCAGTTCACATTGGGCCGAATCCACCAAGTCCTGAGATGATTTCTGCTCCCGCCCACCTGACTGAATCATTTGGAGTGTTGCTTGTGTAAGCCCCTGATTTAAGGGGAATGGCCCAATTACTTTAAATAGGAATTGAAAGCAACATCAGCCAGAATCGGGTCCAGGCATTGCACTGTTCTCCAGTGAGAGCGGACGGCTTGATGCTTGATTTTCACTTCAGAAATAAACGGTGTTTCCAGCTGCTTGTTCCGCCGAGGAGAGACAGCATAAAATACTAGATGCAAGTGCAGTTTGATATGCCTGTGGTTTCTTTCTGATAGACTGGGGGAGACCACAGGGGAAAAGGAGACTTGGTTATCACACTGAAGCTCCTGATTTGTTGTTTATTAATTATTAACCAGGCATCTGAGTGCCTGCTGCAGTTTGATGAGCCAGCTCAGGAAAATGACTAGGTATTTAAGGCGGTGTAGGCTCTTGCTAAGTAGCTGCTGTGACATTAGAAACTGTGTTTTTGAAAGTGTTTTAAAAGCTGGAAGGGGACACACTGAAGCTGTCACACAAGATCTTTCATTGGCATAAATCGAAGCCTGTGGAGCTACAGTGATGTGTACTTGTTGAGCCTTGGGTATTCAGGCTGGAATAAACAGCTTTAATAGAGCAGTGGAGCTGCTGTGATTTATGGGAGTGCCTGTACTTGCTTGATGTGGTTTCTGTCCTCACCCTGTTGATGACTGTGACAGAGCTTTCACTTACTTTAATGGAGTTGAGGTTTGTCTTGCTGGACATAGTTTGTCCTTTCTGTTGATCAAGTTTTAGTGCCTACTTGACCTTCCTTCGTATTAGCTGGTTATTGCTGATCTGAATAGATGCAGCCCTTTCAAATGAGGAACAGTGTTACTGTGTTTCTCACAGGCACAGCGAGCACTGACTTTCCTCATAGGTGGGTCCGCACAATTTAAATTGTGCTGCTTTTCTGCTGAATGAAAACTTTAGAAAAAGAGTAAGTCCTTTCTGGTTTTGATGCTGGTGTTTATTCCAGAAGGGGAAGTTGTTCTTGGTCTGTCAGCATGTTCAGTGTCAGTTGTGGTTGTTCAGTGCCTGAATATCTTAGGGTGTAAGTCAAAGATAGTACGAAAAGTCTGATGATGTTGCTGGCTATCCGGGAAGTTTTTACATTTGGAGAAGTTTGTCTGGGCTCTCTGATATTCTGTAATTCTAATGTTCTACAAAAAGGTGTTTATCCCCATATTCTTAGGAAAGCACGGTGCGTGTGCTGTGTATGTATGGATATGTCCCCCCTCTTGGAGATTCAGTTCCATCAGACACCTCTAGATCTCAGTTTCCCTGGCAGAGTAAGGTTGCTTGGATTTCCTAATGCTGTGCTTTCACTATTTTTTACTACTCTGCCCCTTGTGGAGTAGAATTCTCTGCATTAGCACAACACAGTTTTCCAACGAGTTCTAACCCTCGAGGAAAGGAGAAAGTGCTGTAGTACAGATGATTTATGAGTAGTGTATGTAACTTCTTGTTCGTTCTGTACACCTCAGTAATTTCTCAGAGCCTTTCAAAGAATCAAACTAGAGTATTTGCTGCTTAACTGATCCAGAAGTGCAGTTCTGGAATAACAAATCAATCAATTTAGACCTGAACGTAAGTCCACTCAGTGGAAATCAATCTGGCCGTGCTTTACAGGTAATGTCCTTGCTCCGTGGAAGTCAGTAGGACTTCCACCACTGACTTCAGCTGTGTCAGGGTTTCGTTCTTGGAGCCTGTTCCCATTACCAACGACGTTAGTGAAAAATTTCATTAGGAAAGTGTTTGGATCCCACACAAGATATTTGACCCATGCTCCAAGGCACGTGTCTCATGTCACAAGGAGATACCTTTAATGAACTTGGTGGGCTGTAACCATCAAGTCACCCTGAGCTTTTCAACGTGGCAGTTTCAAACACCTCGAGTCTGTGTCTTTGCCATCAATCCCATCAGGTCTCCACTAGATCAAAGAGTGCCCGGTCTTTTCCTGAGCATAAGCCTTTTCTAAGTGTTAGGTTTAGATTTGTGCTTCTCCAGTAGGTGCTCCTGCAGCCCAGAGCTGCTGCTGCTGGTTCACTGGTGAGTGAATGTGTGTTAGTAGGTGGGCTTTGGCATGTTTCACAGGCACTGACTGTGCTGAAATACGGAGGTGCCCTTCCAAAGCCATATCCAACAGTTCTGTGAGTCACCCAAAGCTCTGAGATTACAGGATGGTGTCCTTTGCCTGACCCTCATATCCCCTCCAGGGTCCTTGGGTCCAGTTGGGAAAACGGATTGCATTTAGAGTATGAGCTGTGGGCCTGATCTGTTGGTTGCAGCTGGGTGTGAAATGTGAGAGGAATTTTCAGTGCTGGCATCTCCCTGGAAATGGTGTGGTCAACAGGTGAATGCTGCAAATCCCTCTTATCATTTTGCATAGGTGGTTATGCTTTTCTTAATTTATTACTCTTTAATCTTATGAGGATACCGGATTAATGGATCAGTTTTAGAATGGTTTAATGCGTGTGCAGTAAAATCTCTGGAAAGGAAATAGTTTAATTGAAAGAATTGGAATAGAATATCTTCCCTTTTCTGCAGCAGAGGTACTGTCTTATAAGTAATTACTGTGTACAGTGTGTGTGCTGAGTGGGAAGGTACTAGAAATGTCTGTGCTAGATATTCTTCTCCACTCTTTTCATTACCTGATTTGAAATAAAAATTGATCTAACCCTCTCTGCCTCCAACAGCTGTAGGATTTGGAATGGATCCTGACTTACAAATTGATATCATCACAGAACTGGATCTTGTGAATACAACCCTTGGGGTAACACAAGTGTCAGGACTACACAATGCCAGCAAAGCATTTTTATTCCAAGGTAAGAGAAACATCCTCAATTCCGTTACTTCAGTTCTTTCTGTGTGAGCTCATAAGAGCTTCGATGCTTAAGTGATTCCCTGTAATGGTGGTCTTCCTTAACTGTTGTTTTCTTTTATTTTTATTTTTTGGAATTAGTTCTTGTTGCTTTCGTGAAATGCAGATGATGTTATTTTGTGTGTGCTGTCAGGTAGTTGAGGTTAGAGATACTTAGGGAAGTATTTATGGGTATGTTTTCAATACTCCACAATATTTATTTCCAACTAAATAGGTCAAAGTGGTTCCAAGGGAGAATGGACTCTGTTGTGTTCTTGTGTTCTTTCTCTCTGTGATTATAAACATCCAGAGACACACACCTCTAAAGCTCTGGAACCATGAGAAAGCACTTAATGTGTTGACACTCATTAGTAATGCAGCAACTCTTTCATCAACTTTGTGAGAACTGCTAAAGGGGGAAAATAGGCCTGTATTGTATTTAACTGAATACCAGGGACCAGATAAGTCCCTTTGAATCATGATTTTTTAGTTTTTCCCCCTGCATTCAAGTATTCTAAGATGATGTTTGTGAAGTGTTTTAAAATGGTGTTGGAATTTTTGTATTTTTACTGAATGAAATTCTGGATGTAGTTTTATTCTGTGTATAAGTAGGGCCTAGATTAAGAAACCTTGTCCCGTGGGGTGGAAGCACTGAGTTGCTACTATATGCTTATTAGGCAAGAAAGGCATTTATGTCATTTGAGATTAACATGTGAATTAAAGCAGGATTGGGAACATTTCTGTTGTGGAGATCTCCTGTGTTTGTTTTTCCTTTACTGTGCTTTACTCAGTGTTGAATTGTGCACATCAGTGTCTCACTTCTTCATATCTGTCCTCTGTAGCTGTTTTTAGAGGCAAATTATTATGATCTCATTTCGCTTTAGTTCTGGATCTGCAGTGCTGACTGACTTTATTGTCAATAATAAAGGAAGTGAGTTGGTAATCTCAGTTCATTCTTTATCTGGCCAAGGCCAATTTAGGAGTCAGAGCAGATGGGGTGTGTTGACCCTGGCTGGGTTCCAGGCACCCTCCAAAGCCACCCCTTGCAATTGTCCAGAAGAGCAGCATTAATTTATTCATTTAAAGATATCAATTGTTTTTTTTTTTTCTTTCGATAACCTGACTCCAGGTTTGTGTATTATGGACAAAGAATATTAAAGCACAGTCATTTCTTTAAGGGCTGCAGCGGCCCAAACATATTAATAATTCCTTTTGCTACTCCATGCAGCTTATTGCAACCACCCTGGTGAACTGTTGTGGTGAATTTTCACAGGCTGGTGGTCAGAGCTGTAGGGAAGAAGTCCAAGGTGGTTGTCAGGACAGGGATTGAGACCATTGATGCTGCAAGTAGCTTTGAAAGGTCAGTGGTGAAGATGTTATAGATGTTCTAATCTTTTTTCCTTGGAGGAATTCACCTGCAGTTTAGGAACTTAGACAGGACTAGTGTAAAAAAAAAGAACTTACAAAAATTGTCTGAGCAGATAAACTGAAACATAGATGTTCATGGGAAGCAATTAAAAAAAAATCAGTGTATGACGTGAATAAACAATTTGAAAACTGTAGTTAGGTAAATAAAGTGGTTTTTTTTAATTCCCACACCAGAAATTCTTTTTGCTCCTGCACACAGGAACTGCCCTGTGCTTGGATGTCACCTCTAGGGTAAAACTGGCTGGATGGTGGCTCAGGAAAATTATTCTCTTCAGTTAAACTCATCAGCCCTTGGGTTGGGAGAAGATTGAAGACCTTTGCTGTGAGATGAGATGGAAGTCTGAGTCTTCCCTTCTTGTTCGTCATATCTGTTATTTGTTAAATGTCAGCAGGCTGTTGGCAGCTGAATGAATTCCCTTTTACTAACAGGGGTGACTTACTTTGCAGCTACACTCTGGCTGCGTGCCAGGTCCTTTGGCTGGAACCAGGAGAGAAAAATCAGAATTAAGTCCCTTGCCATACAGTAAAACCGATGTAGAACTCGGGGCAATGTACAGACAACTGCTATTGCCTAAGTTAGAAGTAACACTTTCTTCCACAGAGATTCACCAAAAAAAACTTGGCCAAAATGTCAGTCCCAGAGCTCTGAGCTTCCAAAAGGGGTCCCTGTGGATCGTTTTCTGTCTTGTGGGATGTATTTTCTAAAATGACTGTAATGGAGCCGTGCAAACTGAGGGTGTTCTTTTGTGTGTCCCATCCAGTTTACATCTCTGAGGCAGAGAAACGGTAATTTTTCCCCAGCCCCGATAATTATGTGTCCAAGGGTAGTGAAAACATGGATGGTTCTCCTAAGCAAGATTCCTTTTCTAAGTTACTTGAAATGGAAAGCTTTATAAGTTTTGAGGGGTTTTTTTTCTGTTGCATTTAGAGGCAAAAAGAGGAAATGAAGAAGTGGGATGATATGAAGACATGCACTAGAGAAACTTGGTTTTAATTAGATTTTTGATCAGTAGTGTTAGCTCCCTTACAGTAAGTGCCATACTGCTTGTCACAGAGTTTCTGGCGAGTGATGTCATGATTTAATTTATCCCAGAGAAAATGCAGGAAGACTCCTTTCCCTGGAGAATTCATGATTTCAGTCTGAGACAGTCTCAGTGAAGCTGGTGGAGTATTCTGATCTTTTAATAATATTGGCAGTAACAGCCAAAACTCAGATTTCTGTAAAGCAGCTATACAGTCAAAGAAACAAATTCAACTCTGTTGCAAATTGGGTGACATCATGGTAGAACCGAAGTGGCAATTGAGAGATGTGGGTTGCCTTTGGGCAAACAAATCTGTTCCTAATTCAGAAAAGCATAGAAACCTATAATTAAGTGTAGTCAACTGAGTGGTCCTGTTGGGCATGGACTTTGATTGTTAGAGTATTTTAGCTGGATTTTTGATTGATCAGTTCCATTGTTTGTGTGTTCCAGTTTCATTCTCTGTGAAATGGGGATGATAAAATCAAAAAGGCAGTGTAAGTATTGACAGTGTGAATTAGAGGAAATGTAGGTATCTAATTCATAATTGCAGTTCTGCAAACAGTCTGATTCCTAAGATCCCTAACGTTGTAGTGTCTTTGTCATTTATCAAATTGTACACAAAAGAGTGGGGGGGAAAATGTCTTTGTGGGCAAGTGGGTTGTTCTGGAATGAAGGGACAAAGGAGGGTGAGTGGAGATTCTAGAGTAGAGTGCTCTTGGGGAATGGGGCACCCAAGATCCTGGTGTCTGACCTACATCTCCTCACCTCCAACCAGGTGTCCAAAGAATTGAAGGAAGCGGTTCAGGGGGTGGGTTGGAAAAAAAAGAATATATTGAAAATATTAATTGTTTACCTAAGGCGTTATGATAACATCTTACAAACATTGAATTAAAGACTTCTGTAAATAGTGTCTTATAAACATGAAAAAATATGGGATCAGGATCCCAGAACAGGATGACAGTGTAAATTTTGCTGCATCAAGGAACTCTGGCTCCCGTGATGGGGCTCAGTCTCTGTTTCAGAGAGCAGGGAGGCAGGGCTTGTTTTGACCCTGACTTGGCAAGATCTTGAGTTCAGTGGCAGAGAAAATCTCTCATGATAAATAAGGCAAGAAGAGGTGCTTAACTGGCCATCCTGTTTCTAGGTAGACTGAGCCCAATTTTTAGCCTAGCTGTTAAGTTATATGATTACCTTAACCAGTCTAACTTTTGTTCTATGCTCAGTTCTTGTTGGGGAGGTAAAATGTTATTCCTTTTATAACCTGTATGCCGTGCCTCTTTAATTCTTCTCACAGCATCTCTTCTGAGCTAACAGAGACTTAAAGCCTTTACTTATAAAACAGTTCCTCCCTCCAGAAGTATATTAAGGCTTTTCTGTTTCCTTTCCTAGCAATCTGGCGGTATTTTTCAACTTGGCCCTCAAATTAGGAATGGTCTTTTTACTATGTATACTATGTTTAGCCCTCAGTAAAAAAAAACCACCTAGTACTGTTAAAAGTCAAAGATAATGTAGTCCTTTCTTCCTTGACCGTTTCTTGACTTGTATTAAACAACCAGTGGATTTGTAAGAGAAACATCTGGCCTGGAGCTCCTGCAGCACAGAGTTCAGTCATGTTCCATATTCCCACTTTGTACTAGGGACTGCTGAGTTCTTTTCTGTGCAGTTGTGGCTCCAACGGCAAAGGTGAAAGAATAACGAGTGGCTTAAAGCACAGAGAAAGGCGATGTTTTTGTGAGAAAGAGAGTGAAACTTGTTGAGTTCCTGAAGCAAAAAGACTGTCCTGCTTCAGGCCAAAGAGAGATCAAAGCCGCAGTCCTAAGGTGGGTAGAGGCCTTCCAGAAGACTCTCTTGAGCTTCCAGCTGAAGCGCAACCCTCTCTGTTGGTGTTTTCTTTCAGTGTTTTACGAATCCTGACTTTTTTTTGAGACTTAATTCCTCACTTGGAGAGTAGAAGTGTTTCCAGATCCCACTCCAGGAGTCTGAGTCCCAGAAATCAGGTTTTGCTGTGCCAGACTGAAAGGGGTTTGGTTGCTGGTGAGCTTTGCTATGCTTTGAGACTGGTGGATAAAGACAATCGTGTGAGTTGATCTTGTCATCAGGAGTGGGCACGTACCCTTGATATCAGGAACTCTGGCTCTGGTAGGACAGTCTTCAGGATACACTTAAGCCCTGGGGATGTGTTTTGGGGTAGTAGCTCAGCACGGAGCTGTGCTCAGTAAATTCACAGCCCAGGTGAGTCGCCTGTTGCCCTTGTTCATCTGTGTGTGAACATCTTCTCGCCCGAGTCTCAGTGCCCCGTGTGCTATGGTCGAGGTTTTAATCCACAAGTGTCGAGCTCCATTGTGCCAGCATCAGGTGCAAGATGTTTGAGCTGCAGAGCTCAGGAAAGGGCCAGGGACTGAATGAGAACGAGCAGATAAGGGCTCGGGGAGGAAACATATGATTACTCTTCCTGGGGTGGGTGGTGGGAGGTCTGCAGTGAATAGGAGAGATAAACTTTAATTTTAGAGCTCAGGCGTTAGTCCTTCTTTACATGAGATAATGAGACAAGAGTCATTGCTTTCTGTGGGATCTCTCCAGTTATGTTTATAGCAAATATTAAGTATCAGCAGTGTCATTTTTACAGAGCAGAAATCTTACGGTAGCAGAAAAATTAGGAAGTCACAACACGAGTCGCTGGAAATCTTAGTTCTGCCTTCGGCAGTCCCAGAAGAGAGCAGCTGTAATATCTTTTCCATGCCTGGTGGTATCTGAATATCCCATCTTGCTGGGATGCTGAGGTTTTTGGGGCAGAGCCTCTGGGCACACCTCCTGAGGCTGCTGGTGCCCCACTTCCCCCCACGCTTTGGACAGTTCCTTCTAAAATACCCTCTCCCTGCAGTGCTGCCAGCCCGGGCACTGGGGGCTTGGGCTGTTCTGAGGTGGGGCTGGGGCAACTGGCCAGAGCCCAGAATTTGGGGGTTTAGCCCTTATTGCCTTTGGAATGCCTGTTCCTGGAGGCTCAGGAGGGAGAGGCAGCTGCTGTCAGATAAAAAGCCTTTATGTGCGTCAGTGAAAACAGCGCTAACACCTGAGGTGTGGGTCAGCCTCGTGCCCCCACTGTGTGCTAACATTCAGGTGTTGCTACTTCCTCCATGCTAAAGTTTGCCTGTTTTCCTTCTTTTCCCTCTGAGAAATCCTTTCCGAGAACCCCTGTCTCACCAGGGCTTGGCAGAATTGGTGGTTTACTCAATGCTGATCTTCCTTCAGGGCTTGGTGGTTCCAAAGGCAACCGCGGCCACCTCTGCTCGCCTGCAGTGGTGGCCACCTGGAGATGGCAGGGGCCAGGCCACAGTGTGTCCCTGTGATGGAAGTTCATGGGTGTGCTGGTTTAAAGGTAAACTGGCAGGAGAAACGAACCCAACTCAAAAGAGACTTGAAGTCGGTACTACAGTTTAATAAAAAGATGACGATAAATACAGTGATACAAAGGAAAATGGGTTTTGACCCACGAAACCCAGACGTACGACCCAGCACCCTGGGGCACGAACAGAATGGTGCTCCTCAACCCCTGTGCTGAGCATCAGGTGGTCACCCTGAGTCCAAAGCAAAAGGAAAACCTGTTGGTGAGGATGATGGTCACAGTCCGGTCAAGAGTGGCAGTCGCAGTCCTGTTGAGGTTCTGGTTCTGCTCTGGACCCTACAAGTGGTGCCACAAGTCCCCAAACCCCAAGACTGTACATGCTCAGGTTCAGATGGGAATGCCCAGTGCCTCCCCAGGGTAAGGGGTTTCACAATGGGTGATTTACTCAGTGAGTCACTGGATATTTTGGAATCCAGTGATGGCTCATTAGCAGACATGACCCCTCAGGTTGGGTGTGAAGGTGCTAATGACTCCCAGAGGGAGGTTATCACACCTGAGCCATTGGTGTGAAGGCAGGAAACTCCCCTATCTCACACAGTTCCCAGCTTGCTGCCTGAGGTGTCAGGTGTGCCCTGGGCAGCTGCTGCAAGCGATCCATTATTAGCAGTTAATAAGCAATGACAGGGAGGGTGTAGAATAGGCAGGTCTGGTCACACCCACTCAGTGATAGACTGGTCCCAGCTGCTATCACTAGGACAAGTGGGGTTGTGAGAAACAGGGCTCATCCCATCGAGAGTGAGATCCTCCTCCACTCTTCATCCTTTGAGATGTCTCCCAGCTTTTCCAAGCTCCAGCCTGGCTCTTGGGAGCGGTGGCAGCTGCCCACCATCCTAGAGGGTTCCCTTGGAGCTGTTAGCCCTTTGTCAGAGCTGCGTTGTTAAAGGACTGGGTAAAGGTTTGGTCACGGTGGGGGCAGCATAATAGAGAAAAGGGCTGAAAATTCAGATCTGGTATTGCTGTAAAGCACCCGTGATAGGTGCTAGTATTGAATGTTTTTGGAGGATGCAGCTTGGATATTACGGGGCTTTCTATTAGCAATTTAGAGCCTTCATTTTGCTGTGCTTTGGTTGTTCACCTGTAAAGCTGAGGTACTAATGCCCTTTAACAATTGTGGTGTGAAGAATTCATTAATATTTGTAGAGGGCTTGAATACTATGCTGGAATAATTAACTTGGTCATGGTGTGTTCTGCCTTTAGAGGAGGATTTGAATAAAGTAGATTTACTGTTCAAGGTGAGCCTTGAACAATAAAAACAAAGCAAAACTTAAGAACCTTGTTTGTTAAATAGTTTTGTTCTTTCCTTTGTGCACTCGTTGTAAGACAGGAGCCCTCTGGAAAGAGGTGGGTGATCCTGTAATTAAGAAAGGCTTTGGAATCTGCATCCTCAGAAGGTTGAGCAAGGTTTGCCTGTGATACTTAAATTCTAATATCTGCCTAACTTATAAATAATATATATTTTAATATAGCTAATGTTTCAATGTGTTTTGTATACAGAATGAATTCTTTTTTTGTGTGGTTTTTTTCCTTTTGCATAACTGACCATTTTCAGAACAGAGAAATTATCTGGAATTAAATGCAATGAACTAGGAGGGGATGAGTGAGGTGAGTCATCTTCAGTGGGGAAAATTAAAGATCACCTGAGACCTAATTATTAAACAATGCTTTGAGGCTTTGAAGATACATAAACTACTGTTAACTTTGTCAGTTCCCAAAGGTAGTTTTAAAAATACTCATATATACCCATCCTGTCTTGGCTGTTTCTTGTTTAATGTTTGAGTTATGTTGGAAACCTCTTGAGGAGTAAGATTTATCCAGCATATTGGTGTGAAGGTATTACTTTTAAAACATTGCAGAGTTTCTTGCTCCATATTGTCATGTTTAAAACACCCCTACCCCTCTTCCGAGTAGGTATAGCCTAAAATAGAACCCTGGGCACATTAAACAGCAGTGACCAATTTCTTCTTTCCTTTTTTTCCCCTCTCCATTCTGAATGCTGTCATGCTGCCTTCTGTTACTTGACATTTTTTGGATTTCCCATCATGTCTGTAATGATTAGGAAAGAATTCTGAGCACACGTTGCCTCTGTCCTTGACAGTTATTTTTGCTTTCCTGGGAGACAATAATTGTGCTCCTTGTCTATCTTCATTTGCCATGAGTGTAAGTACAGAGGGGAAGTGGGATAAGCACTTGAGTACTTTTGTACTATGCTAAAATCCTTGAATGCTTCTGGCAACCTGTTGACAAAGTCCTGGCATGAAGATGAGCAGAAAGAAAAGAAAGTTATTCTCTCTTCAGAGGGCTGAGGGGGATGCAGAAATTAGTTTCTGATACTGCCAGTAAGTGGTATATTCCACACCATGTGAGCATCTAGGTCCTTACTGTAACATAATTCAACTTAAATGAAAGTAAAAATAACAGTTTTGAATTTCTTGTATCTTCACCAAAATGGAAATACAACAGAAATTGTCTTTTTCCTGTGAAGGTTTTGGCTGATGCTCTGAAGTCATGCCATACTGCCAGTAGTCAGGTTTTATTAACTAGTTGTTTGGTAAACAAGTATTAAACTGGACTAAGAATATTGTTCTATAGCATCTTTGTTAGACAGGCCAGTCAGAGCCCTGGGAGGCTGAGACGAGATTTGGTACCTGAGTTGTGCCTTCAGGCAAATCCCCCTGCAGTATCCTTGGGTAGGGGATCCTTCCCAAGCTCAGGGCAAGTCCCTGCAGCTGCAGGTCTGGGTCGCTGGATGGATGATGGGGGTTAAAGAGAGCAGAATTGGGGCATTAGTGGGCACTGCTGAGTTAAACCTGCATGAAATGCAGAAGAAGGGGAAAAACAATGCTGAAGGATTGGGCTCTCCCTGTAAGCAGTGGAATGAGATGGTCCATTATGGTGGATTTTGACACCAAGAGTGACATCTTAATTTTTAAACCAATTTTAGTAGAAATTGTTAAATATCCATTTGAGAAGAATATTTACACTTGGCCTACTTGATGAAATTACTTCTAAACAGAGCTACATCTTCTGCCTGAAAGGAAGTGCTGTTATTTGAAATGATTATCACAGGAATTTAAGCATGTGTAATGATGTTGTTTTTTTTTTTTTTAAGATTTTGTACCTTTAAAAAAGTACACAAAGACAGGTATAACCAGACCTAATATGAGAGCCAGGCATGGACCATTTCCTGGGGTGAAAACCCCTGCTGTCGTGAACTATCTATCACGAATAAAAATTAGATGCTACTTGAGACCTCAACCTACTTCTATGCCAAATTCTAGATTAGTCCTGCCACCTGTGGTGTGGGTGTATAAATGACAAAAGGGGGTTATTTTTTCTCTTATTTTTCATTTTTGCCACATGAATGATATGAAGAGTTCATGTCATACTGTGCATTATGGCATTATGTTACGTGATTGCCTTGCCTTTTGTGGCCTGTTCTGCACTTTGTATCATTGAATATTAGATTTATTTTTTTTTTAAAGTAGAACAGAAAATAGAAGAATTCTTTTAGGCACCTGATGTCCACTGTAAGATTGAAGCAAATCCTTAGTTGTGCAGGTCGCAAAATTGGTTCTGTAATTCTGACAACAGGGATTTGTGAATCGCTATTTTGGAGCGATCAGAACTGATTTTGCATCCTAAAAAAAAAAATAAATCTCTCAGTACAGTCTTTCTGTCCCCCGTCCTCCCTTCTTTGTGGTAGCATTTCTGACGCAGTTACAGCTGAGATTGCTGTGCATCCTCCGTGCTATAAATAGGAAAAATAGTATGGGATCACTGCAGCTGCAGGGACTATTGGAGAGTCTGCCTTCCCCTTGTACATACCAGTGGCTCCTCCCTCTGAGGCCATGAGTTTTCCATTTGGCATCACTGGGAATAGACACTTCTAAAGCAGTTCGCTTGGTGGTGTGAAGCTCAGTTCAATGTTGTCTAGCTCCCATCTTTTATTTCTTCTTTTCACTTATTTTTTTAAAAACTCTTTTGTAAACTGGAACATGGAGATATCCTGAGAGCAAAACACGTAGAAAACTGGTTCTTGTAGCTGAAATTCTCATTGCTTCTGTGGTGAAAGGCTGTCTACAGATGGCACTCAGACCTGGCTCTGCTTCTGTCTCTCTCTCTTTCTCTCTCTTTCTTTCTCCCCTTTGGCTCGTTTTGAATAATAATGTTGGAATTTTCAAGCCTCTTCTTGGGGACTGGGGAAAACAACAAAGCCGAGATGTGTGGAAGGAGAGCGGGGTTTGTGCGTCGTGGTCTTTCGTGGTCTTTCTTGGTCTGTGCAGGTCTCTACAGGTGTTCATCGCGTTGCTTGGAGGATGAAGTAGCACAGCCTCAAAGCATGGTGTTGGTAGAATAAGTTGGTAAATGCTGATGATTTGGTAACTGTGTATTGCACTTTTTCCAAGCCTTCCTTTCAAGGGATTCTGCTGAGAAGTTGTGGTAGGAGGATTCTACGGTATTAGTGACAGTACTCTTGTTAGGGAAAGGGTGGAAATAATTTAGGTTTACTTCCTTGTAACTAATTATGAAGCCAGGAAAAAAAAAAGTTTCTCTTTCCTAGTTGTATTGCCCACATATTTAAGTCATGTCCTCTGCTTTAGCTTTTTGTTCTCTGATGGTGGCACTGCTTTTAATGCTTTTGATGTCTTGTGAGTACCAGCTTTCGGATGGGATATTCTGCCTTTTGAGTTTCATGCCATCCTAATCGTTTCCAAATGTAATCATTAAAACAAACCCCCGAAAAACATTATTGGTGGTGTTAAAAGGGACACGCACACACACACACACACACACACACACACACGTGTGGCAGTTCTATTTAAATAAAAGCTTATTTTCAGAAACAAAGGCTTATGGAGAAAGAGGGAGCTCTTAGTACCCCAAGCACGTTTGCTGTTACGGATGAACCCCCAGCAATGGATGCTATCAAAGTTGTCATATTTTATTCATGAGTTGTGGTGTGCTTAGGTGAAATAAGAAAAGCAATGCTCCAAATCGTAATTATGGTGTAAAAAGATAAAACAGTTATTATTGGGACATTTAAACAAAATTCTTAAGTCTCTCAAATAATTAATATAAAACTTATAGGGAATGACTAAGTGTGTTAGCTGTCTTTATGGGTCTTTATTGGAGGTGCTGTGAAACACTTCACCAATAGCATTTATACTTATTTTGAGAGAAAATATAAATGTGTGCTTATGTGTTTTCCAAGGAAAAAAGACAACTAGAATGTTGAATATAAAAATAAAGAGGTTGACAACAGAAATTGTACTTCAGTAGAGAAGGGCTCTGACAAATGTATTATGCCTCATGCTATTATCATGCAGTTAATAAATAAAACAGACACCCAGGATTTAATTTGCTTTAGCAATAACATGGAAGTGATTTTTTTTCCTCAGGGAAAGAAAACAGAAGGGAGAATTAGTTCATGAAACACGTATTGTTTAACGCTTACATAAATCATATATAGAGAAAAAAAAGAAAAATTTTAGTAATACATGAACTAAATGCTTTAAAAGTAATTAAAAAATTTAGACTGTCAAGTCATTGGGAGTTTTTTAACCAAGAGAGCACTTCAACATGTGCTTACTTTGAACTTTATGGATAATTTCATTGCTTTTAGTTGGATTATTCATGTGATAAAGTGACTGGAAATTAAAACTTTTGTGTAGGCGTAGCCAGCTTTGTGAGCTGCATTAGGCATAATAACCTCTCTCTGCAAGTGAAGAAACAGAGTCAGAGATTTCTGTTTTGCTGAAACTTCCCTGTTAATGAACTATTTAAACAGTCTTTTGATGTACGCATTTAAGAATCCAGGTTTTCACCAGGGAGGCAGATTCTGATGTCTGTGTGTCATCGCTGAAGTTGGGCTGGGATTTTCAACACAATCAAAGTAATTCAGACATTCAGCTTCTCTCCTGCTTCAGTGGGATCTGGTACTTAAAATTGCTCTGAAATGCGTTACTTGTTGACTGTATCTGTCATATTGATGTTAAGCTTAGGAATCCTGAAGCACCTCAGAAGTACTTGTGATTAATATTTATTTTTAATACTGTTGTCTTAAAGTAGGAGCATTATTTATTATTACCTGCAAGAAGGAAGAATTCTAAGTGAGAAATCAGAATAATTTCATATTGCTCAAAAATGTAGATGGATCATTGTCTCTGCATGTTCTATTGAAAAAGCTTATATTGTATTTCTATATTGCAAACATGCTAAGAGTTATAATGGGGTGTGAAAAGTCCAAACCTACAATTCATAGTTACTTGCAAAACTTGGCTTCCATGTCTGATTTTTGGTTCGAGGTGCTCCTCACCTTCTGGTACCACCTTAAGTTTCCTTTGAGCGAATGCAGCTGTAGGGTATGTTTTGTCACGCTCAGTATTTTTACTATTTTTTAAAAGTAATTTCTATTTTTTTGTGTGTATGTGACGTTGAGCATTCCCAAAAACGCTTTCTAGGAGGGAAGGAAGGAAATTGTTCAGCTTGCTTTTGCACGGAGCTGTGTTTTTGAAGGGCTCATTATTCGCTGTGACATGAGCATTTTAAGATGCTCTTGAAAGAGGTCCCTGAAGTGGACGGTGCTCCTGCAAAACGGCCCTTTGGGAATGATTCCCAGCCCCTGCTCTTTCCCAGGGTTGGGTGTGTTGCCACCACTGGCGCTGCTCAAAGTGCTGCTGGTGCAGTCCGTGTTCTTTCGGTTAAATGTTGTTGTTTCCCAAACTTGCAAACAGCAATCTTCATGGGCACAGTGATGTGATGCCTTATCTCACGTAGGTAAACAGTGGAAAAGATGATACAATCAGTGACTCCTGAACTAATTAACTGACTACACGTGTAATTTGATTAACTCACACGATTTAAGAGCAGACTATGTGCTTTTAGTGATGGTGAGCTTCTGGAGCATTTCAACGAAGCGTTTAATTTACGGGATCAACAATTTGTAAATAGTCTTGATTTCAGCATGAATCCCTCGAGGAAACAACGGAGCCTACTTGAGAAGACGAGCCCAGCAGCCACTTGAAATATTTGGGAAAAGTTCAAGTGACGTCCTTTGGTAACAGGTGACACGGAGCCTCAGCGAGGCAATCGCTGCTGATCCCCCCAGGAAGGTTGTTCCAAAGCCACTTGGATTATGACGGGGTTCTCATTTTTGCCCCGTAATGACCACATGGTTTGGTGGTGGTGGCAGTGCCAGTCGCTGTGCCGTGAGCCCACCCCGGCTGCTGTTGGTCCTTCTGCTGCTGCAGGGGGGACTCTGGCCCTTCCCTCGGTCATTCTGGGTGGAAGAGACCAGGAGGGATCCTGGAGATGGGAAACCCACATGAATTTTTTGCTACAGCTTTTTGCCCCTTCAGGTACCTTTTGCTGGCCGGAGAAGCAGAGGTGGCTGCCTTCTCTCTTGGCACGTGTTCATTTCCAAGTCGCTGCTGCTCTGTTTGCTCCAGAGTTTCTCAATTTCCAGTGTTCAGTTTGAAGTGCTGGTAAAGCAAACAGAGGACTTGGGCTCTCTGACAACTACTCAATTTGCATGAATGTGGTCATTCTGGCTGGTGCTCAAGTCAAGTCAATTTTCAGAAGTGAAGAGTCTGACATTAAGCCACTAAATCAGTGAAATTATTGGTTGAGGAGAAACTGTGATTTGATAAGTATTCCCTTGTTTGATTTCGTTAGTGACTCAAAGTTCTCCTGCCCCTGGCACCTGGTGTTTCAGGATTGGGTTTGTAAGAGCTTCCTGAAGGGATTAAAAAAATTATAACAAAAATAAATATATATAATATATATAATTGTAAATGCTAGATTAATTTTGTTAGGAGAGACCTATTTGTGTACAAACACGTATATCAAAATGACACCCTGGCTGTATGTGCTCATATATTGCTAATTTTGGATCATGCTCAAGGAGGGTTTACATTGAATCACACTATTTTTCCACCTTCTCTAGTGGAACTGCTTTTGCTGTATAGTCATGGGAACTTACCTTTGTGACATTAGCTGTTCACCCTGGTAATTGCTCCATCCTCTAATTTAATGAAAACCCATTAAACCGAAACAATAATTAAAATGAGACATCATCTCCGTAGGAGGCTTGCATATTAAAATCACCAAGCATTTCACTGCAGACGGATCTTATTCTTGAGAAGCAGTGTTTGGAGCAACATGTAAAAAGTGATTTACAATGAATAATCATAATTTAGAAAGCTGTGCTGTTGAACACGATTTCCTACTGTTTATTACTGACTCTGAGCAGATCTAGCAAGGCAAAAACATTGACAATGTCTTTTTGTGCCCATGAGAATACATAGAAGCAGAGATGTGCTTGAGAGAAAACATCATGTCCTCTTCGGTCCTCCCTGGTAGAATAGTCTTTAAGAGAAGGGTGAGGTGTTTTGACCCCTCTCTCTGGGTTGCTGGAGGGTAGGACAGGGGGTCCTGGTCCTCACTGTTAGAAGGTCTTTTATTTTCTTGGCATATAGAGAAATTACAGTTTAAAATAAAAGAAAATTGGTGGTATCTGCAGGTAACCAACTTCTCCCCTGTTAGGTGGGGGGGGACACTGAAGCACTTCTGTACTTGGTGGTGAAATGATTCTTTTTGGAGAAGACCCCCATGGTTAGTGTTACATCCTTGTGGGGACTTCTGGATCTGTTTCTGGCTTGGGTGGACTGAGGAAAGCTCTTAGAAGAGTGGGAAGGAATGGGCATCTATCACCCATAGTGTTTTGGGTTGTGTTTTTTGTTTGGGTTTTGTTTGTTTCATTTTGCTGGTTTTTGTTTGGGATTTGTTTGTTTGTTTGTGGTGGGTTTTTTTAACCAATTCTTCAAAAGATGTTTTGAGGGACCACGGTGCAGCTGGTGCACTTGAGCTCAGAGGCTTTGGTGAAGCACCTGCCTTCAGTGAACAAGAAGGGTTTTGTGATGCTCTTGTGTGTTTTCATCCCCAGCAACTGTTAGGAAGGGTCTATGCTGAGAGTTGCTAGTTTTGCATCCTCCTCCAAATCTCGGTTTCATTTTTAAAAATCTGATGACTTAAAAAAAAGTGGGGCACTGGGGTGATTTTTTGTTTGTTTGTTTGTTTTGCTTTCCAATTATAGATTTTGGGTTTATTGGATTTTGCCCACGGCGAGGTAAAAGCCAATACGCTGTAATATTCAATTCTTTAATTGCTGTAGCTTAAATCCAGGTTCTCTGTTTTTGCAGAGTTAATTTCTACTTGCTTGCCCAGAGTGACTGTTCAGAGGTTCTCCTGAAAGCACGTTGAAGCAAATAGCTTTAAGATGATTGACGTTACCAATAAAGCAATGTGTTCTGCAATGTGTTCCCTGACAAAGGAAGTAAAAGGTATTCAAGCGGGCCAGTGAATGTTAAAGTGCAGCGGTTGCTTTAGAAAATGAGTTGATCCAGAACTGAATTTTAGTATTTTTCCTCTTAACGGGGGCATCTCTTAAAGAAAAATTATTTCCCAGATGGATCAGGATTCAGATTTTAACGCCTGGTGCACAATTTTCATCACTTAAAATTCCAGCCCGAATGGTCATGTGTTTCCCTTTGTACCATTATTGTCACTGTTGAAATAAGTTTTCCAAGACCTTTGCCTTCTTTTCCTTCTCCAGCTCCTTGTGTCTGCTTTGGCGTGGTGGTAATTTTCTAACGGAGCTGGTGCCAACCTCTCCCTTTTTCTTATCTGGGGCCTCTTGATACGTTCTGTGTTACAAATGGCGAAAGCCTGAGGTTTTAATTTTCAGTTGATGGAGTTGGTGATGGGTAGAGCGTTGGATCCACACAGGAAGATGGGACTTGGGGACCTAAATCAGACTGGGTAAGGGCTGTTGCCAAACCTGAGTTATTACACCCAATTCCATCTGCACGTAGGGTTGGTGTGTACCAAAGCACCTGTACATTGCATATGTTTGAGGTAAAGCTTGGCCTGCCATCATTGGCCCCAGAGCAGCATCGCCATTCGTCTGGACTGGTTTTACGATGCGGTGAAAACACACCCACGCGAAAATAAAAATTTGAGAGTTATTTTGAGGGTGCTGATAGTGCGCTTTGCGAGTGGTCGTGGGTAGAGTTTCTCCAGGGGGCTGTGGGTGTGAGAGCTGTAGCTGGGCAGGGTGCTGAGGTCTTCTCTGCAGGGTCTGGCCAGGGTGCTGAGCCCTCTGTGGGTGTAGCCCTGGGTGCTGCTTCCTCTTGGAACTGTTTTTTTTTGGCTTGGTAGGGCTGTGCTGGTCGGGGGCTGAACGGGCTCCCATGGGAAAAGGCATCCAAGAGAAGGCCAAGTGGCATCCCTGGCAGGGAGATGTGGGATGGGAATGACTAAATGGATAGGGTTGTTTGTCCTGGCAAACTGCACCATGGGTTTGGCACTTCTTCCTTGGACCTGCAGCTTAAGAATTAAAATCAAGCAATGAATATGGTCTCTCTGACATAAGTGTGTCTTCTGCTTTTGCTGAAGGTGGAAAGTTGCCTTTGCTTGATGCTCTGAGATGATTTGTGTCTCATGGACTCTCAAGTAACTGGGTATGCTTGCTTTTTTTCCTTGTTTAATTTTAGAAACCCTCTGGTATGTTTTAAAAAACCCTCCAGACAGTCAGTATTTCAAATTAAGAAAATATAATCACATAGAAGGACATATGAAAGTCATAACGGCGTTTGTTTATTTATTTTGCTGAGATTGCATTATCATTCAAGCATGAAGCGATGTTTCACTGAAGATTGCTGTATAAACCTATATTGTTCTATATTATGTAGGAAATACGGCATTTCATTACAAGCAGACAGTTATTTTTATAGAGAGAATAAAAAGTATTTTGCCTTTCAGGCACCTGTGGTGAGGGGGTGTATGTATTCNAAGTGTGAAAATCAACCTGAAAATAGAAAGCTCTTATTCTAAATGGATCATACTCCTGGTTCATTTATATGGTATTTTTCTGCAGAAATCAAGTGAAACCCAGGGATGATGTTCCCGGAGATCGTGTGGTGTGAGGAGGGACAGTGCCTGAGAGGGCTGTGCCCTGGGGACAGGAGCTCTTGGGGTTCCTTCCCAGCATTTGGGTCCCAGGTTGGAAGCCCACGTTGGTGCCCAGCACCCTCTGGACCCTCTCCAGCCTTGAGGGGCTTCTCAGCTGACACGTCCAGTTCCAAGTGATGGAGTTTCATTTGCCACCTCCCCATGGAACTGCTGGGAAAGTCCCCTTGTGCTTTTTGACACTGGGTTATGAAAAGCAGCTTTTCTGCAGATGCTTTTGCACCTGCGAGTGAATTTGTCACCTGGCTTGCAGTAGGGATGTTCCAAGGCACTGGTGAGGAGTGGAACGGCTCCAAATAAATAGCATTGTACTTGGAAGCGCCTTAATTTCTGAAAGAGCGGCGATATGACTTCCTTTGTGCCAGTTATACCAGCACAGTGTTGCAAAGCACTGTGTCAATACTGTTTGTTATCTAGGAGTTTGAACCCGAGACTCTGGACTTTCAGAATCTTTGGACCTTTGAACAAATATCAGTGTTGCTTGTGGTTTTGGTGTACTTGTGACTATGCAGAGGTGGTAGAGTATAGCACAGTATTTCAAGGGATGCTTCTAACTAAAGTAGGCAGTGAGTTGATTAACCACTCACGATTCTGACAGAGGAGCCCTATGTTTTTTGTATAAGATTTCATAAACACAGAAATAAAATTTATAGAAATCTGATATTTGGTGGGATGTGGCTTTATAGCTGGTCCTTCCTATAATGAGAAAATGCTGTACTTTGAAAGGCTTGACTGGAGTTTTAACATCTGTGTTCCACGGACAGCACTATCCGTGCTTTCATGTCAAAGAATTTTTGAAAGCTTTAAGTCATATTTTGTTTCTGGAAATTGTGAAAACTTTAAGAAAAAATTTAGTAAGATATGAAGGTTCTTCACCTTCAAACAGTGACAATTATCTTTGTCTGTCAGATTTTGGACGTTTTCTCTCTGAGTCTCACTTGTGCCTTGGAATTTAGTACTGGTGGATGGTCTGTCTGTCGATAGCAAACTGGATATTGGAGATTTTTTTGGGGTGTATGGGATGCATAGTTTTGTGTCTCCTGCATCAGCTTTTTAAAAAGAAACTACACACTATTTATGACTGGTAACACCTGCTAGGTGAAGGTAATGAGACAGATAACAAAATCTAATAGGTAAAGACAAAATCTGGTCTTCTGTGCTGGATTGTTTATTCTTCCATTCCACTATATGGTGGCAGTGGAAACAATTCCTGTTCTTTGAAACTTTATCCTATGGTATGACAGAAGTGGTGTTGGGCAGACAAATAAATTTGTTGCTGTAAAGTGGGCACTGTTATTTATTTATCAGGGGAATTTGAGCCTCTGGGGAAGATCTTTAAATGACCAAGTGATTTTTTTGATGTCTAATCTGCAGTACTTTTCAGAGGTGAGCCTTTCAGAGCGCGAGCGCGTTATGGATTCTGAGTGTGTGTGAACTCATTTGGAGGGCCTAAAGCTGCAAAGAAAAACTCGAGGCACCCAATTACAAAACATGCTTGAATACTTTTTCCTTGGAGTTTGGTTTCAGTCCATGGCATTCCCTCAGCAGTTGTGTGTCTGAGGTTTTAGGTTGTTTTCCAAGCCAGCCTCTCCTCCTTCTGTCTGCAAAGCCTCGTTTAATGACACAATGGGGTCCTTTTTTTTTTTCAGTTTGTGGTTTGTTTGGGCGGGGTTTTTTTCTTTCTCTTTTTTTTCCTGCAGTGAAATTCTGAATTGTAAATCTCATCCCTCCTTTGTGTGTTACATCATGCATGCTGGGCTGGATTCTCAGGACTCGGCAGAGTTATGTGCCAGCTGAGAATTTTTGGCTTCAAAGTGAACCTTTGGAAAGGGATCCTTTAATTGGTTGTGACATCCAGGAACCACAAGTGGCTCAGGTCTTGGAAATGCGTGACAAAAGCCCAGCGTGAGGGACATGGCAAGGGGTGGGAAGGTGAAATGCCCCGACTTCTCCCTTTTTTTTTTATGTTGTTGTTAATTGTCTTCCATAGCGGCGATGCATGACGAAGTGAAAGGATGAGTTAAAAAATGGATGTAGTGGGAGACGATGCATTTGAGTCTTGGAAGATGGAATAGGAGAAGGCACGGAGCTGCTTGGACATCAGCAGGATTAGCGAGACTGAAATGTTTCTGGCTCTTGCCTGGTCAGGCTGCGGTTTAATAAATATTGTATGAGCTGTCACACTTTGCTTGTTTAAAGGGAGAAATCCCTGGCACGGCAGTGGGTTTTGCAAGCGTGTCGTGTATTTATTTCTCAGGCAGGAGCGCGGCTGTAGAGCATTATTAGCAATAATACATCTCTGCCTTACACCGTGCCAGGACAGGTTCCCTGTGATGTACGACGGGGAGGTGGAAACGGAGTCAGTGGTAAAAACCGAAATTGGAGCTCGGTGGGTTGTGCTGGGAGAGGCAGCGCCGGAGATTTCTCAGAATTTAGGAGCCTATTTATCTGCCTGCAGCACACCTTATTTACAGCAACTTAATCTGCTCGCAGCAGACACAAATGGCTCAGCATCCCGTCAAAAAATCCATCAGGAAATCGGTGGCTGACCGGTTGTGAACTTGCCCAAGTGATAAGTGGGCGCGCTGACAGGGATGGAATTTGGGTTTTTTCATTGGAAAAAATGCAGTGGTGGAGCATGGTAAATGACTCTCAAAAATGCAAAATATTGATGCAAAAATGAAAAATGTAATCTACATCTTTCCGCTTTAGCTTTTTTTTTACTGTACTGTTATTTCCTTTTTTTTCCCCCCTTTTGTTTTAAAAATAAAATTCTCAGATATAGAAAGAGAAATCCATGCAGCACCCCATGTGACCGAGAAGTTAATTCAGCTCTTCCGGAATAAAAGCGAGTTCACGTTTCTGGCCACTCTGCAACAAAAGGCATCGACTTCTGGAGTTATACTCTCCATCCGAGAGTTAGAGCACAGGTAAGAGGAAATTGTTTCTCTCTTGTAGCAGTAGCAACATAAAAGATCCTGGGCACTCAGTGGCCCCTTTGGACAGTGTGTTGAAATGGTAGATGTTAAATCTGACATGTAAGTTGAAGCCTTTCTTCATAGTTTGCGATGTGCTACTTTTTTCTAGTTTGGTTTTTTTTAATAGGAGGAATTCATTATTTATGTATCCTGGCCTATGAAATAATTTAAAGAGAAAGATCAAAGCCAATGTGATATAGATGCTTTGGAAGTTACAAGCCTTGTAATGCAATTTTCCTGACTAGTTTATCATATGTGCTCTGGAGTTTGCTTTTTCATGAAAGTTAGATTTGCACGTGTTTTGTGCTTCACTATGTTTTATAACATTGTGAAAGAAAATGTTTTCTTTGAGATTCAGCAGTTTAGCTATTAAGCAATTAGGCTACTTGTGCTTCCATATGATACTGTGTGTGTTTTCTTCCCAATACAATACATTATGTTCCTATTTCATGTATGGGTTTTTTTCCCTAGTTGTCAGTGTAGGAGGAGAGAGGTCTCTTTGATTAGCTGTTCTAGTGGCAGACATCTGTTTATTTAAAAAAAAAAAAAGACTATAGTTGATATTATGGTCCATAATACAATTCCAATGATGTTTTGATGTTTCAATGTGTGTGTTGCATCAGAAAGCCTCCTACTTGTAACTTTGTGAATGCTTTTTAAATAATATCGTGGGTCTTGAAGGACCTTTGTGTCTAGTCTGAAACAATAAAGACTAGTTCTAGTCTTTTCTGTTGTAATGCAAGTAATAGGACATCCTTTGGTTGCTCCCTTTCAAATCTAAGACCAGTCATTCTGCACCAATTTTTAATGAAGAAAAAAATTCTATTGGTATTTGTCTTAGTCACGTACATGATATTGAACTGTTAGCCCAATTTCTTACCTTTTGTTGAGGAGGTATATGAAGGAGAAGGCAGTGGCTTCATTATGACCGAATGGTCAAGGATGACTTTGGACAGTGCAACAGCAGAGATGTCTGGAGAAGGATAGTTAAGGGGAGGACTCGATTTCCCTGTTCTAACATCATACTTCTCTGTCATCTCTACTTTCTTATTGGCCTTTCTTTTACTTTATTCCTTCTTTCTTTTCTCAGGCCACTGTCTCTGTCTAGAAGAATATTGTTGCGCATTACAGAGAGATCCATCCCTGCATCTCTTCCTGTTTTCCTTCTCTTATTCTGTCATTCCTTTTGTCATTATTTTTCAATTTCTCCAAGCTCTTCCAGGCTGTTTTAGTTCTCTGAAGTCACGGTTAACAGGATCACTTTGCCATGTTAAGGGTTTGTTCGTTTGTTTATTTATTTATTTTTTTGAGAAACAGGATGCTGAGAACAGCCACTGAACAAACATGCCCGCGCTTGGCAAAATCCAAGGTCAAACTCTAGACAGGCAGTGATGATTATCCAACGTGAGGCACGTGGGATTTTAGATACGGCATCTACTGAATGCAGCTGCTCAAGTCATCTGTCTTGACAGGCAGGGGCTGGTAGGGAGATGTGCAATGCAGGAGTGATCTTGGTCGAATAAAATACATCGCTGTTGCCCTCTCTGCCACTGAGGTTATCTGTAATATTTAAAATTATGACACCCACTTAAAAATACACGTGGCTGAAGGATGGTGTGCTGGTCTCAGTTAAAGCTTTGTAGCTCTGCGTAGTAACTGAGGACGTTTCAGTGTGTGTAGTTCGATGGAAGAGTCAAAACAGGCATGTCCAGCGTGACTGCTGTTCCTCTCCGAGTGTCGGATGGATTACTTAATCGCAGTTATCCCTCTCTTTTGGACTCATTGTGTGTCACTTAGTCCTTGTTTCTCAGGTTGTTACTCAGACCTTGGTAAGGATAGTGCTTTCAGACCATTACGTCTATGATGACAGAAATTAATAAAGTGGATGATAAGGGAGAAAATAGGTTTTGACATTCGTGAGGAGCAGAGAACAAGGTTTCAGGGCACTGCTGAAGAGGACCCTGCTTACATCAGATCAATGTAAGAGCAGAACTTTGGTATTTTGTGATGTTTCTCTAACAGCTCAGGTCACTCTAGCAGCTTTGCATGTGAACTGAAATGGGTGCAGAGCCTTGTCATAGGGGAAGCCTTTTATAAACTGTTGCTCCTACTAAGCTTCTGATAATTATCATTGCTCTGTTCTGGTGGCATCCATTTTTTTGGTCAAATTTCTTCAACTTCCCCTGTGTCTATGAAACATTACAAAGAGAATAATAAGGAGCGTCTTTATTTTTCATCACAAGTAAGATGTATGGGAACAAGTATAAGGGTGCATTTATTACTTAACCAGTATGGATTTTGGCTATGGAAAAACCAAGAACTCTTCTCAGTTTCTTCTTTTTGCACAAAATAGAAGATATTTTAGTTAAGGGTGTAATGTCTTTTTAAATTCTCAGCATAGAGAAAGTGGCCAAGTTAAAAGTTCAAGCCTTCAGAGCATGCAGGAGGTCAGCAACACCTGAATAAAAGAAACTGTGTTAGCTGCTGGTACCAGAGTTCATGTCTCTGTAGGAAATGTCTTTTTTTGTTGTGCATGGATTTAATAGATGAGAAACAGGTGATATTCCAAACCATGAAAAGGTGTGTGCATATGTAGACATACACACACGTGTGTGTGTTCTAAGTTACATATGGCAGCATAACAGCATAGGTAGTCACCTCATGGAGAACTATCTTTTGATGGAGTGTAAGCTTTAGCAGGATTTTATTGTCCAATAGAACAGAACTCTTAAACTGAAGATATTAAAATAAGATTAATATGATTTTTCTTGAAGTTGGTAATTTAGATACATTATTTTGTCGTTCTAAATGGATATTGCAAAGCAATTAGAGATTGCTGTTAATTTATATAGTCATTTGATGCACAGGGTTTATACTACAATATACTGTACTACAATGATGGCAAATGCATCTTTGTTAATATTTTGTTGAATCAGTTTAATAATGATAAAGTCTTTGTTTTCATGATTCAAATGTATTAAAATGCATCTTTGAAAACAGAAAGCTTAATTAACACAGAAAGTCTAATTGAACAGTCTGATAGTTTGTGCAGACTGTGTACATAGTTATCTGGCATACAGTGGTAAATCTGAAGATTATATTTTTTGTTCCTAAACTATAGGTAATAAAATGTGATATACGATGGACAAACGTGTTACTTGGGGATGCAGAAGGTGCAAACTATTTCCTCGACTAGAGAATTATGCACACTGATTCTTCCTAGATGAGCTTTGTAAGCTATTTTGCTCGCAACCTTTGTCTCTTTAGACCACCAAAACACTTGGAAAAGGCCATGAGGATATTTAAAACCCTGCATAGTGAAGCCTTATTTCAAAAGTGATTTAATCTGAAATTGTCTGCCTGCTCTCTACCTGCTCTGCCCTTGCATGGTCCAGAGCCCAAGAACATAAATTAGATGGCGTCAGTATTGCCTTTCAGCTGTTTAATCTCTGGCTTTGAGATATATTGATGGTTCTTTTCCACCACTGGCCAAGATCAGTATCTGGAGAAATATATCAAGGCTGTTCAGGTCCCCACATGTTATCATTCTTTCTGAAGAGTGTTTACAAATGGGAGATCCCACCATCAACTCAGGAGCGAGTCATAAGATGAATGTTTCTAAGATTTTTCTTACAGGGAGGATTAAAAACTTTTTATTTTTCCATTTTCTTCCCCTTCTTTCAATGCACTTATAACCCATGTCCAGGACCTGAACTACAGAAAATTTGTGCCACACCAAATATTTGGAGACCTGTTGGAAACCTCTAAGCTGGTTGTACTGCTAGGGTGAAATGGATTTATCAAGTGGAATATCTGGCACCTCAATATGTAGCAGCAAGCTGTGTTGATATAAATATTCAGGGGGGTCTGATAAATGTGTTGAGCTCATAGTGAAAGATTTCTCTTCCTTGCAAGTCAGTTTTGGGTGGGGAGGGAAAAACAGACATCTAGTACGTTGTTGAATATACCTCCCCAAGTGACACAATGACCAGCTTCTGAGACTGCTGAGGAGTAGATAGAAAGCTGTATGTTCACAAACAACAGCTGGAAGGCTACCAGGCCATTATATGTTTAATTAAAAACACAAAGGGGTAATAAGCTAGTTAAATTAATCACTGAACCCTAACTGATGAAAAGAACCCTATGCAAGTGACTTTTGACCCTAGTTGTAAACCTGAAAAATTTGATTTACTCCCTGCTATGTTTTAGATTATTCTCTGCAAGACGGGTATACTATATCGGATTCTGAGATGCCCAGTATTTAAAAAGGGAAGGAAAAAGTCTGCAAATGTATCCATTAACCTTTTTCTTTTAGGGTAAAGGGCACATCTTCATGAATATTTATGTGTAGAATTGCTAAACTGGAAAGCTGTAAAGAGAATATAAAGATCCAGCGTTTTCTCCTTCCCTGTGAATGAGGTGATGTAAAATATGTGAGACGTCTACGTGCTTTTTTTCCTTCTCAAAAGGTCTTTAGAGATGCAAATGCAAATAGAATTGCGCCCACCTGTTTCTGTGCTTGGGGTTAAAGGATGCAGAAGAGTAAAGCGAAGAATGGCGCTATATAAATCTTCCACTGATTTAAGCATTGTGAAAGAGGAGATGCTGCTTGAGGAGGTCCCTTCCATCCTGCGGCTCTCTGCTGAGAGCAGGTGTTTTATGTACACCGGGCTGACAATTGTTGTCTCTCTGAAACATTAACATGCTGCTCATAACCAGCTGTTGGAACGTGTTGATTGGACCACGTTGGCAATTGGAGAAGAACGGCTGACAGTTTGAAACGCTTTAAAACCAAATTTGGACAGTGCAGAAATATTACGGTCAGTCAGGAGCGGGATGTGTGGGTCCCCCAGGAGTGTTCTCCAAGATGCTGAGTTACTCTGTTTGCTTGTTTTATGACCTCCTGGCATGGGCAGAGAACCAGAGCACCTCAAACTTATGCTAAATGCCTCTCTCTGAAAACAGTCTGCTGAATTTGGGCCACTCGTTGAGGATCTAACTCTTCTAGTTAATAATACAGTTAGATGTCTGCAACATGTTATTAATGTTCATTTGTTTGGTTGGCGATCAGCTGGGTGATGTGCCAAGGTTTTTTTGGGTTTCGTAAGGATGCCTGAGTGCTTTCTTTGAACCATGGGCTGTGGAAAGCTGCCGGAGCTCGTGGCAGCGTGAGGCTGAAGGCATCCAAAGGGAGCAGGCATGTGTCTGGCCCTTGAGGGAGGGGAAAGGAGAAGATTTATTTTCTGAGAATCTAGGAGAAGTGAGCGTGTTGTCTGCAAAATCAGGCCAATAATTATATGGTCGAAGCATTGATTATTTATTCCGGACTTGGGCAAGCCTTGGGTGCTCAGTGGTTTCCCACATATCAAGCGCACCAACAGGACCTTACGCACCATTATTTATACACCGAAGTTCAGAGTTGGTACCTTTCCTAGTACAGTCCTTCTGTTACGATTGGTTGGCAGTTTCCATACAAGTTGTGTATTCACAGATAAATTCTACATGTGCCCAAGGGAAGGGTCTTCACCTGGGCAGGGGTTTTTTGACCTATAGGTGTGATCTTTAATATCAAGATGAAGATAGTTCTGCTAAGGGATACATGGACCTTGAGTTTTTTGCCAAGTTGGGAATGTATACGTAGACATACGAAAACGTCTTGATTTACTACATCGTTTTGCTTAACTTGTTTCAGGATGTTCTTGACCGAGGGATACTGTTTGTTCCATTGATTAAGTCTCTTTTCTTACTAATTAAGGAAGTCTTAATTAGCCAACTTAAAGGAGATAAAGAACATGCAGACCTGAGATAATTTTGGCATATTCCACATTTTGCAATATGTCGTAATGTAAGAAATCACTGAAAAGCTGCTGAATTTGAGAGCGAGATTGGAGGGAAGAACCTTTCATCTAAGGACACAGCAATTAGGGTAATTTGTTTTCAAATACTGTAGTCTTACTCAGGTGGCAGACCTCACTAGTTTAAAAAGCTGTTACCCTCTTTTGTTAAAATCTGGTATTTAGGGATTGAGGATTTGGGGATGCCCTGAGCTGAGCCCTTGCTGCAGTGATGGGAGGGAGGGAAGACAGGGCAGGACTGGGGCTATGCCTTGCTTTGGTTACAGCTCTGGTGGGGGCTCTGAACTTCAGCACGTCCACAGTGATCCCTGCCCTAATGCCAGCTCGGAGTCCCAGGTTAGCCTTAAAAAAATCAACAGCCCCCATTTAGAGAGTCTTCAGGTACAAATGCTTTGTGGATTTCAACTGGTCCACTGGGGAGACAAACCTTTGGCCAAGGGTTTGTGCGTGGTGAGCCCTTCAAGGACAACTGCAGAGCGTTGGGGGACGTGTTCCTTGCTGGAGTGAGAATGTGAGTACAAGGTGGCTTAGTGTTGGAGGGGTGATACGTGAAGAAAGTAGTATTTTCTTTTGCCAGGTTACTTTTCAGTAAAGTTAGGCAGTGTTTAGTGGGCTTTTTTTACTTCAAATGATACTCCTCTTTGTTCTGCTGGCTGTGCTGGCTCTGAAGCCTGCTGAGACGCTGTGTTATTTTTAGGTTCAGTGTGGTATTACATACTTGGTTTACTAGGAATAGGAGAGAGACCAGGTTTTTATTCAGATAGCAGGCAGGTTGCAGCCACAGCAAAGATGGGTTTTTAGGCATAGGAAATGGAAACAAAATGTTTAAGGTCAATCCCTCCAATGCATGCCATGAAAATGAGTAGCTGCTTTGTACCAGCTCTGACTCCAACTGTCTTTTACCTGGCAGGCAGATGTTGGGGTTACTTTTTTTCCTGATATGATCAAAGAAGAAAATGAATTTGTATTTGGATGACCTTTGCCTAGTTGCAGGTACACAAACACATCATAAATGCTTAATGCCTTGAAGCTTGCATGCCCAGCTGCCACGTAGAAGATGTGCAGAACAAAAGACAATGTCAACAAATATTCTATACTAATAGAAGATGTCAGTATGGGTGTGTTCATGGCTAAATGTTTCAAGCTACGCTGGTATAATGTGATTCCTGTTGTCCTCAGAGTGGTCTGAATGGAAAAATTAAGTTGTTTAATTGACCAGATGTCTTAAGTTTTAAAAAAATCCCAAGATGTCTGTCAAGGAAAGGGAGGAATCCTCCTGGACTCAGAGGAGGAGGGTCTCCCTCTCCTGGAGCCACCACAGCCTTGGAAATTAGGAGACTTGGGGGAGAAAATGTAGAAAAGGGTGTAACAGTTCTTTACTACAAATATATAGAGCAAAAAGAAAACAGAACAAGCAACAACACTGTAACTGAAATGTTCAAACTGCTCCTGTTGGCTCTGGGGCTGCAGGCAATGGGGTTCACCGCACAGCACAGAAGGGGTTCACCGCACAGCACAGAGGGGACCAGAGGTGAGTGAAAAGAGTCCAAAAATGAATGCAGGGCCCTCTCCCACACCACTCCAGAGCCAGTGAAAAGTGAGGTGATTTCCCACTTCGTCATGAAAAGTCAAGCAAGAGGTTTTTTAGCACCCATGACACCAGATTTGGTTCTTCTTGCTTGAAAAGATGCAGCTGTTTGGAAGCATCCTGCCTAGGTAGCCAACAGCACAGTGAATTGTGGTTTGGAAGAGTTTAGTATTACGTTTTGGCCGTGTTGGATTTGCTTGTGTAGGAGCAATACTTTTGGAACGGAGGAGGTGATGATGGTCTTTGTGCAGTATATGGGATTCAGCCTTTGCGTTTTCTTGTGTAGAAATTTAAATCTGATTTTTCAGCAAGATACCTTCATTGTCACAGGTGATCCTTCTATTCATGAGGCCTTTTGTGCTGCCTGATGTTGGTCTGATTTTGCTCGTGAGCTTTGATGACATCAGTATGTAATCTCTGCCACAGTGGCACATCTTTAATGCCGCATAAGTGAAGATTTGCCATGCATGGTTTTGCTGTGCAGCCTCTCAGTATCTCTGTATTTAAATGAGCTGTACAAAGTAGCTTTGGATAAAGCATCCAAAGTGTGCATGTAAAGGGAACTTCACCCTCTCACCATCCCGGAGCCACCTTGGCAGTCCCAGTTTGCACCACCTGATATTTTCACTTTTGGGACCAAACCCCCCTTTTCCGTGGGTGGCTCCACGAGCTGATGGGTGCCCTGCCTGACTGCCTGCACACACCACGCTCACACAAGGTTACCCTACTGGCTCAACACCAGGTTTCCCACAGCAGAGCCTCAGATGTTTGGATCCTAAAATAATTTAGTCACGTTACAACAAGAGAGTAACAGATCAAGCTGGGTGACTCCGAGGAGGAACCCCAAAGGGAACCCTGGGCGTTTTGAAACGCTCACAGTCCGAGGATGTAAAAGTGTGTCTCTGAGTGTCCAGTCCCCTGGCTGTGCCACAGGTCCTCGTGCCTTTTGTTGTGCAAAGAGCATCAACTCACGCCCTCCTGTCCCGGGCTCCCTCCCAGCAGAGCTCAACCTGCAGCTGCACCCCGAGGCACCTGCACTAAGTATATTCCTCACCATGTGTGTGTTGCGAGGACCAGGTCTGTGCCCTTGAGCGTGCAAGAGCATTTCTTCAAAATCCAGTATATTTCACACCGTGTGATGCCTCAGAGCTTGGAATCTTGCCCTGTCACTTTATAGTAAATAGGGAACGAGAGCAGTGCCTGTGGAAGCGACTGAAATATTTGCCTTGACAGCTGTAACTTGTTCTGGGTTTTGCATCCATATGGAACTGCGGTGACAAGCGCAAAACGAGCATTTCCTTTCATTTGCAGAGGTGTATCTTTGGTTTCAGAGGCACTGCTCTTCCTCCCTGTGGCTCCATTGGCAGGGGCAGTGGTCTGGGGTGGATCCCATGCCAGTTGATCTGCAATGTAGTGCCCAGTGCTTGCTCTTGGCCCAATTTGCTTCCACCAAGGACTGTTAAAACAAGACCTCTGTTGGGTTTATGTCACTGTCTGGGCTGAGCCACTTGGCAGCCCAGCCAAAATAGGGTGCCACTGTGCACACAGACTCGCTGGGTGGCAGGGAGCATCGAAAGGCCGAAAGCGTACGATCTGTGATTCATCACAGAATCTCTGCAGACTGAAAATCCTGAAATCTGGGTGATAATGGAGGCAAATTCGTTGCCTGTCTCTAAATACATCAAGAAGTGTTTCTACAAAGATGCTAAAGCACAGTCTTGCCTGAAGCCAGTTTTGTCGTTGAACATCATTAAATGGCACAGTGCTGTTGTGAAATGAAAAAGTTACGTGCCCAAACAAGTCCTGATTTGTGCCAGAGCTTCCTGAGCTTCTGATTACATCAAATGGACTAATCTCTGGACTTTCCTTGAATTTGTTTTGTTATTTAAAAAAAAGAAAAGAAATTGTGCCTTGACCAGAGTCACAGAATTTTCCAGAAGCTTCTGTTCAGTAACAGCCTGGTTCTTACTATGGCAGTGATTTTTTTTTTTTTTTTTTTTTTTTCTTTCTTCCCCCCAGCATTTGGGAGTCCCGACATCGTAGCGGGGCTGCAGCATGTGCAAGGTGAATGGTGCTTCCATCCTTGAACTCCTGTGGTTTTGTGACCTTCTCCCACACAATGTTAAGCAGATGCACAATGTTTTGACTAGATGGCAACCCCAAAGTTGGTACATATTTGCAGGGATGCCATCTGTGCCTGCTGCTTTGCCCTGGGACATCTGTTCAGTAGCTCTAAGAGCATCTGCTATAAGTGCTGGTGCTGCTCCTTGAAGGAGGCTGTAGGGCTTCATTTGGCACTTGATCAGGGATGACGGAAGTTGTAAAGTCAGAATGATAACTCTGCTTTATTTATGTTTGAATGTGATAACGAGGAAGATTGCCAGGATGGAATGCAAAAAAAGTAGTTTTGCTTTAGTTCTTAGAGCTCTCTTCGGAGCACTTAATCTGCATTGTGCTTACCCAACAATGTGCTGCTGTCTTCATTAGGGGATATTTTAGTGGTTCATGATGGGTGCTGGGTTTGTAAAGATCAGGAAATTAAGCGCTGCGTACACGAAGGATGTACACACCTATCCCAGAGCTCTTCTGGGCATCCTGTAATTTGGGAGTTGTCCTTCCTTTGGCCACTTGCACAATCTGACATCAGTTAAGTCTTTGACCGAAACATGATGGTGTTTACCACAGAATGAGATCACTTTTATGGGCTGAGGTGATGAGTAGGTGAATATATTTCTTTAATTTCTTTAATGATGGATTAAGCCGACTCCCCTTATATAAATACTTTGCCTTTTCTGCTTGAGGTGCCTTACATGTTCTTATTTAATGTTGATAGTGACTCTTCCAATTCTTTGGTCATTACATCCACAGCAGGTATTTCCACCTGGAAGTATACTTTTAGGAACGTTTCTCTCCTGATCTGGAAGTGAAATGAGGGATCAAATGCGTAGTTAAATATTGACTATGTTGGTGACTAAAAGAAAGTCATTAAACATAACTGAGTCAAGCTTTATCCTCTCCCAAAAATATTTGTGTGTGCATTACATAGGGGTTGCAAAAACTGTCAGAAAGAATTGTAAAACATCTTGAGTTGATTGTGGAATACTACTGTCCTTCTGTAAAGCACATTGCCTTAAAATATCCCAACTTTTTTTTTAATGTGCATAAAATCAAGTCTGAATTTAGCAACATGTTTTTCTCTCATGCATTGGAATTTGAATGAGTTACTTTGGACAGACCTATAAAAAGCATTTGAATTCTCTAACTGTACAAAAGAAGCCAGCAGAAAATTACATGCTTAGCAAATAGAGAAGTTCTGCTAGTGGGAGAATTTCAGCCACAGTCATGTTGTATTGCTGTTCCATAAACAGCAAGCTTTCTTAATACATGTGTTCTGACAGTTATATATGTCAAAATACACGTTGACTTTTGATTGTGCCATTTAAAAATATATAAATTAAAAGAACAAATTGTTATTGAGAAATGACAAAACAAGAAACCATCACTCAGTGCTAAGAAGTTGCCAAGTAGTTTCATGTTGTGCACCTTTCTTTCTTGAGAAGGGTCCTGAGGAGGGTGGCAGAGGGGTGATTGTGGGACAAACTGACACACTTCATGCCGACCTGATGCAGAAGCAGGGGTAGTGGTGATACTCAGGGCTGTCTCTGAGGCTTTTGCTGTGGATCTCATGGAAACATTGAAAGTTCACACGTGCCTGCTGATGATGCATTTATTTGGACAGTCCCAGATGCTGCAATCCTTTCAGGAACCCTGATCCGTTCTACTCCTGTGTTTTCTTTTAGATTCTCACAAAATGCTGGAAAGTACCTACAAAACACCTGTTAGAGATCAGTTCATTTTCCTGCCTCTTTTATGGTAGCTTCTATTCCTTTCTCCCCCCTCCCCAGTTTTACCTGTTGTTTTATAGTAGATAAAAACTTGTGCAATGGCATTTCAAGCTGAAGATGAGATAGATATTTAAAAAAAACAAGCACATTTCTTTTCTCTGGCTTCACTAATTGTTTTCTCACAGGTTAATGATTTTTTGTCTGAGTTTGTTTTTTTTTTTCTGTTCATTTGTCTTCCATGCCACAATTTTCAAATGAGAACTTAAACACAGAGCAGGTACCCTTAAGTCCAGGAGTGAATAGCCTTTGTGTCATTGCTTTAGAAGAGGCTTTCTTTTCCCTGGGAGTCTGGTGGGAGGAGGAAAGAAAAGATGATGTTTGCTGCTGAGAAAGCTGTTTGCACGTGACTTCTGTTTTGGTAGGGAAAAGACAGCTCTATCTCTCGAACTGTGAACATGTGAAGTGTGTGTCTAATCGAGGTCTCATTGTGAATTTGTGCATCTCCAAAGTAAAATCCATGACACGTTACCTTGTGTCTTTTAAATACTTGCGATGTAGATGTGTTGGGGCAATCCAGCTGGTTTCTGCTGTTGGGATTTTGTAGGCTGGTGTTTGCTGATGTTTGGCTGAGGGTGATTTGCTCTTGTTGAAGGGTGGTGATAAATAGGTGCAGAATTTGTCCGCTGTCATCTTCCTTTCCTGCCGCTGAAGAGGGCAACCACGGTGTTTTATACAGTCGTGTGGTGCTGAACGCGTTAGGTGTACCTGTATAAAAACATTAGCACTGGCCAGCGCAGTAAATGTTAACTAATCGCTCCTGTGTTATAAATTAATCAGGAGGTTGACAACAAGCTCGGTGCCTAAGCAACAAGCTGCTTTCAGTCCTGAAGCAACTGTTGGCACTGAAGCTTGTCACGTGAGGAGCAATGTTGCTTTGCAACTCCCCGTGCTGTCCAAATCATAGAGCAAAGATGTGATTAGGTGCACTGAGTGACCTTTCCAGGGCTGGGCTGTTGCCTTCACATTAGCAAACAAATCATTGTGAGGTGAGCAATTGCCTCTGTGGCTATTGGAGGGTGTGAAGAATGACCCCTGGAATCAATTATTTTCCCTGCAACAGGAGCTTGTCTTGGTTTTGGGCTCTTAAGCTTCTGGGATCAGCCATATAAATAAATATATATGCGTTTTTATATATTTATACAAATACTTTGTGCATTAGACTGACACTAGAATATTATGTAGCTCTTCCTCATTTTTTTTAAGTTTTCTGTCTCACTTCCTTTTGTGCTTTGGCAGCAGATGGCAATTACAAAAATGTTTAACCTTAAATATGACATCGCTGACAGTAACTCTTCCTAGTGCTTTTCAGGCTTGGGAACACCAGCAGCAGTATCTTCTGTCCTGTTACTGAGCATCAAAATAAAATAATAAAATCTTCTCCAGATTTCTTGTGAATGTAATTTAGGTATTTTAATGGTGGTGGCTGTAATTAATCAGTGCTCTGCTCTTTATAAAACTCCTGTTTTACTGCCTTCCTCGTGCCATTCTGTGCACAAAACAGGTCAGTTCCTTCACACCACCAGCCTTTCTGATTTTTTCCCACTCTGCTGCATGTATTTTATTTGTCCCTGTGCCTGCTGTGTTTTTATTCAGTTTTGGTTTTGCCTTTCCCTCCTTGTGTTTTTAACTTTGCCGCGTGAGTCTTTTGTTCAGGTGACCTGATAATGCTCATATGTTGCACGAAAGACACTTTGACAGGGCATTGGCAGGATGGAGAAGGGCTTGAGTTTCGCTTTTGGTGAAGACTTAATGTCTTTATGTTCTGTCCCAGTCTGTTGGGATCTTCTGCACATGTTTCACCTGGTGCTTTATAAGTAAGTTCCTCCCCAAGAACCCTTATTTTTTTTTCAGTTATGTTCGAAAAAAGCCTCAGCTTCACTGGTAAGGTCTCATCTTGAAGAAGTGCCCAGACCCCGTGTCACTCTTGTGCAACAGGCTCGTAGGGTCTGTGTGTCTGCCAAGTGGTGCAAAAGGCTCGTGGGGAAAATAAAAATCGGCGCTTGGTTATTTGTTGTTTTGCGTTGCATTTATCTTTTGGAAGCGGATTTTGTTATGGTAACTTGTTTTCCTCTCTACTCCAAACTGGCGTCTGTCTTTCGACGGCCGCGGTAAATTGGTGTCGCCCAGTGGGGAAAACGTGACACTGTGGAGGTAGATGGGGGTAGGGACTGTCCGGGCAACGTAACATCTCCACTTGCTTGGGAGTTATTTCGACTGTAATTGGAGGCCCACCCTCTTTCTGTATCCAGAGCTTCATTTTAGCAGGGAAAAGATTGGATGTGCTGTAAGTATTTGGTGAGGTTCAAGGGAAGGCTTCCCTGTTTGCGCTGTCAACGGGCCCTGGAAGGGCTGAATTCATCCTAGAAGAAGAATTGGTGAGGCCAGTCAATGGCCCCACTTTGTTGGCTCTCCTTGAGTATGAGAACTGTCTGAAGGTTTTGATTGTTGGGTGGTTTCTCCTGAGTGTTGAGACACCTAATCCAGCCAGGAGGTTTTGCTGTTCCATTGTAAAGCTGAAGGATAAAAGTCAGAAAATGAGTTAAGCACAACTGCATGTAGGAGAGTCCCGAAGGTAAACAGTTGGGGTATTTTCTTCTTTTTTAAACTGGATTTGCAAGTAGTAAATACAAATTTTAAGATTACCTGGTGGTTTCTTACCTTAATGGCTTTCTGTTTGTTTATGGTGGTACTATGTACAGTTCTTTATTTTTCAATTTCCTACAAATCCTGCATTTGTAAAAATATTTTGATGAAAAGAATAAGGCTTGGTTTCCTGTAGCTGAGCCTGTCCTGTGGGTGAAAAGAGGACTTCGGGTTTTTGGGCTAAGAAATGGTACTGTGAAAATGAGCTGTTTTAATGTAATTATCATTGCTGGTTTTGTACTGGTCTGAATGTATAGTCTTGTCTCTCTATCTCTTTTAAAAAAATTAATTAGTAGCAACTCCATGCCAAGTAACCTCTTCAGGCTGTGGCCTTCTATGTGGTGTTTGCTTAAAGATGAATTAAAAAGTGACAGAAATAGCGATGGTGTCAGAAAAAGGCCCCTGATTCTTGTTCATGTTTTTAATACAGCTACTTTGAACTGGAGAGCAGTGGCCTGAGGGATGAGATCAGGTATCACTACAGGTTTAAGGGGAAGTCAAGAACAGAGGTGTTCCCGTATCGCCTGGCAGATGGACAGTGGCATAAGATTGCTGTGTCACTCAGTGCGTCCCACCTCCTGCTCCATGTGGACTGCAACAGGTAAGAAAATATGCTTAGTAACTTTTACTTCTTTAAAAAATAACCTCTGCTTACACACAGGAATAAAACTGGAAAAGCAGGTTTGTTTGGGGGTTTTTTTTGGGTTTTTGTTTGGTTTTTAGTATCTAATTCAAAAAGCACGCTTCACTGCCATGGGATAAGAAGAGGAAAACAAAGTATTAAAATGGAACAATTCATTGTGATTATGAACAAATGTGGAAAAGGTTGATTGCTGACTGGGGAGTATTAAATGCATCTCTGTAGGTTTGGCACCAGCTGATGTTACGTTTGCCTGTGATTGCACTTAAGTGTGATGGATCGGTGTGTCGTGAACTGCTTCCCTCAGCATACCTGAAAACTTGAATAGATAGAGGCATCAGAGGCATTTTAATTTTATTTTACATAATCAGACAATGCGCTTTTTACTGATTTTGTTTTTTTCCACCTGCTGCCCCACTTGGAAACTTCTGAGAAACCTGGGAGCTTCTTTTTACATGTCTGGAACTGGTGCTTTTTTATTTTTCTGAAGGGTATTCGGTCTGTCATTGCACTTTTCCTTTAAAAGTTAGGATATTCCAGGATTTCAAGGAATGAAAATAGCAAACCTGGCATTTCTTCTCCCTGGAATCTCTCTTGCCTTGGGACTTGATCTCACAGTGTATTGCAGACTTCAGGCTTTGTGGTTGATGAGGAAATTCAGAGAGCTTGAAATTGGGACTTCCAAAATAGTCTTGAGGAATGAGGAAAACAAATCATTACCTTTGTGTCTTATTGCACTGAGATTAATAAAAAAAATATCCTTTGCATTCAGTGAGAGGATTAGCATATGCATTTTGGAATCGTGGCACTTGAATGGATAGGGGGATGATAGCAGGTACTTTTTTCTGAAGTTGTCATTTTGTTCGGAGAGGCAGAATGAAGTTAGATGAGTATTACAGGAGTTGGGGGTATTGAAACATTTGCAGAAGTTGAAATTTTGACCAAAGTAATTATGAGAGAGTGTTTTGAGAAGGATGTTGCAACCATTTTCTGCAATTTCATTAACTACTGAAAAATCTAATCTGAAGGAATGTTGCTTGTTGGATCTTTTCATTTGGACCTTAGAAGCAATGAAATGCTAAGAATAATTTTAATTTCATTGAGGCATGAAATCTACAATCTGTAAAGATTGTCTTCATTTCAGTAATTGGATTTCTTACCCGTATTTGTTTACTTCTTGTAGTATTTCTTTGCTTACAACAGTATGCTTTTTTGTTTGTTTATTGACATACTGGATGTTGGGACAGCTTTTTCATTGTCTGCTTAGATCTATTTATTTGGAGTTTTTTTCATAATTTTTTTTAATGAACAACAGATATGTTTTAGGAAGTCCCTTTTTAGCAGAGTGTTTAGGTGGCTGCTTTCTTTGACAGAATGTGAAAGGAAAACAACACAAAATGACTCCCTGGTGCAGAATTCCATCCAGGGACAAGAGAACTGCACAGTGTCACGGTTTGTGCCCTGGTTTTCTTTACAGCAACAGGCAGAAATAGATAAATACAATTACAGAATGAGCTCTGCTGTCATATGAGGTGACAAATATGTGTAGCCATCTCTGTCAGGGGCTGATCCATCTAACAGTGTCCCTTAAGGTGGTACATCTCAAGGTTACTCCCAGCATAAATCCATACCTAAATGCCTCTATTTTGCTGTGTATTTGTGATGTTTTGTGACAACTCCTGTGGAAAAGTAATGGGAATAGTTCTGAGAGCATGACTTGAGGGCAGATCATAGTAGAAGTTTAAATGAGAGAGGAAAAAAAAAAAGGGTATCTTTCAGTTCCTGACTCAGCTGCAGCATCACTGTTCAGTTAATGAGAGTTTTGTGCATGTTGGTGTTAAGCTTCCTTTATTCCAGCTTAGCCCTTTATATCTTTGCACTCAGAAAGGAGTCAACATCTTGTTCATCTTGGCAGTAGAAGCTGTGAGAAAGAAGAGCAAGTCGAGGAGGGATTCTTCTGAGCACCACTGCAAACCCCCAGCCTGCTTCACATTAGCGTTAGGAAAGGACACCCAAAATCCAGTGCTAAGAGCTGTGGATGCTGTGTGTATATGTCACCTTTTCAGGCTCTCGGTGGAATTTGGGACGCCTGATGAGAAGTGGTGCTTCCACAGACCTAGTCACTGCAGTCAATATATTCACCCTACCCATCTCCTGCAGAGATTTAGTGTCATCAGGATGAGAATTTTGCTTGATGTGTGCCTATCTAGTTAAAGAAGTTCTCTGGTTTTTGTTTACTGTTCTTTCTCCTGTAAAAAAAAATAAAAAATAATTAGAACTGAAGCAAAAAGGGGGAAAAAAAAGAATTGACCAACAGAAGGAATGCTTAGAGATATGCCTGAATTTGCATAAATGCATTACTCCTTTTGTTTAGGGCTGTGGTAATATGTTACATATTTGGAAGGCTGTTGTGAGCGAGGGATTTGTGAGTGCAGCGTCAGTAAAGTTAAGCTCCGTTTGAGAGCGCATTGAAAGTGTTTGCACGGGGAAAAATATCCACCCACAACCTAGTTTTGCTGTAGGATTTGTATTGTGGTACTGAAAGCTGGTCTCTGCCCTCCCAGAACTGCAGTACATCAGAAAGCATTGGAGATGAAGCTTTTAATTTGTAAACAGGGAGCTGAATCTACTTTTACTCTTCCCCAGCCTTATTGCCCACATTGCTCTGATTTGTAAAATTGCTTTGACATTTGGTACTTGATTATCTTTTGGATTCAATTCAAAGTCAGCTTTGTTTTTCAGACCTGGATAGGTTAGGGAAAAGTACTTGAGAACTTGTAAAAGCCTTTAGTGCTTCTAAGAGTCATCTTTAGAATGGTGTAATTGCCTCTGTTCTAATGAGATGTGATGTGGGGGAACCATATGTATCAAAGGGTGTGTGTTTGCCCAAGTGCATGTCACTTTGAAATTGGCTCCTGCTGCATCTTATTTGCTCCTTTAGTGCTCCTTCAAGAGCAAGGAATGAGAATGGGAGCAGAGTTTGATGTTAGAGCTTGGAGCTGCTGGCACAGGAGTCACAGAATCACAGTTTGGGTTGGACGGGGCTTTAAGGACCATCCACTTCCAACTCCCTGCCATGAGCAGGGATACCTTCCACTCTCCCAGGTTGCTCCAAGCCTTGTCCAGCCTGGCCTTGGACACTTCCAGGGATGGGGCAGCCACATCTTCTCTGGGTACCCTGTGCCAGGGCCTACCCACCCTCCCTGGGAAGAATTTCTTCCTAATATTTAATCCTTTTTTCAGTTTGAAGACATCCCTCATCCTCTCACTTCATTCCCTTGTCCAAAGTCCTTCTCCAGCTCTCCCAAGGCCCCTTTAGGCACTGGAAGGTCACCCTGGAGCTGTGTCTTCTCAAGGCTGAACAACCCCAACTCTCAGCCTGACTCCGTAGGAGAGAAGATACTTTAGAGTCCAGACTGAAAACCTCTTAGATGTCACTGGACTCTCTCCCTGACTTGAAGAGCCTTTGTGCTGGGCCTGGGCAGTAACCTCTAGTCTGAGATGTGCCTCAAAGACTGACTCGAGAAGGTGTGGGTGTACTTGCTAACGTGCTTTTTAACATTCTAGCAACGTTCAGAAAGCTTAGCAAAAAAAAGAAAAGGCTGCATTAATTATGAATGTACCCCTGGTGCACAAGTAAAACCTGTGCTGAAAGTAGCATGGAAACGAAATCTCCTGCTCTTGATAGAGTCTGTGCTCCCTTAGTCCAAGCAAAAAGGGGTTCTCGGGGACTTTTTGGTGAGTGTTTAGATTGAGCTGGAGCAATACTGTCACTGTCAGAGGGTCTGTAAATAACCTGTGGTACTAAAGGGTCAATCTATATAATCAAATAAACTCTGCCAGGCACCTTCCCAGATTCAGCCTCTGCTTGTACCTGCAGCATCAGGAGGTTTTCAACCCCAGGAGACTGTCAAGTCCTACAAGACCTGATGCTTGACTTCTCTGGGAATTAGTTTCAGTTGCAGAGTCTGTAACATTTCCTGTGGTACTTAACTGTCCCCTGCGATGCTCGTCCCCGTCGACAGTGACAGTGCAGAAATATGTTCCATTTAATAGTGTTAAGAGTAAGCTTGAAAGATGCGTACTTTTTTGAAATTGTTTTATCATCAGTCATATTGCTCCAAAGGTGCTCACCTCTTCAGTGTCTGTATTCCTTTACTTGAACTCTGTCTGTGGGCACAGAAGGGAGAAAGGTGCTTTGATGCAAAAATTAATGTTTTTTCCTGTGAAAATCTGTGCTGGAGTGCCTTTTGCTTTGAATAGAGCCTGTGGTTTCGATGGAGACTCTCAGCTGTTTGATGGAGGGGGTTGGTAAGAGCATGAGAGAATAGATTATAAAACTGGAGCAGGCTAGGATGTAGTCTCCAACTGAAAAAACATGTTGTCTGCTCCTTTTATGTTAGAGCAGCGCATTAGGGAATAAAAAATGCATGAGCAGTGAGAACTTTTTAATTGGAAAAATAAATAAATTAAAGTAACATCCTCCTAATATGGGAATCCAAGACCTCGGAGTTCTTATAAATAAGATATTCTGGCTGCCAACCTGAAGTTTTCAGCTGGTCTAAACAAAGTTCTGTGACTTCAATTAAAGTGCAATAAATTTAAAGAAGGTTAAGGGATTTATTTGAAAGAGGGATTTGCTGCTTTAGTTACTGTAAAACACTTTCTCATGAGAGGGAGGGTGGCATGGTGGCAGTGCTATGCAGCCAGGTAATTTACTCTCACTGTTTGAATATGGGTTTGTGTCCCAGATTGTCTCTGCTCTTTGAGCTGTAGCAGAAGCTGTCAGAGAAGTGGTTCCTTGGGTAGGGCGCTGTCCCTGTGTGTTAGTGGTGCACCCAACTTCAGCTCTGGGGTGCTGTGCATTGGGAGTTCATTTTCACCTGCCGATTGTCCCTTTTGTTTGACAGAAAGGCTGTAAAGTTTTTAGCATAGGAGACATCTCCAGCTGGCATGTCACATCAGCTGCTGTGATATTACCGCAGTTAACTGCAAGGAAATGGTCAGGATACATTCAGCATTATTTTCTTTTTAAGGAAGTTTTTTAATAGCCAGGGGTTTTCATTGACGGGCTAATGCATTCAGCAGTACGGTAATGTATGTGTGACCAAAGGCTGAATCACAATATGTTTTCACCCAGTCCCTAATTATGATGGAAGATTTTTTCTGTTATCCCCAAAAATCTGTTGAACTGTTTTGTACACTGCATTGATAGAATTTGGAGAAGGCATGAGTATTTATGAAAGTGCTGAAAAAGCACTACAGAAAATAAATGCTAACAGTCCATACCTTGACCGCCTGTCTTGGACCTTTGGACCACCCCTTGAAGACAGAAATGCCTTGTGGACATACCTGGGGCACCTTGATCCATCAGAGAGGCTTCACACAGCTCCTGCCCATTGAAACTGCATCTGCTTTGGGGTCCTTCTAGGGCCTGATCCAGGTGCTGCTGATGTCAGTAGAAGTTTAGAAGTCATTCTGCAGAAGTTCAATTAAGGGGTCTTCGATAGGAGCTCAGGGCAGAGTTTTAGGGACCTGTGGAGCCAGAGTTTGGTAACTGCAAAGCCCAACTGCTGCTGAATACAGACTCAACAGTGCTTTTGTCTTTTTTTCCCCCTAAGTTAGAACTGGGGACTTGTAGTGCTTTCTGGTGAATTGTAACTATTAATAGACATGTTGATGACTTCACCAGGGCAGGAATAAGGTGCTGTGCTTTACTATTGGCATCTTCCATTCCTTGTAATTTTATGCTCTGGGTATGTCAGGGAGAGAATGGATGGTGGTAGATGAACTGATCTTAAATCAAGAAAGGCAAGCCTCAAATGATTCAGTAATGTCCCAAAGGATGTGACTAGGTGTATTATAAAATTCTTAAATGTTTGTATGTTGGTCCAGTGTACATGTAGACATTTATTTAGTGCTAAAAGCAATAAACCCCTAAGTTGCTGTGGTTAGTTATAAGAGCAGTCTCTGAAAACTGAGCCTGCGTAGTTTGAACTATATCTGGATATTTTCCTATGATTTTTTTTTTCAAGGGAAATTTCCTGTTACTTGGCTCTGTTTTCTTTTTATTTGATGGAGTGCTGATGTGGGTCATATGGACAGAGAGGTGATCGTGGTAATTTGAGAGTCAACCAGATAGGACAAATGTTCTGAGCTTTTTCCTTTCAGATTAGAAAAAAATTATCTTGCTCCAGGCAGGCGGATTAACTGGGATCCAAGACATAAATGAACTCTTCCATTTGAAGTGGTTAGTTAAACTCTGGAGTTTAGAACTACAAGTCACATAGGATAATAGTGGAGCTGAATTGAAAAATGGTAGTATAATTCGAGTTAAAGACTTCTGTAAAAACATGGGACCTTGGCCAAAGAGCAGGTGAGAACCCCCCTGACCTAGTCAACAGCTGACTTGAGGTCTGAGTCTCCTTACAGCAAATAGTACAGAGTCTTTCCAAATGATGTGAAACCTCCTGAGTGTGGTGGGGCATGAGAGGAAAATTGAGCAAACAGGACTGGACTGTTGAAGCTTCTGAAACCAGCCTGCAGTTTTATGAAGCAGTTTAGTACTTGAGGTGTCTTTCTCTGGCAATTCAGAACAGCAATAACTCCCAGAAGAAGTCTTTTCAGAGATCCAGTCGTGTCCAAATCCTCAGGTTGGCTGCAGGCAGGTAGAAGCTGCTGGACTGCATTTATTACTACCCCAAAACCTGATGGTTCTTGTCTCTGTAGTTTTTTTGGGTTTGGTGGGTTTTTTATATATAAAAAAAATCAGATACTGGCCTCTGCTTCTGATCACAATATTTTAATGATATGAAGAATCATTGTTGTGATCTGTATTAGCAATATAATGATACACTGAAGGAGCAGCAATGAGAAAGATGATAGTTTGATCCTCAGCATAGGTGTAAGGTAACATGCAACTTCCAGTCCTACAAATTGTTCTCATATCTGAGACCAGCCCGTAAATGAAAGAATCAGCAGAAGCTGCATTGCTTAATTGAGCTGCAATTTTAGTGGCATTCTCTTCAGCGTGTCAATAGTGAAAGCAAATAAGTAGCACCAGTGCCAACTAAGGCAACTGGAAGGACTCGTTCAGCCCGAGCTGAATTTTTGAGTGTCAAACCGGCTGCTCACCTTAAACTCTGCTGCAAGACGTGCCGTGCAGCATCCCCGGGGGACAGCCCTGGCCCCAGCGAAGCCTGCAGTGAGAACTCTCATTGACTCCAGTGGAAGCCCCCGAGTGTGTCAGGTGTGAGAAATGTGCCGTCCCTGGGGAGTGCTTTTCTGCCTGTCTGCTGGCAGTTTCCATCCAACCTTAATTTTCGAGCCAATATATAATGGCTCGTTCTGTGTTTACTCTGTGTTTCACTCGCCTCCTCAGTCATGGCCAATTAGTTATTATGGAGAGAGTGTGATGTTTATCTTTCAAACTCCGGGGACTAAACCGGGTGGTTGGAAAACACTGTGGGAGAATGGAGATGTGGGTTATCTGGAGGAGCACGGAATGAGTCCGTCCCCCCTGTGACGTTCCAGAGCTGGTGGCTTTTGGGGCACAGTGGCAGCTCTGGGAAAGGCAGTGCCACTGCACAGAGCTGAGATGGCACTAAGGGCAGGGCTCTGGCATGAGTGTGGCAGCAAAGGCGAAGCCTGCGATCCTCAGCCTGCAGTCGCCTTCACTCACTGCAGGAAATTGACTCCAGAATATGGATGAGGTTACCTGTGATTACATCCAAATCTCTTAGTGATGACATGAAGCCCTTGATGAGATGATCCCACAACAAGATAGCCCCTGTAAAGCAATTAACTTCTCAGCAGATGCATTTTTGGAACGGGGGGAAGAACCTGTTTAATAGAAAGGTAGCTTGTGGATGGCTTGGTTTTAAATTTATCTTTTGCAGCAGTGCAGAAAGGAGTTGGAATCAAGAGCCTGATTCTTCTTGCAATTGCACCTGTCTTACTGTACTAGGTAAATCAACTTTGGGGTTGAGAGGAGCATGAGACAGGAAAGACAGAGGCTGCACGTATTTAGTGGAGGAGGGGTGTTTGGGAGCTGTAAGCTCACCGTGCCTCAGGTTCTGCTGTACCTGCCAGCTGAGAAGACCCTTGTGCTACCTACAGGTCTTGGCACATCCCTTTATACAGCAGGCAAAGGTAATACAAGCAAAATTTCAGCACTGCCAGTTCTCACTCAACACATGCCTTGTGACAAACCCCAGAAGCAATCTTAGTTTTTTTAAATTTATTTTTTTTTTCATGACAAAATGGAGATTTTGGTTTTACCTCTTTGTTCTGATAAAATGTTATTTTGGGGTTAATTTTGCTGCAAGACCTTAAGTACCAGTGCTTCCCTGTGCCATTATTCTGATGCACGTTTTTACCCATTTGCTTTCTGATGCGAGATAGGCTTATTTGTTTACTACTTGTTTCACAGTATTTTAATACAGTTTTTTTATCTCATATGTATCTTGCTCTAAGGGCTTCTTGTTTAATTTGTGGGAGAGAAGCTTTTTTTTTTAATATCTGGAAAGAATGAATTAATTTCTTCCTCTTATTTCTAGAATCTGCTTTTAATTGCTCAGACTTGGTTTGATGATATTTGGCATCTGACCATTGGGTTCATCTGAAGTGGGCTTTTGGTATGATGTTTGGTTTGGTAACAAATGAGTGTGATGTGCTTTTAGCTTTCTCGTTAGCGGTTTGCTTAATTCAGTGTTCTGGTTTAGAACCTGAGGTTCAAAGCTTCTTGAGGTTAAAAGGTGTCTTTTAGTGACCCCTGTGAGTTTTAATATTGTCCTCATTTATAAGTGTATGTCTCCTTGACTGTAGTGGATACTTGTGTGCATAATAACAAACCTACTGCTCTGGGACTCAGGCAGTGACAGTTACAAGTGGTAAAAAGAAGCCAAAATAACTTTGGAGAGCCAGAAATTTTTTTGAGAAGTGGCATTTGATCTATATAGCTCTCAACTCTATATTGAGATGTTTAAGAGAAGTGCCTAACTTCCCATTAATCCATAGAGTTGTGCACATTGATTTTTATATGAAAAGTCTGTGCATGTATATGACATTTACCTCAACACTTCAGAGGAGGAAGTCTTTTGACCTAGACACCACCTTAAGCCCTGGTGAACATGGTAAAAGTTATCATCCTAACCAAACCCAGCAACAAGCACATTCCTCCTGTGCTTCTGCTACCCGTAGATTATGTACAAGTTTTATGGGCAATGCCAGGACCAGGAACCATATGCTGTTTAGCTCAGATTTACCAGTTCAAAAGGTATCTTCAGAAACACTATTAAAAGCAGGAGGTTTCTGTTGTGGTTTGGGGCTGAACACCACAGAGCTGCTGCCCCTACAGTGGGGTAGGGAAGAGAGTCAGAAGAATGCAAGTGAGGGGTGGGAAAAGTGAGTTGAGACAGTCTAACAGGTAACGTGATAAAAAGGAATTAATTTGCATTTCCTATCACTTGGAAGGTGCTTAGCTCTGAATGTTCCTCATCCTCTTTCTCCTTGCCCCCAGCTTGTGTCGCTAAGAGTGGTGTCACATGGCATGGGATATTCCTTGGATGATTTGGGGTCTGCTGTCCTGGCCGTGTCCCTTCCCAGCATCTTGTGTACCCCCCAGCCCACTTGCTGGTGGGACCGTGTCAGAAGCAGAGAAGTCTTAACGCTGTGCAAGCCCTGCTCAGCATTAGCTAAAACATGGGGGTGTTATCCACACTGTTCTGGTCGTAAACCCAAAATACAGCCCCATACGAGCTGCTTTGGTGGCAATTAACTCTGTCCTGGCCAAAAGCAGTACAGTTGCCAAAGCTGAGCAATGCAATAGCTGTTTGGGTGTCAAACTAGATGTCTTGATACTGAAAGTCCACCTCTGGATCCATCACATGTAAGACACCGTTGAACTCATGGTTTGTCAAAATTCTTTGTCCCTACAACTCTTGAAAAAGCAAATGGCCAAATAATTTCTGTTTCTGCTTAGAGTCTGACTCAGCCTGTTCTCTGCGTGGTTTTTTTGCACTTTCATGATTGCTGTTTTTGTTTTATGAAGTTGGGTGAACACTGCAGCCTCGAAGACAGGCTCTTAGCCTAGGGCTTAGATACGATCTTAAGACTATTGTTATTCTCAGGAGCCATTTGTATCTGTTTTGTCATTTGCAAAGTGAAGTTTGTGATATTGACTTGTTTGCAAAGGTGAATCTACCCCGGGATCTCTGGTTGGAGGTGCTATACGGGTGTGGTACTCTGAGAAGGGAGGATTTCTGCCCTTCATGTGGCCGCTGTTGTGTCATTTAGTGGGTCCTGTCCTCTACTTTGAATTGATAACAGTGACTGGTTTTAGTTTAGTGCCCAAGAAATACTGCTAAAATTCATCAATAACTTTGTAGGAAGCCAAAAAACCTAATGTATTTGTAAGGAAAGCCCCATACGTGTAGATAATAGCTCTGTGAATTTACCCTCATTCAATTTATGTGTGGAGTATAAACCCCAAACCTGACAGTGAAATGTGCTCTTTTAACTATCTTTACTACCATTTGTTTAATTTCCTCCTGTGTATAATAGTCTTTAAAGTTAGTTTGAATTTCTCTTGCATGAAGAAAAGAGGGGGTTTTAAATAGAGTTTTATTTAGGTAAAACTTTATTTTTAAATTCAGTTTTGTAGTTGGAATAATTAAAGTGCAAAGAAGGCTGCAGTAACTTTACCCCTGTGATTATCCAGGAAAATCAATGAAATCATTTGGGTGACAGAGCTTGAAGAAAACTGAGTGTGCACTCTTGAGTCCTTTGCCTAACATCTACTATTACTGGACACCTCCTATTTTTTCCTCCCAGAGCTGAACAATAACTTTTGATTAAATAGTTGGCAGTTACTCTGTATATTCAAAATTTAATAAGAAAAGGCTTCCCTCAAACCTCAAGATTTTAATCTAAATTGCTTTCCTCTGGTAAATGATTGTGAACTCCTATACTATGACAGAGGAGATAGCACAAAGAAAAAAATCAAAATTTCCCTCAGGAAGTTTATTTTTCAGAAACAAAACACTGGAAACTGAATGAATAATTCAGTTAAAGTTGTTCCAGAGCTGAATGCATGTCAAATAATACATTCTATCTGTAAACACTATCAAGAAAATCCAATCACATGGGCATTGACAAATTTTCATAGGGAAGCATATAGAAAAGGGTTTGAAAGGGAAATATGTAAAGATATCCTAATATTTATTTTTGAAATAAGTTCTTAATCCTTCTGGAAGAACAGATATAAGGGAAAATGCCAGTATTGTATCCTAAGGCTCAGGACTGATATCATCAGTTTCTTTATGCAGCTGGGATTCAGAAAACACGTTGGACAAACTCTTGGAAGCAGCTGGTTCTTTTTACACGACGGGCTCTGTTAGGAGGCCTCACATTTGCTATTTGAGATGCACTAGGTTCTTGCAGGTCCAGCTGAAGATTAACAATGGTCAAGGGTGGCCAACACCTCTGCAAATTAGGTTTAGGAGAAAGACTGATGCAAAACATGGGGGAACTTCCTCTTCTCCTCCGACTTTCTGTTACAGCAGTTGAGAGCCCTCTTCCAAAGACTGCCATGAATAGAACTTATATTTAAAAGATCTGAAGGTCCAGATGGATGTCTACGGGGCAATAAGTGGTTGTGAGAGAGCGTCAGTTTTGAGGACGAGGCTTTGAATCGCAACACTCTGTTTGGATGATTCACTCTGGTGTCAGGAAGGGCTCCCGTGCAGCCATCGGAGGGGCCTTCAGGGTGTGATTCATTTACTGTGAGATGAATCACACACGAGAAACACTCGGGTCTCTTCATTAAATAAGTGAGTCTAGAGGACTGTAGGTATAAACTTTTGAGACATTTAAAGCAGGGTGTGATGAATTCAACACCTGCTCTCTACATGGAAATTTACAGCTTCAACAGAGCACCTACAGCAGGTCTATCAGGGACAAAAAAGGCTGTTCTTGCATTAATAGAGACCTGGGGCTGAGAAAGGACGTTCTTGCCATGCCCCAGCCACAGGTGCGTTTAGACTGCAGCTACTTATTTCTTAATTGTCCTACCAATAAAATAATGTTAAGGAAACTTCCCTGTCAGACCATGCAGGAGCCAGTCTGGCAGTCACACCTGCACCACCCGAGCTGGGACTGGGACTCCTGGCTCCCTGCACACCCCACACTCACACTGTCAGACCAGGTTTCCCTGCTGGATTGACCCCAGGTCTCCCACCGAAGACTCACAGAAATCCAGATCCTTCAAAATAGTTTAATCTTTGTGTAATACCTAAATAACAAAAGAGCAACTCAAGCTTGGGTGCCTCTGGATAGGGACCCCAAGCAAAGGAAACCGTGGGCTTTTATACCTTCCCAAGTCTCAATCTCTCTGGTTCGAGTCTGGTTCATGCAGTTTAGGGCTCTGTGTGTGTTCCCAGATTTCACAGAATACTCTGAGTTGGGAGGGACCCACAAGGATCACCAAGTCCAACTTAAATGAATGGCCCACGCAGGGATCAAAACCCACAGCCTTGGTGTCATTAGCACCATTCTCTACCCAACCGAGCTAATCTTCGGGTTTTGAGAAATTTGAGAAAGCATGTTCCTATTATAGCAATCCACTTGTATTTTAGACCTGAAAGATTTTGAAAATGTCATGAATTAGGTGTGCTGCTTCGTAGGGGCTGTTGAATTGCAGTCTGGTTTAGTGTTCAGAATTTTGGACAGCTCCGTCCCCTGATCAGTCTGTGTCAGCTGATGTATCCTAATGCGAGCAGACATAAAGTTTATTTTCATGTTCTGCTAAATATTTCAGCAATTTTGAAAATGCTTCTAGCATGGCAAATGCTGTGCGTACGAAGTCGAGCTGCATCTCCACAGACGTAGAAGTGCTCTCCTAAAGTGTTAACTTTTTTTAAAAATAAAAGTTGTGTGCAAGGAGCCATCTTCACTGCAAGAGACAGTTCCATGTCACGCTTTTCCCAGAGGGAGCGTGGCCCAGTGTTTGAGGCAGCCAAACCCCTCAGTCACGCCTAGTCTAATGACTCAGATCTTGGACAAAGACTCCTGCTCTGTCATCTTGGCTATTCAGTCTTTCCGTGTTTCAGTTCGCACATGTGTAAAATGAGGCTATTTCCCAGTTTTACCATTGTGTATTTTACACGCACACCCTTAAACCATTGTGTATTTACACATTTTAAAGACGCTGAAAATAATTTATATCAGGTACGTGAAAGGCAACTGTCTCCTTTTCCAACAGAGCTTGATTTCTACAAAGTTGTTCTGTGCAGAGAAAGATGTGTGTATGTGTATTAGCATGCAAATATTTTAGATATGCCTCCTTTCAGGCACCCACTGATTATTTTATAGATTTTCTATTTTCTGAATATCTTCTTCATTATGGCAAAGATGCCTGTTTGGAACGAGTCCTTGAGAAAGGTGTTCCTGAGGATGGCATAAGAATACTTAATGAAGTGTGCAGATAGGGTAGAGATATAGATACAGAACACAGGAATATCATGGATATTTCTCCACTAACAGATGTTTTTCTTACTACATTTTGCTAAAAGGATCAGTGATTAGTGAATGTGTTCTGAGCATGAACATTTCAAGACAGTGAGATTGGTTCGTTGTTGTGTTACTCCAGTTTTATGGTTTGGCTTGTTTGAAATATTTTGGCCTAAAGCAGGGGCAAATTAAGCTTTCCAATGGGAATTGAGTGCAGTAATCATAAATCGGAAAGTCTCAAGTATGTAGCAGGGCTTCCATTAACCTGGAGACCTGGATCTCCTCATGTTGGAGGGGCTGTTCAGTCGGCAGGAGTTTTAGTGACCATGGTTCCCTGGAGTCCTCTTTCTGAGCATTTCTTTTCTTGTGAAGCGTGTTGTGCATTTCTCTGTGTCAGTATCAGAGCCAAATGTATTGAAAACTGGTCTCCAAGGAGCTCTAGACCAGCACTTCATAAACTGGAAGTGTATAATTCAGCTATTCATATGCCAGATACAAAGTGTTGGTCAAGCAGGTATAAAGCCACAGAAGGTGACACACCTCAGCCCAGAAAGCCAGGCAAGGCAAAGTGAGTGATGTCAAAGCTTAATGTAGCTGTAAAAAAAAGAACATTCTTTTGTTTCTATTCAGCAGCAGTATTTTTTCATCCTGAAAAACTGCTTTCCTTCAAAAGAAAACCAGTATGGGAAGGGAGGCAGAGCAAGGGTTTTTCCCATTTCACAAGCAATAGTAATAAGTGAATTTCACCTTGAAGTAGTAACCTTTCTCATTGTGCTTTGAAATATGTTACAGAATGTTCATGCTTTATGGGTTTGTCTTAAGTACAGAACCCCCCTAAAAAGCCACCCGAATGATCACTGGTATTTGATGGGTTTGTAAGTGATGTACATGCTTGAGTAACCTGAACTTAAGGGTGAAACCCTATTCCCAATTACTTATGGACGTGCCACAGTAATTATTTTGTATTGACAGGGCGTCTTCAGCACTCATGAGGTCTCCCTCCTCCTCAAAAACCTGTTCCAGGAATAAAGCACCGCTTAGGACGTTCTTGTGATTTAAACCATGAGCTTGGCAGGCAGGAGATGTGTCCAGTTCCTGGCTCTACTCCAGCTGTGCATCAGTCAGCACAGCTGGCTATCAGCTGTTAATGCTTGTGAAGCCCTGTTTGCCGAGGTTTGAAAAGGTTTCACCCACTTGATTCTAGATTTATTTTATTTAGCTGTGTTACAGCTGTTTAACAGCTTCCAGTCTTACTGGAATTTTAATTCTTTTTCATTAAAGAAACAGTATATGGTGAACTGTGTTCCTTGTGAGTTTCTGTGGGGTTTTTTTGTTTGGTTTTTTGTTTGTTTTTTGGTTTGGTTTGGTTTTTTTGTTACAGTAATAAAATAAGTTCACATTGTGTACAAATGAAATAGTGCCAACCAAAACATCTTTTGACATAGAAAGAGAACCAAGGACTGGTCTGCATCTCGTGCTTGCCTCTTACTCCTTAGGGAGATATTATGAGAAGAAAACCAGTCTCTTAGACATATGAGGAATAAGGCACAAACCAAGCTTTAATTAACCACTTAATTTAAGGTAAATACCTGCTTCAGAAACATCATTTGAACTAGAGTAGAACAGTAGAGGAATGTGGGAATCTTGAGCTTCTGTGTCCTATAAATGGCACTTCCTCAAGAGCCACTGGAAAGAAGATTGCCATAGCCCTTTGCACAGGGGTTAAAAGACTGTTAAATCATCAGAAAAGGTAAGGCACTTTAGCCTGTCTCTGGTTTGCCTTTCTTACTTGCTATTGTTGAACTGTCATATAACAATGTTAGTAAGGTGATTTTTTTTTTTTTTTAATGTGCAATTGCACACAGATACTGTAGAATTTCTTTATCAATTTTAACTAGGCCAGGTGAATAAAAATCAAATATTCTTCACTAAGTAGTGTTGTTGAACCGGGTCGGCATTGGGATTTTATCTGTTAGCAGAAGTGGAGTTCTTTTAATGAATATTGACTAGCCTTTAGGAGATGAGAAATTTTCCATTTCATTATTAACCAAAATCATGAATAAAGATGTGTTATATATTGAAAGATAAATTCCTAATATGATAGTGCAATTCAGTGCACATGCTCTCAAGGAGCGTGCCAGTTCTTTGTTCCTTGTTCAGTGTTTTGCAGCAGTTTTGCATTTAAGTAGACCTTCAATTTTGCATGAGCTATGGCAGAAGTGTTCTGCTTACACTTTAAAATATTGATAGAAATGGTACATACAAAATTCCTATAATAAACTTGAGGAATAAAATTATGAATATTAGAAGAAGTCTTCTTCCTCCTGTGCTTGCATTCTTAAGCTGTAATTTTCATGTAACTATTTTGCTCTTAGGTTTAAGATTTTCCTTCTTGTTTCTCTCAAAAAAAAAAAAGTAGGTTTGCCTTTAGTTTTACAGATTGCTTCCATTTGGTTTTGACAAGTTGTTTACTCCTTATCTTGAAAGGCAAAAGTGGGCAGAATATATGACTCTTTGTACTTTGACATAAAGAACTTTATTGGTCTTTCTAGAAGTTCTTTAATACTGGGATGTTAGTTATTCTAGGCTTTTGGAAATATATGAATTTTCCAATAAAGTGATATGGTGGGTTTGACCCTGGCTGGACACCAGGTGCCCATTGAAACTGCTCTATCATTCTTCTCCTCCATCTGGACAGGGGAGGAGAGAAGATTATAATGAAAGGCTTGTGGGTTGAGGTAAGAGCAGGGAGAGGTCACTCACCAGTTACAGTCACGGGCAAGGCAGACTTGACTTGGGGCAATTATATTGATTTGTCACCAATTCAATCAGTAGGGTAGTGAGAAACAGAACCAAACACCTTCTACCACCCTCCCCTCTTCTTCTCGTCCTTGTCTTCACTTCTGTTTTTCTCTACCTCCTCCCCTCAAGCAACACGGGGTGATGGGGAATGCCTGAAGGGGTACAGCTGCCTCACCAGGGTCTTTCCTATGGGCTGCAGCCCCTCCTGTGCTGCTCTGGCTGTCTGCAGTGTTGTTTCTCTAACGTTCTCACTCCTCCCTCTGGGTACAGCTGCTCTTGTGCCATAACTTTTCCTCCTTCTCCAATGTGTTATCCCAGAGGCACTTCCATTGCTTTTCCATCCCGGAGCCAGCTGGGGTTGGCTCTGTTGGACACGGGGAAAGCTCCTGGCAGCTTCTCACAGAAACCACCCCTGCAGGCCCCCTGCCACCAAAACTTTGTGGATCCAACCCAGTACCCGTGGCAACTTAAAACGTGAAAGATGAATTGATTGCACGTGGTGAGCCTGTGCTAGAAACACTCGGAGTGGAGCTGGGAAGGTAACTGTGAGATGACTTGGGGTAATTGTGTTTTTCTTCGGTGTTTGTTTTTCAAGTTTGTTTTAAAGCCATAGCTTTAAAATAAGAAGAGAAAATAATTTCACCGCAGGTGGTTTCACCTCTTTAAGTGAAAGGTCTTGACAGGTTCAGAGTCTTTTCTGTTGGCTGTCACACTGATGTGATTACACAGCAATACGTTGTCCCTGTGACCTGGATAGTAATGGAAACAGATTTCATCATCACCTCAATAATCCTGATTAATCATGCTGGTTTTGTTATGGAGCAGTAAGTTCATGCCTTCCTCCAATGGGACATGGCAACATGAGAATCCAAGGTCAGTAACTTTGGCCTTGAATTTTTCATGTTCTGAAACAATGATATCATTGGAGTGTTCTGAGCTCCTGCAAGAGTTGTTATGGAAACTTCATTACAGCTTTTCTAAAAATAAACAAACAAACCCCCAAGGAAAACCTTTGTAAAACTCCAAATACTTTGTTACTTTAAAAAATTCTGCGTTATGACAATTTTTCACAAATTAATTTTTGAAATTCGGTATGCAGATTAGTGCAGTCACTTGCAGGTTAATGCGGTACATAAAGGCTGCTTATGGAGCTCATGTTACTCGTTGTCACTGTTGGATACCATGCGTATATAAAGAGGTCCCGTTCTGTGCCAGACCCGGTGACAGACACAAGCTGGACGTGCAGTAGTGTCACCACACGTGGAGTGCCCAGGCTGAGCAAATTCAACAGCAAGGGGAGAAAGGTCCCGGTGCAAGGATGCGTAACACAGATGTAGAGGGGGGAAAAGAAAAAAGCCATGGGAGTAGAGTGCAATAAATTTCCTTTGTGAAGTCAGTTCAGAATTCTAACCAGCCTGAAAGCCCCAAAAGGTTGTTGGATCTGGTTGGATCTGCTGTGGGATTGTACTTTTTTTCCCAGGGTGCCTAGTTGAGTTTCAAGGACATCCCTAGGCCGGGATGGTCATTATTTTATTATTTTCCATCCTATGGAGGGTTCTGGCATTGTGTTTCTTTAGTCTCGTGCTGCACAGCTGCATATGGAGAGTCTTCATATGTTTGACTTTAATATCTATTTTCCTGTTTATTTTTTCTTGCTTTTAAAGTTGTGCTGTACCTTCCTCATCACTATCAACAGGAAATATTGTGTTCAATGAAATTTTTTTTGGTGTTTTTTTGGTTCTACTTTCTGTCTTTTATGGTTAAGTGATTCTGAAAGTTTTCAGAGGCAAAAGAAAATTCAGGTAATGGCAGTGTCTTTCCTCTACAGGATTTATGAACGTGTCATTGATCCCCCAGAAACGAATTTGACACCTGAAAGCAGTTTGTGGCTTGGACAGAGAAACAGGAAACATGGTTTCTTTAAGGTAAGCAGATATGGAATGAAACGTGAAGAAGAAAAGTAATAGTCAACAAGACACTTCCAATTAGTTGTCTTACTCTCATGAAATGTGATCTGTACGAATTTTGGTCGAAACTGTGGGCAGTTGGTAAACAGCTTGTTTACAAATCCAGTTTTGGATTAGAAGCCACAGTACGAGTGTTTATCTGTGAATGGAGTCTACAGTGCAGTAACAGGCCAATCTGCCTGTAGCTGCTCTAGGCATGGAGTTGTTGCCAAGGTGATTTACCACCCACTCGGTTTCCCTTGGAAGCTCTCAGTTCCTGAGACAATTTTACAATTTGCCTCTTTTCCGAGGACCTCTCCTCTGAAGTCCCCAGATTTAAACAAGCTGGGACAATTATTTAACGCTAAAATTATTTCAGCATAAGAGCGAACAATTTTAATTGTGAAACAGAGGTAAAAGCTGGCTTTTAGCTTAAATATTGGTCCGAGAGTTGCTCTGAACCTTGAGTTCATTTCATCCTCCAGCAGCTGAGCTGTCACCGGGAAGTGAAATTGATAGTATTATTTTATTCTACAGCTGTTGGTTTTTTACCTCAGCTGCTTCCCACTATTCCACAGATGGTAAACATATGTTCATAGCTACATGGGAAAGGGAAGGAGTTATACTGGAGTCACCCATCCTAAATTCTTATTTTATGCAGGCAGTCAGAGCCTCAGAACTCTGGGATATTATATGTTTGTAAATTAATATTTCTACGTGTTAACACTTTGGAAACAGCAGGATAGCTAATGATATGCTAATGAACTGACAATTTTTATTGATCATAATGAAAGCTGACAAGTGCCTTACTTTGCTTTATGCATGCTTGAATATTTTACTAACTTTCTTCAGGGCAGAAATAGAATTGGTTGTGTTGTTTTTTTTTTTTTTGGTTTAATCCTCCTTGCAAGTTTCAGAAGTCATACTTTTTTTTACTTATTGTAAAAACTCGGGATTTTGCCTGTTTGTAAAGAGTACATATCTCTTTCCATATATTTACATGCTCAGCAGGACATCCCTTTCTTTTTCAGGGCAATTTGTTTCACTGTTTTAGCACATAAAAAAATAGATACATTTTCCTTAATGTGTAAACAGAGATCTGCAGGGAAATAAGAGCATTAAGAAAGAATTAGCATTTTTGTGTGTGTATTGGAGCCATGAAACTGTGTGTAAGGAAAAGCACTGGATCAAGATTATCTTTGACATTCCAAAAGGTTTTTTTCCTTTAAGAATAGTTAATTAATTTCACACTAAGATGCATTTTGGTCATATTCTCACACCTATATTAGATTGTAATTCTTCAGTGTATCAGAAGAGGTGGGATGGATATGATATTCCTAAATCGCTGTGACCAGCCGCTGCGATTTTTCATATTTATGCTTTTGTTCCACATCTTTATTTACAGTGATTATTTCACAAGCAGTCCTGCTGTGTCTGTGGCCTTGCCGGGGACTGAAATGCTCTGTGTTGTAATCAAGGCGATCGAAGTCTCCCCTCTTGCTACTGGTGTCTCTTACTGGTTGTAACTTCCCTGCTACGACCCGAGCACTTGGAGTTCAAAGACAGTGTGGCTGTAGCCCAGCAGGGGTGGGAGCAGATGTGGAGCCGAACTCAGGACAGCTTTGTCTGTTTGCTTTGAAGGCAATTGCATTAATTATTTCCTTTGAGAACTACATGCTGACCCTTCAGGTTTGTTGGTGTGGTCACCCTGGTTCTGGCAAGGACAGGGTTGATTTTTGGAGAAGCCTGGAGGGAGCGTGGCCAGGATATGGAGGTTATTTTATATCACCTCACATCATTGCCAGAGGTGAAGAGAAGGGTCTGTCTTTTCATGGAGAAGAGGTTCCTTCTGGTTGAGAAAACATGGTGGAGGGAGTCATCCAGTATTGTCTGTTATCAGGAATGTTTGTCCATGTGAATAATTTCTTATACCCTCTGTTATTAACATTGTTACTGTTCATTTTCTTATCTCCTTGCTGTAACCAGTAAATTGTTCTAATCTCAACCCACAATCTTCACCTTTTGTGCCTCCATTTCTCAACCCCATCCTGCTGCAGTGGGAACGGGGAGGGAAAGGGGGATTGAGAGAGAGCCCTCTGTGGTTTGGGGCACCGAACTGGGGAGTACCATTCACAACAGCCATAGTTTATCCACCTTTTTTTTCTATACCATCTACGTCATACCCAGATCTTACATGTTCCAACTATATATATATGTATATGTGTGTATATATATTTATACACAACACAGGTATCATTTTCATAGTCAATGGCCATCCCTCTAAGATACCTGTTGAGTTCATTTAGTCCGTGACTGTGGGTTCTGTCTGGCTTAGATGTCTTCCAGGGCAGAAGGGCTGGTGAGCTGTTGCCTGGTTGCCAGCTGCATCAAGAGCTCACCACTGGTGTACCTGGACTGGTCCATCCTCGTTGTCCATGGTATTTGTGGCACATAGTGACAGTGTCATTCAGCAGTAACCTCCATGTCTGAGCAATGCCTCCTCCTGAATACTGCAAAAATTAACCCTGTCCTGGCCAGAGCCAGGACAGTGTCTCAAAAAGGTGATTTGTTTTAGAGCTAGACAATACTATTATAATCAGATTAGGAAATCCAAGTAAATGCAACTGAAAGGAAAAAAAGAGTGATACAGCACATCCAGGGAACTCTGTCTCTGGGCTGGATCTGATTGCTGTCAGCATCAAAATTATCTGCAAAGTTTCGTTTTATTGCTGGGGAGAGCCCTTCCCCCTAGGGATGCCTCCAAAGAGCTGCTGCAGAAATGAGCTTATTAATGCATTGCTGACAAGGTGATTCATGTAGAAAGACAGTAATTTTCATAACTGCTAGAGCAAGCTCTATTGATCCTGCTTGTTGTGTCTGGGGATTGTATAGTAGGTGCTTGAAAAGCATATTGGTATTTTTGCTGCACAGCATCATATGTCTATCATATATATATATGTACATATAATCTCATATGACTGTAATAATTTTGAACTTGGGAGTTGTATGGACTAAGGTGAAAACTGTGGTGCCAAGGGCAACTCTTCAGGTGCCTGGCAAGGGGCATATCTGCCCTGTGGGGAGCAGCTCAGTGGAGCTGGAGTGGCAATCCAGTGGTGCTTTTGGCTTTGCTTAGGCACGTGAGTTTGAGGCATTTCTGCTGGTGCTTCTGTGCAGAGCCTTTCCCCAGCCCTGGCCCGTGCAACTTGCACAGCTGTGTGGCTCACATTAGCTCTGTGGGAGAAGCAGGTTTTAAAGAGGGTGAAAGGCAATGGAGGAAATGAAAACGCAGAAGTGGAGGGCTCATGGAATATATGAGCCTTTTCACAGAATGTGGGAGTGTTCTACTTAGCAGAGACATGAGAAGTGCAATAAACTGGGCTGTTGTATTACATTCTCAAGGGATGGGCTTGATATTTAGTGCTGCAGACCTGAATTTCATCCTGGTAATCTGCCTGCACAGATGAAGGCTCTTCAAGCTAGTGGGTCCTGATGCTGAACTGCAGCTTGGGTAGTCATTACCCAAATGTTTTTAATGATAATATGAAGGTGATGTCTGCTTGGGAAGGGAAAACTGGGAAGATTTTGGCTGCTGACACCTCCCTGTGAAGGGCAAATCCAGGCTCTCAACAATCTAGACTTAATACTGAAGCAGGAATAATCCGAATCTGTACATGCTTGTTACAATAATTATGGCTGTAATAAGTGTTTGCCTATAATGAAGTCTTTCTATTAAAAGAATACATCAGCAAAATTTCTGCCATTTTAAAGTTCACTTCTATACTTGATCATATTAATTCTGTTTCATATGGTTTATAGACTTAGAAAGCATCTATGTTAGTGCACTGAAGTTCATATTCATATGTTTTTCTATGGTACTGTGCTTTCATTTGGCCAGAAATTAAGACACATAAAATAGTTGTGTTTCCTCTTCAGGCTGTATTTAAATGCAACTCTATCCAAAAGACAATTGAGCAGTGTGACTCTGATGCAACAAACATATTTGAAGCTGAAGATGCACTTTAATAAAAAAAAGGCTGAAGAAAATATCACTTCTCTCTGGATGGTGTCTTGTTAGCTGGGTGATACGGTCTGCTGAAACTTTGTAATCTCATTTACTCTTGGCTGAGCTTCTCACTGGAGAGGCTTAAGTGTTGAAATATATTTTTATGCCTCACCTTCTAATTTCTCACTGATAACTGCTGACAGAAAGTATGTAAAATGGCTTTCAGGATGGTTCCATTTCCAGTGACATTATTACTTCTCATTACTTATGATTTCATTATTCTCATAGATGAAAAGGTTAATAAATGTATATACTTATGCAAGAAAGACAGTATGATCTGATTATCTCTGTTAATATTTTCAGTTAATATTCGATCAGGAAACAGTAAGCAGGAAACAGTGCTTGCTGATTACCTTCTGCTCCTTCAGCTGATGAACATGTGAATGTTAAATGTTACTTGCTGTACTTGCCAGGCTTCAGGGGCTATCTGGGGCCTTTATTTGTGGGTGGAGTTGAAGTGCCTACGAGCACACGGCTGTCCTTGGTCTGCAAAACTCACTGGTTTGCAATTTAACTGAAAATTAAAGCACAGTCTTGCAAATCAGTAATTTAATTAGATAACAACTGCTGCCATGATAAATTTCTTTTCAGATTAAAGAAGTTCTTTTGTCTGGGAGGAGACAGAGCTGTGTCACAGCATCTGATGAACAGTCAGGGGGAGTGCAAATAGCAGCACCAGAGGTCCCTTGTTTTCCCTCGCTCCTCTCCCTTAGTGACCATGACATTATTAAAGCTAGGGGATCTTGTGAAGTAATCACATTGAACAGACAAAGATGTAACAAAGGCTTTGTCCTGTGCTTAAAAGAGCAAACACAAGCTTTGGCATCTTCTGGACTATTTGGAATCCATAGGGTTCTTCAGGGCCCAGGTGTGTGCAGGGATACTGGGCAATTGCCACTTCCACTGGGGTTATCCTTGCAGGTCAGGGACAACAGAGGGTGCGGGTGGCACTGCACCTTTTGGTCCTTCCTCCCTCCTGTCCTGCCTGCTTTGGTTTAGGAGCCTCACCCAACCTGCACTGATGGGCTCTGACCTTCTGCCAGCCCTGCCCAGGGCATCTTTCTGTCTGTCTGGGCTGGAGAGAGGATTTAATTCTGACCGACGGCACGATTGCATGAGCTGCCTGTCGAGATACAAAGCTCATAGGCTAAATGAAACCAAACAGTGGAAGTGTAAACTGTATACTTACATCTGGCACTGTATATCTGCCTTTTCAGTGTTTGATTTCACAGTCTTATTTGGCTAAATCACTGAAGAGTTTCACTGTGGGTTTTGGTTTTTTTTTTTTTGTCTTTTGGAAAAGACAAAAAACAAACAACTGGTGGTATTTCACTGCTTTTTTCCACCGGTCTCACCCCCTGTTAAGACATTTAAGCAGCTTATATTGGCGATTACAAAAGACAAAGCAGTATTATTTCTGTGTTCCATGAAAATTAAAATCCGAACACACAGATAGGAGGAGTTGTTATATTTTGTCCATCTTCAGTTATTTTCCTCAGAAGAAGAGTGAGCCAGTGACTTTTTCATATCCACTGAAGGAATGACTTATGAAACAGCTTGTACAGATTTAAGCGAATGTTTGTAATCTGTATTACCAGTTTTCTCTTCTTTTACAAAGGGTGTTATTCAAGATGTGAAAATCATCTTTATACCTAATGGATATATAACACAGTGTCCTAATCTGAATCGCAGTAAGTAGCAATTTCTTAATTTTTTTTCTATTCTAAATTTTTCATACAGATTGTTTCCTTGTTTTAGAAATAATGTGTTCAGGCTTGTAAGTTTTTTTGCATGTGCTGAGTTCCAGAAGGCAAAACTTCTGTGTAAACAGATTGCATTTTCTGTTCAGATAAATCAAGTATGATAGACTGCTGGTTATTTATGGGTAATTGTGTCTTTCCTTCTTTTCCTTGCTGTTTCTTTTTACTCTTCCTCTATTGAGCATGCCCAACCTGCAGTGATTTCCTAAGTCTGGTGCAAGGAATCATGGATTTGCAAGAACTCCTGGCAAAAATGACTGCAAAAGTAGGTACCGAAGCTTTTTTTTTTTGTTAGTTGCCCATTTCCTCCTGTGCTAAGATGAAAGTATTTATTCCTTGTGCAATTATTCTACATTTTCATGGTACAGCCATTTTATTCCCTCCTTGCCTTTAGTAAACTTAGGAATCCATCTCCATGGATGTCCCTTAAGCTTAATACAGTTGCTGTTGTCTGCTTTATGCTTTGCCAGGTAATGACAAAATGCCCAGGGTCTGATTTTCTGTAAGAAGCCTTGGTCTGATTTCCCTTTTCATGCCGAGGGATAAATACAGAAACAAAAGAGTGAAATCCTTCAACAACTTCCTCAGCATACAATGCTGGCAGAGGGAGGTGTGTGTGCTCGTGGGAGGTCCTGTGAAGGATTCAGGACTGGTGTAGTGTCTCTTCCTTGGGAGTTGGAATGAACTCCCCGAATGAAAATGCCTCTGAACCTGCTGGCTGTGCTGATCTTGCCATCACCTTTAATCAATGGGTTTTATCAGTGTAAAAGTTAGTCTAGCTACAGGTGTGTATTTGGGTCTTTTTTTTTTCCCCTCCTTCCTTCCTTCTTTCCCCCTGCCCTGTTTTGGATCATGAATGGGATGACTGAGAACCTATAGTGTTGGGAGGGGGGTTTTTTGTTGACTTGTTGGGTTTTGGTGAGACTTTCTTTGGGCTCTGCTCCTGTGACCTCTGTGTTAACCAAGGCCCTTCAGCTAAGGCTGGGGTGAAGTTTTGGGGTAGGAAACTCTGTTTTAGAGGTGACTGACTCCCTAATAGGTGTTAAAGGGCCATCTGAACACTTTTTGAGGTTAATGTTGGTGAACCACCTGGTTTGCGGTAAAGGACGATTAATTATCTCTTCTGAAACAGCATTTATGTGTTAATTACTTACCGATTTAACTATGAATTCAGCCAACCTGTAGAGGCCTTCAATCTCCATGTAGTTATTGAACAGGAATTTCAAAAATAGGATTTGCATAGCAGTGCTGCTTGTGTAAAATCATTATACTTTTTACTGTGCTGCCCTTAAGTGTTCCTTTCCTTCCCAATAGGAAAAGGGGAAGCTGTTCTTTAGAGAGTGTGAGCATTATCCTGACAATCCACTTACTTGGCTGACATGCTTTGGACAGGCTGGCTCGGAATGCAAAATGGGAAGCTTTTAGTTCAGTTTTCTGCTTGTGCTGTGGAAGAGAGGCAATTATTTTGAGCCCTGCTGGTGGTGTGAGCAAGTTCCAATTATGCACTGCACTGAGTAACTTGCTTCCTCTGATGTTAATTATATTTTTTGCTTGCTAGTACTTTGTGAGGGGAAGCAAATAACACAGTATTTGTGCTGCAAAGGCTCTGCGCTTTCATAAAGCGGTGCTGGGATAATCCTTCATTGCAAGTTCCTTTTCTGTTATAGTGGTCCGCTGGCTGTTTCGTTGCAGGAAAAATGTCCAGGAAAAATGGGTGCAGCAGGAAAGGAGGTTAATTTGGTAGACAAATGCAAGCTGAAAATGGAAGGGTCCGGAGGGAAGCACTGAGATTTGTGCATTAGACCTTTGAAGTCCTAGCCACAATAGCCACAGGTGGTACTGATGTAGACACAAGGATGTTGTGGGGGATGATGGATGTCAAGGCACAGAGCAAGGCTTTGAAGGACAGGGAGCTGCCTGCAGAGGTCCTCTTTAGCAGGGCAGGTGGTCAGGGAGCAGCTTGCTGGTGTACACGAGTGAGGAGCCCCAGCTCCTGGTCCTGCAGAGAGAGGCACAGAGCACGAAGAAGGTGTTTGGAAAAAGCAGTTTGATGTCTGGTTGTTGCTTTTGGGTTCCACTATCTATATACATACACATTATGTATATGAATATAAATTTCAGTTTCTCCCTCAGTCTCTGTTTGGTCACAGCTGGATCGCAGCACCAAATAGACCAAGGAGCGTTGTTTGCAATGACTGTGTATGTGCGGTTTACGTAAATTAAAACTCAAGGTATAAATTAAGACTCGGAGCTGGTCTTGCCTGGGAAGAAGACACCTGAGTGATGGTTTCAGGCTCTGATAATTTCAGTAGCTGCGCAAATCATGCAGTGTGAAGGCAGGAGAGGGGAGCACCCTCCTGCCTGGGTTTTACCTCGGGGTCCCCTGAGTTCAGTGCTGGCTTGGGATGGCACTCAGGGACTATGGAAGGGACCCAGCAGAGCATTGTCTGTAGCAGGCTATCTTGGAGTGCCACATACAGGAGCATTTTATCCTGACCTGTAACAGCCTAACCATCCTTATGTCCTCTTCCTACCTATGTTTTGTGAAGACATGGCTTTTAAAGATGATTAAATGCCAACTTTTAAAACCTGTTTTATTTTTTGTCGAGCTTTGAATTAATATTCTGAATCTTTCCAGTAAGTGTGTCCAATTGATTTAGTCTCGTGTCCTTAAATAGTCACACTGTATGTCAGAGTATTAGAATCTGGCTAAAATGTCAGTTTGCTGCAGGAGGAAAGGGTTGTGCTATATTGCAGCATTCCCGACTGCCGTGCTAGAGTACTGTTAGTTCCTCTTTAAATATAGTGGCTAAAATAATTCATGCAGCTTTCACAGTCTGCTGAAATCAGTCTGGGCATCTCCTGCATTTCTTGGAGTGAAATGTATTTTCTTTTGGTAAATTATGGGCCCACACTGGGGTGTGTTTTGTATTCACATGTGCTTGTTACATCGAGATTTCCAGCACAAAAACTTTCTGCTGAGTCTTTCCTGGGTTGAGGTCAGAAAGGTTGAAGCTTGACGTTGATTAAACTCAACAAAAATCAAGCACTTGAGTTCACTGATGGACTAATTAATCTGCTTTGTTGACATAATGAGTTTTTATGCCAAGAACGCTGTTATGAATAATGAAATTTTCCTTATAAATTTTGATTGTTTGGAGTGTTTTTTGATATTTTTGCTACTTATTTTGCCAGAAATGATGCTTTTTTTAACAGGAACCTGTCATCTTTCAGTTATTTGTATGAGCAGGGGAGAAGCCAGGAAACAATGCACATATTTGCTTCTAGATATTAAGACTGTCTTTCCACATGTTTGGTTTTTTTTTAGTATTAGAAAATGGAAAAGCAATTTTGAATGCTCCTAGAGATTAGAGATCATAATACTGGGTATGAGGTGTACATAGACAGGGTCAGTTCCTCTCTGGAGGATGTTAAGATGGTAGTTTGTGTGAAGGGGAGGTCCGTGCTGTGGCTTCTCCTTTGCTTGTGTACTACACTGAATTAAAATGCTTTCTTTCCCCTCCAAATATCACTTGCTGTTATGAGGTTAAGAGTATTAGTCTGGCTGATGCTTAACAATGAGATGGGGAAGTCAGTCTGATGGTCTTCCTGCTTTTTGACCTGTAATCAGGTTGATGAGCGATTAAGAATTTAAAAAAAAAAAGAAAATTGTAATTTTTGTAATTTGTAACTGTACTTGTAGTAGTGTCCAGACATTCCGGAGGAGATTTTAGGGGTTTGTTATGTAGCCTAAAATGTGGACAAAA
>VWZG01012812.1:59285-75877 GCA_013396735.1 Grallaria varia | reverse complement strand
TAGGCATACCTGTGCTATGTTTTTAAGGTCTTTATCTTTGCCTCTGACTTTTTTTATGGTACTGTATACCTTCCGATGTCTTCACTGGGAGTGTGGAAGAACATTTCAAGTTGTCTTTCATTTCTTGTGCACTTAGCTTTATCTGATGGCTTTTTGAATTTCTAAATTTACCAATTATGTTTCCTAAAAGCTCATATGCTGTAATATTCTAAGTTTTGTGTAGCATGTTATTTAAAGAAACCTGTAAAGAATTGGTTAATGTTGACTCCTCTATAATTAAAATGCAAATATTTATATTTGTAGCATTTGAACTGTATAAAGGCTTTCACAGCACTATAGAAACATTAATGGCTTATATGATAAAAGCAAAAGTATACAATACCATAACCTGAAAAATCTAATAAATTTGTACTAAGAGCAAGGTTTTATCTTATGTTGTGTGAAAGTGGTAAGTCACCTGCAGATACCTGTGTTTCTAGAACACAGCTGAAAGAATTGCCTTTTTACCCTGTTCTGATGTAGATTTTTTTTTTTAATTTTGTTGTTCTTGTTAGTTATCTTACCTTTGGAGAATGGCTTAAATAATCTGTGGTTGCTAACTAAGTTAAAAGAATATTGTATATATGTGTACTATAAACCCAAATTTGCAAATATATTTTTGGTCTACCATTTTCATTAGGAATGTGATTGAGTGTTTAAAAATTGAAAGTGAAAGCTGGAATTTCTGACTACTGATATTTCAAAGAAATTTAAAATGAGAAATAGAGCAAAACAATTTTGATTACATAGCTTGCAATAATAATTTCAAAGCATAAGCAAATGTCAGTACCAAAAGAAACCGTATGTTTTTCTTGTGGTTGTAGTTGGTGAAAGCTGTGTCTCAATACTACACATAAACAGTACATCTCCCCTACACAGACCTGCCTGCAGTTTTTCAAAATCAAATCTGCAGCCTGAAAACGCTTTTGTGCTCTGAAGGAGAATGTTCATTTTAAATTATTGGTAACATATGTTATGATCCACTTATTAAAATTATTAGAAATGCCTCTGTCTGAATTAAGGTACAAACGAGACCAGAAGCCAAAGCCAGTAGTGTGGGTTTTCGTTAATGGTAAATGTGAAGCAGAGAAAGAAAGATAGAAAGAAATAGGAAAAAGGAGGTGGGGGGAAATAAAGAAAGTGACAGATACTAAAATATAAAAAGTATCACCGCTGTGAAATCTGGTGATGTCTGGCTGATCCAGTTCTTCTGGTCTTCTGGGTGATGAGGGTCCCACAAAACACAGAATCCAGTGGATTAATTTTATGTTCAGGAGATGCCAGGCACCTCCCCTGGGGGAGGGGGCGAAGCTTTGCAGTCTCTTGTGACAGATTCTGGATTTTTGTGTCACTTGGATCATGTGCAGTCCTTTGGTGGTGGAAGGCCTCAGGAATGAGTCTGGCAGGCACTTTGGGGGTCTTTGATGGTTTATGACCCTTCTCAGCTGACTCCCGTGAATGTCCTGTGTGTAAGTGGTCTTCCTAGAACAGGGAGGTTTACTTCAGTTTAGTGTGGAGAGATTTCACCATCACACACCCAAACCCCCTCTTCACCTCCCAGTGAGCCATGTTTACTTCTCTTCAGACCTGAGATGATTAGGCAGTAGTCTTATCTCAAGTTCCCAGTCACAGTCCAAATTCCAGTCAGGAGAAGTGGGGTGTGGGATGTGAGCTGTGTGGACTCTAGCATGAGCACATTTTTGTATCTGCTGCCTCAGCTACTTGTCATATCATACAAAAGATGGAATGATGCTTAATGTGGAAGTCAGTGCTTGGACAGACACAATTTGCTTTACATGTTGATTTGTACTTTTTGAAAGTAAAAACATGATTTAAATATTCATTTGTAAGTCTGGGGAAGGATATTTTATGTGTGTGAATATACAAAAATGACAAGACATGATGCTGATGTTAAACTGTTAACTTTTTTGAACGCACAATCTTGTACATTCAGAGTTAATCTTGTTACACATAAAGATATTCAAATGTACATTTTTTTGATATACACTTGATTCCAGTGTGTAAAGTGTAAGTAGCGTACTTTTAAACATTATGTAGCTTGAACATGAAGCATCTTGCTGAATACTGGTGTTTCTTGAGAAATCAGACATCCAAGCTAAAGATCAGAGATACGGCAAAAAAAGGGAGTAAGACTTTGGAGTCCCTTATTCTGGGATATCTTGAAATAATGGATAGCTCATTTATATTTGGTGAATCAGATCCTGAATTTCCTTTCTGTCTCTTAAGGCGGCTTGAGGCAAAGAAACAGTAAGTGTATTAGGGACTAATTTTAATAGAAGTTGGATCTTTTGCCCTCTAGGGCGAGTTAAGAGGGGAAAACTTACAGGAATTGCCTACTTGAAACTAAGCTTCCTGAGCTAATTTGAAGGATGCTTTGTGGTTTCGTTTTATTAGCAACCTCCTTTATATGCAGAATCTATAATCTATACCTTATTATGTTTATCTAGTAATTCCCTGAGTCCCTCTAGCAGGAAGGAAGATAGTTACCCCTGTTTTACAACAGATGAACAGAGGTGAGTTGAGGCTAGGGAATTTTCATGAGCTACTGTCTGTGGCAACGCAGAAAAATGAGTCTAGGTATCCTATGACTGGTCTGACCTCTTGTTCTCTGGACACTGAGTGATTGCTTTGTGAAGAAATTATCATAAGCAAATTACATTTTTGGTTATCGATATATTGAATGTTGATATATCTTGACAGAAGTTTTCATTAAATCTTCCATATACTCAATTTTAAGTAATAACTAGTTTTGTTTTACATGGAAATCTTTCTAAGGTGGAAATAGCGACTTCTTCCATTAGAAATTTTCTGTATGTCAGAAAGATAAAACACTATTTTTTGTCTTCTATATGTGGTGATCAGCAACTGACAGTGCTTAGAAAAATAAATTTACCAACAGTATTACAAGAATGTGATTAATACTTTGATTTAATTCGTTTTAAAAAATGTATTTTCTTCAAGAAAAGTAATTTCAGTTGTACCTTCTCTTTTACAATACTTAGTTGCCTTTTTATGAGTAATTTTCATAGATATATAACCACTAAACCAAGTGGATATGGGAATTATTTATAGAACTAGGTGGTTGGGTTTTTTAATGATTAGCTGCTATACACTGGAACTTGCATTTTTACTAGAGCACTTGTAAGAATAATATGCATGTATTTTTTGAAGGCATATGCCTTTCAGAGTAAGGAAAACTTTGAAAATCTTATTGCCTGCCAATAAGAAAATAGCTTATTTTTTTGTATGGAAAGTATATCCCAAACTCTAACTTTTTAGCTGCTCAGGATGCCAACTTCACTGTGGTCACAGAATTTCTTGCAATTGAGAAGTTCTCAGGCATTTAAATATTCAAGGCTTAAAAAAATTGAGTCTTGTGCTTTTCAAAAATGTCTGGTGCCTTCAAACATTTACTTACTAGTGTTAGTAGACCTCTGTAGTAGTAATTTCATTACATTTCTGTTTTGTATTGTTTCGAGATCAGCAGTCATTGTTCTTCTTCCTTTCTCCTCCTCCCTTGTATGTTCTTGAGCTGGTATACTGCTAATTCTAAATTCAATTGCTGTGACTCTTCTGTAGTTTTCTGTGGGAATGGGCAAGGAGTAACTTTCACTCTAGTTCCTTAATGATTAACTTTAGGGTTAAAACTATGTAGTGTGTGATGTAGAACAACTGTTCCCTTTTTAGATCTTTATGTGTTGTGTATCAGCTTTTTATGTCTGTCTTGTCTCCATTGTTTTGGTGTCTTCTGGTGAATTATGAGCCGTTAATTTCTGAGCTCTTCTAGCTATAATAATGTTTTATATGTAAAGTTATATCATCGCTAGAAGAATGGCTCTTTTTCTGAAAAGATATTGCACAAGTTTCTGGGAAGTTTTGCTGGAATTGGCAGAAGAGGACAGGAGTTCCAAAGTTTCCAGTGCTACTGGTTTGATCACTAACGGTACTTTTCTCAGAGGAAGAGCTACCAACTGTGGACATGGAAATAGCATTACAGTGTCTAGTGCTCCTGGTGCTATTCTAGTACTATGAAGTTTGAGTCATGCCTGATACTACTCTTTAAAATAATGAATGAATGGCAGGAGAGGGGAGATACAGTAATGGGTGAATAGGCCCCTAAATTTGCATAAATGTGTTTCTTTATGTGAATGTAAAGCTTGCTCTTGTGTATCTTGGGTTCATTTTCAGTAAAATATACCACATTGCTGTAAAATGGTATTAAAACCTGGTATTACCAGGTTATAAAAATTCTTTCTTTAGTAAGAGAAGATATGTTTTCCTCCATGTACTCCAGTCTATCATGAGAACCTGAAGGATGCAATGGACACGGAAACAATAGAGCAGATCTAAAACCATGTTTATTTAGCCTTGTATAGAGTCCTGTTTAAGCTGGCGATAGTGATTTCTTTTCATAGCAAATCTGACCTTTTCTTACCCCATCACACCCAGTCTCTTCCCTCTGAAGAAAAGTATGCTTCTGCTGAAGTGCATTTCTGAGTATTCAGGTTTTTTGTGTAACTTCACTGTTGGTTTTTTTTTTTTATTATTAATTCAGATAGCTTAGCTAGAGGAAGTGCTACTGCAGTCTTTGATCTCATTATGTGGGAGGATGCAGGTTCATTTTATAGCCAGTGGGGTTCATGTGCAATTTGAACTCTATGCTGTGGGAGAAAAGTCAGGTCTGCCTTTTGGGTTGTTTCTGTGCTACACATATTGGAAATTGGCAATGGGTGCATCAGTTTTACCTACCTTATCTCAGTTCAACTGCAGCCTGCTCAGTGCAGGCTACTACTCAGTTTCTGCTCTTGTGATTTTAGATGCAAGTCCAGTTTGAAGATTCTCCCATGTTAAAATTCTTTAGTAAACAGAAGTCAAGGGATAGTCTCACACACTCCTGTGCAAGATGATTTTACTCGAGTTCAGAGGGAGTAACTAGTGTTCAAGAGAGGAGCAGAAGAGAAATAGTCTTTGGCTTGTAAGTTGTCCTTGAACTGCTAATAAGCAAATGATAGGCGGCTTTCTTATTGGGAAAAATCTATGCGTTTAGTTTAAGGCTCTCTATGTGTGTATATAAAACGCTCTGAATTTTATTTTTTTTTTACAGGAATGTTTTGATCCTACTATGCAGTTGCATCTTGTTCATCAAGCTCCATGTACTGTTCCTCCTTACATCTCAAAAAATGGATCAAGCCTTGGAGATTTGCTAATAGGCTTCTTCAAATATTATGCCACAGACTTTGAGTAAGTAATAAGCTATCTTAGTGGTTTAGAATATGCAAAACTTTGATTACTTCTGTTCAGTATAGAAACCTGTGAAGAGAAAGAATAGCAGTAATGCAGGAGTGGTAACTGACAGAGAGAAAATGGGTGAAAAGGCTAAATGACAACAGGAATGCTGATAAAGTATTTCACATCTTCTACTTAGCCAAGCATTTTGTAAAATAGCTGCCAAAAATTAGAGAGCTTCGTCCTTCAAAAATTGCTGAGTTTTGTTATTTTACACTATTCTAAAACTACCTGTCCATGTGTGAAAAAGATCTGTTCTGCTTGGTTGTCACTTGAGATATTGATTGTGATACGAATTATTTGAATCTTAATCACTGTACTTGTCCTCTGTCAACCGGAGTTAATGGAGGTAACTGGCCAGGTGGCTCCTTACTTTGGCTAGAATACACATCTATGTAGGCCACAGTTCGTGAAGTTGTTCTCCCATGTATAATTGGTTTGAGCATCTGGACTTCCTTGTAGAAGAGAAGGAGAAGCTAAAGTTATGAGGGCATCTGAGAAAGCTTTAGGTTTACAACTGTTTTGCAAAATTGTCGCTCATGTATTTTTGAATTTCTTAGAAAAAACGGTTGTCTACATAAAATATCAATTAGTTGTACTTCAGTAAGCTTAAAGGTCTTCTAAAGGGGTTATTTCTGAGGCACTGGGTTCATACATGTTGCTGTTCTGTCTACGTGCATCATCTCCATTTCCTGGAGGGAGTGCAAAATGTACAGTTGCTGGATACTCATAATTTTTGAAGTGTTCATATTTTATTTTAATATAAGAAGTGAAAAGTCGTGAAATCCTTAAAATATTGTTGGAGTGTACATCACATGTGGGATATGTAAGCTAAATCCCTATGACCTGTAGTAATTCATAAACTAACTGCACTTTGTGTATACTTAAGCCTGACTCAGAGATTTTCGCATAAGTTGTTTTCTTTCAATGACCTCTGCAGATAAGAGAATGGTCTTTTGTGTACGTGTTTTTCCTGAGTACCGTCTTTTCAGCTGGCAAGGTGATGTTTGGTAAAGAGGCAAATGAGAAGACACTGCTGGAGGATAACCTCAGTTTCCTAATTTATGTCGGACGCTAGGTGAATCCTTTACTACTTGACTGTACAACAAGCTGCTAATCTTGTTACTATATGAAAGTAAATATATTTTCCAGTAAGGAAAAATGTTCTGGTCTACCTGGGCAAAGTAACATACTATCTTGTCTAAATGCAGGAAAAATGGCCATTTTAACTCTTCTGGTTTGGGCACTTGTGAACAGCAGATTTCTCCCTAGTCGGTGGCTGGTCCAGAAAGACTTTATTTTTGTCTGCTGTTAGACAGGATATACTGGGATATGTGAAGATTTCTGCAGTGTCAGTACTTGAACTGATTGTAATCCCTAAGTACTATTTTTTGCGAAGTTCATAAATCAGGAAAAATGTTCCCTAAATTTAGTCACACAGGGGAACTTCTGGTTAAAACAAAGCTTGAAAAAGTAGACAGTGAAGATAGAATAGTCACTGATGTCAAAGGAAGGAATGTTTTTAATAAACTGAAAAAAGAAAATATCTGGCTTGGTTATTCAGTGTGCAATATCTGTTAAGAATTTAAATTTTTGATTCATGATATTCTGTTAAAACCAAAACCCAAACCAAACCAAAAAAAACCCAAACCAACCATCCAACCAAACAAACAAAAACCAACCAAACAAAAAAACCAAACAGAAAAACCAAACAAAAAACGCCCAAACAAAAGAAACCTTCAAACCAAGCTCTGTAAAAATAGCCATTAGAATTCCTGTGTTGAAAATGTTACATAGCTGAGAAATCATTTGAAGAAATAATGCACCTAATGCAGCAACCTGTATTTCTTAACTCTTTCTGCTGCAGAAATAAAACTTAGTCAGGTGTACTGTTTAATTGCCCGTCTGCGTATACCTGATGACTAGAAATCCTGTTTGAAAGGAATAGAATAGGTATCTTGAAGGTAGTAAATTTCCATATAGTTCTATAAAACTTGGTAATTGCCTGGAGAAGATAAATTAATGCCTATAGGAAGGAACATGAAAAGCTTAAAAGCTTTTTGTGTGTGAGATAGCAGGCCAGTGAGAAAAAAAATACGGTGTCATGCTAGGCACAGAATGTGTTGTCTTTTCTTTGACATTGCTGATAGAAACAATGGTACAGGTGAGAATGAGGATAAGAGTCAAATACATAGAACCATAGAATACGCTGAGGTGGAAGGACCCATCAGGATCACAGAATCCGACACAGGACACCCCAAGAAATCACAACATGTGCCGGAGACTGTTGTCTGAACACTTCTTGAGCTCCGTCAGGCTTGGCACTGTGGCCACTTCTCTGGGGAGCCTGTTCCACTCAACCACCCTCTGGGGTAAGAACCTTTTCCTCATAACTAAACTAAACCTCCCCTGGCTGAGCTTCATGCCATTACCTTGCGTCCCATCACTGATTTTACGAGTGAAGAGATCAGAATCTTCCCCTCTTGTGCCCTTTGTGAGGATGTTGAAGACCTCAATGAGGTCTCCCCTCAATCTCCTCCAAGCTGAACAGACCAAGAGACCTCAGTCACTACTCATACAGCTTCCCCTCCAGACCCTTCACTGTCCTCATGGCCCCCTTTTGGAAGCTCCCTAGTAGCCTGGTGTCTTTCTTGTGTTGTGGTGCCCAAAACTGTACACAATATTGCAGGTGAGGCCTCCCCAGTGCAGGGTAGAGCGGGACAATCCCCTCCCTGGTCCGGCTGATGATACATCGCCTGATGCCCCCCAGGACATGTCTGGCCCTCCTGACTGCCAGGTCGCTGCTGACTCATGTTCAACTTGTGAATATACACAACACAGGACTCTCTTAGTTCTGCCTTTCATGGAAGAACTAGTGTTTTACTCCAGATTGTGTTGAATATTTTCATTGCTGTAATCAGTAATTTTTTTCAGTGTTTGCTTTCCCTGTGAACCATTTACTAGTGTTTTTATGCATTGAAATTATATTGCATATACTGTGACTGTTGAATTGGGCCATATTTAAATGACCTGTACTGGGCCAGTGAACTTTCACTATTGGACTGTAATGCATTTGATGAAAAGATTACTAAAGAAAATGCTACTTTAATTTTCATTAAAGTGATTTCTGTAGGTTATCTGTAGAGTAGGATGCAATGTCAGGTTTGATACACAAGAACTGTTTTGCTGAATGAGCAGCATGCAATCAAGAATGATCAGATCACACATTAAGATCATAATTTTGAACAGAATGAGTCATTGTAGCCACCTGCCTAGAATGCTTAACTACTCATCTATTTTACATGTACTGCTCAGGAACATAAGAGAAGATGGACATACACGGTTTTAAACTTCTCCCTCACTCCAGAAAATGCCATCAGGTGTTTCAGTTAAAATCTGTGGTTTATTTTATTTGGTGTATTGCATAATATGTAAAGGCAGGATGGGCCTGAAAAATATGGCAAAGGAAGAAACAGGCACCTTGCATCCTGTGCAGCCATGAATTAGTTCTTCTTGTGCTGTGGTTTTTTTTTTTTCCTTGTGCATTTAACGTGCCTTGTTTATTTAGACGATGCTTCAGGAAATTGTTTATTGCCACGTATTTATACAGTGCCCTTTCTACCGTCCTACTCTGTGGCTTTCAGTGTGTTCAAAAGAAGTAACTTTTATACCCTTTCATCCCTATACCCAAAGAAATGTGATTTGGAAATTCCTGTGTACATTGGACTAACACACTACATATTACAAAGCTTGTTTTGCCTTTGTGCTTTTATAATTATCTTGCCATAAGAGTTCAAGTCTGCATGTTTCTTATGATACAGCTGCCTAAAAGTATGCTTATGACTTCATTTGAACTATAAGTTTAAAAATTGTCAGAGGTCTGCATTCACAAAGTGAATGTGATCAAGTGGAAAATGTATATAGATGTTCTCCAAAGAAACATTTGGAAACTGGTCCATGTTTACCAGCCCATCCAAAGAAGGTGTCTGATTTCATTTCTGCAGCTGTGAGTGAAGGCAACAGGTTTTCACTTGGCTGTCTCTTTCCAAATTGAGTCCTTGAATAATGGCCTTGCTCCCCTGAATATACTGCTAGGGAACCTAGAGATTGTCCTTTGTGACTACCTCTCTTAAATTTATTGTTGGAAGTTACGTAGCAGTTGTTTAAGATCATTCACGGATTAAGTTGTATTTGGTGGACATGACAAAAGATTGGTTACATTTTAATGACAAAATGTAAAATTACAGTGAGCTGTTGCTGGCAGCTCTTCACAATAAAGTTGGTCAGGTAATAAAGGGATCATTTTTAATAGTATACTGAATTAATGATGCTTGCAATTTGTAGCCATCTTAGTGTGTTTATACAAGTGATTTTGATTTGTAAGAATGCTCTAGAAAGCATTTATTCTATTTGTAGTGTCATCATACACACACCTTGAATTTCCTAGTCGTTCTTTAAAATACTTGCCTTCCCAGTGAAGATCTCATATCAAATGAATGGCAGTGACAATAGAAATAACTGATAATTGAAATGGCTATTGTTAATGTATGGATGGAAAATCTGTATGTGGAGAATATTTGCATAGTGGTGGTAACAATGAAGTTATTGTATGCAAACCAAAGTGGTTAAAATTGACACACAAATAACTTGCTGTTGGTAATTAATTTATAATTCAGAATGATTTTAGTACCAGCACAGGTTTAGTGAGACTATCAGATGAAGTAGTTGTTTTCAAGTTTAAATAGGTAAAAATGTCACTTTTTAGTTGCTTTTTGCTTAACCGGTGTAGTATAAATGCATTTATTTTTTGCGGAGGAATCAAGTATAACCTAGAAAAATGAGAATTCAAGAGAAGAATTAGCGTTTCAAGTAAAACAATACTGCCTAAGTGATATGCAGATCAAATACTTTGTTGCATGATTTCTTCTTCTTTTTTTTTTCTCCCACTGGCCTGGATCACTCTGATTTCTAAACAAAGCTTTTAGAAAAATCAGATGAGTTGAACTGTCGCCTTCTGCTCACAACCAGAGTTCTCAAGCTGCAGTTTAAAGTTTTGTTGGGGGTTTTTGTGTATGTTTCTTCTTTTTGAGCAATTCATCTGAATAAATACGAACACTGAGCTGTTTTAAACTTTACCTCAGGTCCTGCACTTTTTTGAAATGAGCCCTATTCATGTTTTTAAGTAGAAGAATAATGCATGTGACCTGTATAAGTACAGTTATCCAAGCAACCGACTTTCATAAGTGGTTTTAATTATGAGTTGTATCCATGGTAATTTGTAGAACTACAGTTACAGATTTTTCACTGTTTTCACACCATTGACTTGACGGAGTTACAGCAGCTGATCTGTGGCCTAGGAGGCACAGAGCTCTTCCAAATTTAACTGATGAATTATAGATGGCATTTTAGTTTACAGTTGTTATTTACAAATTTACTGCAAGTGGTTGGTGTAGCCAGCCCAGCTCCTCTGTCTCTGCATTATGTCAAAAGTTTGTTTCAGTCAAGAGATCATGTCAGGTGTCTGTAATACCAGGACAGCTGGCAGCACATTACCCAGCTATTTCTAAACCCCATTTAGTCAGGACATATGGTGATGCATTGTTGGTGATCCAAGCATTATTTTGATAGAGTAGTTCCCTGGTTTACACTCTTCAAGGTTGGAAGAGACCTTCAGGATTATCTGGTCCAGTCACCAACCCAGCCTCACCATAAACACTCCTAAACAATATTCCCAAGTGCCTCATCCAGACACCTCCTGAACGCTTTCAGAGGTGGTGACTCCACCACTTCCCGGGGCAACATATTCCAATGCCTGACCACTCTTTCAGTGAAAAATTTTGTTTTAGTAGCTAATCTGAACCCCTCCCCCTGCAGTGCTATTTAAAGCCACTTCCTCTTTTCCTTGAGGCATGGCAGAAGAGACCAATGCCCAGCCAGCTGCAGTCTTCTTCCAGGTAGTTGTAGCCAGCAATGTGGTCCCCCCTTTTCTCCGGTATAAACAACCCCATTTCTGTCAGCTGCTTTTCATAGGTTACAATTTATACATCCTTCACCAGCTTCATTGCCCTTGTCTGGACACACCTGAGCACTCCAATGTCGTTCGTGTAGTGAGTAGCCCAAAACTGATCACAGAACTTAAGCTGCAGCCTCACCAATGCCGAGTACAGGGTGACAGTCACTGCCCCAATCCTGCTGGCCACACTATTTCTGACACAAGCCAGGATGCCATTGGCTTTCTTGGTCAGGTGGGCACTCTGATAGCTCATGTTCAGCTACTGTCGACCAGCAGTCCCAAGTCCTTTTTTCTCTGGACAGCTTTCCAGCCACTCCTTCCTCAGCCTGTATTGCTGCCTAAGGGCACTTTGCCTTGGTCAGCCTTATACCATTGGCCTTGGCCCACCTATCCAGCCTGTCTAGATCCCTCTGCAGAACCTTCCTGCCCTCCAGCAAATCAACATTCCCACTCAACTTGTTGTCACCTGTGAACTGTCTGAGGGTGTACTTGATCCCCTCATCCAGATCATAACCCAGTACTGAGCCCTGGGGAACAACACCTTGTATCTGGATGCCAGCTGGAGGTAACCTTTCTCTGGGTCCAACCATCCTTTTTTTCCCCAATGAACAGTGCACCCATGCAAGGCACATGCATCTGTTTTCTCCAGGAGAATGCTGTGGGAAACAGTGTAAAAGTCTTTATTAAAGCCTAGATAGACAACTTCCACAGTCGTTCCCTCCTCCACTAAGAAGGTTGCCCTGTCATACAAGGAGATCTGCTCAACCAAGCAGAATCTGCCTTTTGGACACCCGTGCTGGCTGGGCCCAATCCCTTGCATGTGCCACATGATGGCACTCAGGATGAGCTGCTCTATTTAGTTAAAAGAGGCTGAAAACTGCCTGGATAGATAAAAACATAAAACTGAAAGTGGTTGTTTTGGTTTCCATTATGTTTGGCATATTGCTGTGCCAAGCATCATAAAGATGTTGGCTCACCATGAAGATTGTCCTGTAGATTGCCTGCTGTTCCTGTTTCAGCGTAATAATTTCCTATGGTTTTGTTATTGTAAAGTTATGTGCAGAAAGCGGTAGGGAGTTGTTGCACTTGTAAATCTAAAATTCAACATATACGAAGTGTTGGTGCTTCCTAATAATAGGTTCCTTACACCAGGAATGCTGGCCTATAAGCAAGCTGTCTCTACATATCTTTATACTATGGAGTAGGTTTTTTTATGGAATGCAGTATGCAACTTCATCTGCACTTACTCCTAACATTCCTTTTGTACCCACAGAAAATTCTAAAAGATTCAAGTCTATAATGTCTTTTGTACTTAGAAATAAATGTAGGTGTCAATATTCGGTTTGACATTGTTAGTTGAAAAAGTTACTCTGTTGTCAATATGTGTTACCCATTAATACTCATGATGCTCTGTTTTGGAGATGCTTTCGGAGTTAAACTTCTGTTTGTGGAAAAATTTTTGTGTTTCCTACGCAATTCCTAATTTGTATTTAGTGAATTATGAAGATTAGACTGTGAAACTAGATTTTTCATTATTATGAAGTACAGTGTTATCCAGGATTATGACGTAGCAATTTGACTTTTTTTTTTAAATGTAAACTGATACTAGTAACAGAATTAAAAGTGAAAAAATTTTTGGAAATTGTTTTCCTTTTTTCTAGTTGGAACCATCAAATGATTTCAGTTCGTGAGGCCAAAGCTATTCCACGACCTGATGGTATTGAATGGAGAAACAAATTTATTTGCGTAGAAGGTAAAATGTGAAGCTGCATTATCATTTTTAACTGTTAAAATATTAAATCTGTCAATTAGACTTTACTTTGGTTGTGTTTTGAAAAATATATTACGTGTCTGCATTATGTAAAAAATGAAGTTTAACCAACATAAATAGTTTGGAAACAGTCCCGTCAAAAACATTTGAGAAGGAAGCTTTAAGTTCTGTAGTGTTTAAAAATAGTACTCCTGACCTTTTCTTCAAGAGTGTTCGCTGCCCTGTTACTTTTGGAACAGGGATTGGGACTTTGATAAGGAAGGGCCTTTATGCCAATTATGTGTGTTTTTCTGCTCCACAAAAGTAGTCGTCTGTTTTGCCAAGTTTGAACTTCTGAAAAACACACCAGACGCATATTCAGATTACTCTCAAGGATTATTCTTTGTTCTTTGGCATTGCAGGTCCTAGCAGTGACTCAGTTATGTGTATGTTGATCCTCTTGTGGCTACTATTTTTGGGTGACTTGTTAGTGTAGACTGTCCAGTGACTGCATGATGCCTTCCAGAACCAAAGGGTACTCCCAAGGCTACCTGTTGGGAGTTGCAACTCTCAGCCATCTCAGTGCAGAACTGGGTGGTAGCACTATATGAGTAACCTCATGCATGTGCTCCTGGCACCTTTCAGCTTCCATGGGGAATGAAAAGAGAAGCAGGGAAGGGACTGAGAGGTGCTACGTAACTGGAAATAGTTATCATATAGGGAGAGGTGTCCTGTGCCCTGGCTGAAAATTAGTGGAGGCTGTTAAGATCAGGATATCAAGGTCTGAAGTTACAGGATAAAAGAGGAATAGAACTTGAACAGGAGCCAAATGGTATGGAAAGAGGTGTTAGACACTGGTAAAATTTTGCTGGGGGATGAGGGGAGTAAGGCAGAAATCCTGGAACTGGACAGGCATTCCTCAAGATTGGTGAGGGTAGGTAATTTGTATTTGTATGTAATTTCCTGCATTTCTACTGCTCTGTGCGGAGAATAATTACCTGCTGGTGAAGGTGGTAATGCTGTGGCACAATGCTCACCAGCTCAGCTGTAATGACATGAATGTCAGTGTGAAGCCACATGATGGGATTCCTGTTCTTTGACTTTTTGAGAAGAATCAACTGAAAATCATAGGAGAAAAAACTGCACTGAAATATGATTGCACACTCGGCTCTGTAGTCTCAGAGTTGAGAAATGTGAGAATTAGAGTATCTGCACAGCTGAAATGATTCAGGATAGCATAGTGAGGCATTGCCAAGGCTCTGGTCTGAATGTGGGAGATGGGAATGCTGGGCAACTGTGTGTGCTGCTGTCACATGATGCTGGTCTGCTGTGTTGCAGGGGGCTGTGTTCTTCGAGCTCTCAAATTTTTTATGACATTGCAAAGTGGTTGAATAATTAGGTTATGTTTCTGTCAGGTTGGAAAATAGAGTATTAGCATACAAAATAGACACTCTAGGTTTTGCATTTAATGGTCTTGATTGCATGCAACTTTTCCTTAAGAATGCATTTTCCATTTGAACTATTAAAAGAGCAGAATTATCTATGGGTGGCATGTCTGATTTCTTCCTGTTACAGTGTTGTTCCAGACTTAGTGGCGCTTAGCCTCACATACCAGGTTTTTACTTCTGAATTTGAAAGGAAAAATCAAATTTCCTATTTCAGCTCAAAGTAGGCTTCATGTTTATAACAGCTGTTAAGATGAACTAGTTTAACAAAGTCTGTGTACCTTGAGAAGAAGATTTCAAAAGCTAGCTAAACAAGTCAACATGTTCTGGTTTCAAATCTTTGTCAAACTTTTCAGTTAGTGGACTAAAATTTCAGTAATTGGTACTATTGCATGTATTTTTAAATATCTAAAATATATTTGTTTATAGATTGCACAAGTCTATTCCTGCAAATTTCCATAAACCTGAATGTAGCACTGTATTTAGACTTGCTCTTTTAACTATTTTTGGCCTTAAGGCTGATTCTTGCATGTATTTCTGCTGTTAGAGAAGCAAATAGAGTAGAGGTACTCTTTCCAGACAGTTTAAAATCTGACAGACTTTTACTGTTATGGGGATACAGAGAACATTGCTTTTACATAATGTTTTGAACGTTCCTTGTCAGAAATTCTAAATTGCTAGTGACTATTCTAGTTTCAGTTTAAATCTTGTCTATATCAAGTAATATTATACTTTCCTATTGAAAAAGATACAGTTTGGAAAAGCTAGAAACATGACAATTTCGTGAGATAATTAAATTGATAGTCATTTAGGGAAATTGACCCAGAAGTCATCTAAGCTGCACCTGATTAATGCTTTCAAATCTTTCAGATCCACATGTTAAAAGTAATTCAAAAAAGAATTCCTCAGGACTTGGTTGGCGGCAGTTTTGAAGTTTTGTGATTTCTTGTATTTTCATTTGGAAATAATGATCCCCTTTAGCCTTTCCCTCAAGCATCAGTGTTAAAGCTGTGTTACTTTTTTCTTTTAATATTCTCATCTCTCTGTGGGAACAAAATAATTTACAATGAACTCTCTCTGTCTTGATGGTTAGAAAATGTAGTGGTGTAAAGAGTAGCTGATTGCAAAATTATTCTTGCTGTGCTCCAGGGAATGAGTTTGTCTTTTGACAGTCAGTAAATATGCAGGAAGAATAAAAGGAAGATGTGAATCAGCTTTTGTGACTAGAGCACTTTTTTTCCACTGATAGTTTCAGAAGATTGTACCATTCTGCTCTCGTTGCTTTAAAATATAGATATATAATGATTCAACATAAAGTACATAAAGGTCCCAGCATTAAAAATGCAGTTATCATCACGTTTAGGACAGACAAAAGAAATTCTCTACTGCTTCATGTAGTTGGGACATGGAATTCTTAGTGGCACTAGATCACTCTGTCAAATTATGTGCCTGATATTAGAGGATTAGGTACCCTTTTGATAGTGGATTTTTGTTCCAATCTAAAGGTATAAATGTCCACTAGAAAGTAGGTAGTTTGAAGAGAAGCCTTTTAGAAAACTGCCAAATAAAATATGTATTGCAAGGAAAAATTTCTTTGTGAATATAAAGAGCTAGCAGAAATAAAAGCCTAATGCTATGGAGCACATGCCTAATTTGAAATTCCAGTCTCCGTAATGGCATAAGTCCTTCTGGTGTTTGATTAGTGCTTTATTTTACTGTGTGTCCCTAGCTGAATAGAAGTAATTCATAACCAACTAAATAAAAACCCTGCCTGATCTAGTAAATACTTCTGTGGTTCTGTGGCCCTTAAGGACTTCCATATATTCTGCCAGTCTGAAATATACAATGTTACTTAAACAGTTCTCTACCAAGGCAGAAAAGACTATGAAATCTGTTTTGTAGCACATTGTAATGCATAATTGCTGTGTCATAATTTTTTGTATCTATTGCTTTAATGTTGGCAGCTGTATCAGTAGCAAGGAGTACTTTTCTGATTTTGCAATTAAAACAAGTCCCAAACTATTACATAAATTATATT
>VWZG01012812.1:0-50941 GCA_013396735.1 Grallaria varia | reverse complement strand
AAAAAAAAAAAAAATGAAAAGGAGGGGGGAGAGGAGGAGGCTGTGATATTTCTTTTTTTCAGATGAGTATGGCTGTAATTAAGTTTTGTGCAGTAAGCGCCTACCCCGAGTTCCCTGAAAGCTTTTCTATTTAAAGATCCTCTGATGTGCCAGCTCAAGTGGCATCTCCTTCCACTCCTCCCTCTTTGGCTGACTCTTTGTCACATATGGATCTTAAATGCTCTGCAGATATGCTTGTCAGGGAGAAAATGCTCAAAGATTATAATGGTGCATTACAATTTGTTCCTTTTTATGGCTGTTTCTTCCTTCCCACTTGTCCCTCCCTCTTCAGTCTCTTCTTTCCTAAAAAAGGAAAAACTTGTACATGCTTGCCACAGCCAGTCATGATTTGTGTGGCTGATTTTTGTGGTGAAATAGGAAATATTCTATTGATTTTTTTTTTTTTAATACTTTGTTTTTTTCAATAAATTTTGCACTGAAACAGTTTGTTGTCCTAATATTGCTCTCCTACCATCAGGAAAATAACAAGCAAGACAGTGGCCCAATGCCCTGTGCAGGATGTGGAGGCGTCTGCAACCCAATCCATGCAGATAGACTCCTCTGACTCTGCAAGCACAGTTGGTTTCATGAAGAGACCGTGAGGCCTGAGAGTCCCCTGGCGCATATCAGGTCTCAAGATTTCTTCCTTTTCTTAAGTAGTGTCCATCAGTTTTGAGCAGATACTGTAGAAAACCCATTTCTTAAGAAATAAATGTCATATAGTTCCTCAGTGCTGTGAAACCATCCTGCATTTACCACCACTTTGTGTGTACCATAGTTCAAAGTGCTTTCTGACATTGCTGATGGTCACTGGAAGAAAAAAGATGGCAGAAAGGGGGTGTTCCTGCAGCCTCACCTACCTGAAGTGCTGCAGGAACAAACATCAAAAAGGAAAATGTAGTCCAGGACTGTAGGAAAGCCTCCTTGCATGGGGAGTAGAGAGCTCGTTTTCCAGAGTGGGGAGACACCCTTGTGTATAATGCTGCTTTGCTCCCAAGAGGAGTGTTCACTTTTCCATCCTATACTGGCAGAGAGGGCTTACGTACCAAAAACACTGATTGCACTTGTCTGTGACCCTGCGAGAAAACTGGCTGAAGCCAGTGGAGTGGAGCTACTCACTGCAGGCAGCTAAAACAACAGACTAGATAATTTTTAATGGAATCTGCAACCAAATGGCTAATAATAAATCTCAAACTCTGTAACAAAGTGGGAATTACTAAAAAGGGAGGGAAAGCTATGTAGCCTTGCAGGTATTTACTACTTGTGCTGGAAGAATGACTTCCCCATAGGTGCCTTTTAGCTGCTCTTCATTGCTGGGTCTTGCTTCTGGCTGGCAGCCTCTGCAATGCAAACTTGGGTATTGCATCTCACCACTTATTTAAATCACAGCAAACATTCCCTTCAGCTCCATTGTTTAAACATAGCAGAGTTTATCTCTATCCTTACATGTCTTACTAATATGAAAGGTCAGAGTCTACCAGAGTGGTTTTTAACTGCTATGTTAAGTGGTTACTGAGCATATTTAAATCTACTTGGTTAGTGTAACTAGGTTCAAGAAGGTGTAAAATTTTGAGATAGGCACAGATGTGGTAACTGCGCCAAGTGCTCAGCAATAGCTTAGGCAGCTTCAACAAAACCAACTCTTTATCTGCTTAGACATTGTCACAAATGTCAGCAAGGGCTGTCAAGCTTCAGACCTCCTCCCATGCTGAGTGCCTGGGCAGAGCTTCTGGCAAGAACAGCCAGGTCAAGCCCCTGGGACATACTCTGACGGAAAGCTAATTATTTGTTGACAAACAGGTTTTCAAGCCCCCATGGCAGAACAGATTTTTTTGTGTGCAGGCACTTTGAAAATGTAGCTTAAAGAAGGTGTAACTAATACGCAAACTTGGCTGAAGACAGCCTGTCCTGGACTCTGTTGTCATCAATTTATTTTTAACAACCCTGTGCTCTGTGTTGTTTCTGTCTTCCTCCTCTGCATGCAGCTGAACAGCACCTGGTTGTGCAATGTTGCAGTCAGTGGGAAAGTCCCCACTGGCTCCTATTTCCGCCTTTCAAACACGTTAAATAGCCTCATACCTATTTCATACGAGTCGTGCAGCAAGATGGCTGGCCCAAGGTCAGGAACTGCCTGTGTGAAAGGAGCAGAAGATCCCTGGTGTTCCTCTGGGACCTGAGCCCTGACCAAATGGCTACACTTCCACACTGTGCAACAGCTGCAGCAAATAAAATCTCAAAAGCTGCAGCAGAATTTATGACTTGACCCGGTATGATGATGCATGCACATAAAAGGCAGAAGAGTTTGGGGTTCACATCTTTATTACCCTCTTTAATGTAATTTTTAAATAATTTAGTTTCCTGGCACAGGTTTTTATGAAAGCAATGAGACTAAGATGGAGTATCAGAACCTATTAAAAAGATGGGATAAGGGCTTCATATCCTTGTCAGCATAAATAACCCACTGATCTGCACAGGGTTCCTGCAGTATTTTCTTGCCTTTGGGTGTTTTACTATCTGAGATAGATGGATCGTGGCAGATGACTTCTGTTTCTAGCTCTATGTATACAATTAATCATCTAAACAAGGAAAATATTTTGAAAGTGTGTATTGTGTGCTTTGAGGCAAGCATGAGTATGAAGTTAGTAGGTTTTAATTTTTGTGTTAGTGAGAATTAAGTCTAACTATTGGAAAAATATTTACTGCTTCACTTATTTACATAGTTGCTGGAGTATCTGTGTCTCTAACAACTACATGTTCTGACACAGCTCTGTGTCTCAGATTATTCCCAGCTGATTTCCTTTTGCAGTGTGAAGGTCTCTGGTTTCTGGGTATGTACAGAGTTTACATAAATATGGCTCTACAGCCACTTTATAAGTGATTTCAGATAGCTTGTTTGCCTGGAATAGGTATGGTGTTTATTTTATTACTCATTTAGTGGTGACCTGTAACCAGTAGATGGAAAGAAAGTCCTGGAGTTCTGGAACTGTTTGGTGGTGGTGGTGTGTGTGTTGGGTATTTTGTTATGTTTTGGTTTTTTTGTTTTAAAAGAAGCAGTCCTGCAAGATCAGAGGTTTATTCGCTTTAGGGTCAGATCTTGTTTGGAATGATTGGTGAAAATGGGTGGAAGGGGAAGCACAGTGGAGAGGGGTCTGTCTGCCTTGTTGGGGATGCTGTAGCATCTAGGAGAGCAAAACAGTGGAATGATAACAAGTGGGATGGTGGGAAGGAAGGCGTGGTAAGGGGTGTGCTGGGGGTTTGTCTTCCCAAGAAAAGGTTTACCATACTCTGCTCAAGGCAGAGAAGGATGTGGGGGAAAGGTGTGTGTTTTAGTTTCCTAAACACCCCTGCCTTGGTCCAGGTTTGAAGGGGCTGGCAAGGCTGGTTTTCCTGCTACATGCAGCAGGTGCTTGGACAGGGAAGGTGAGAGCGATGGGAAGCAGAGCTGTGTGAGCCATCGCAAGCATGTCAGGGCAAAAGCTTGAGCCAAAGGTCACTGGGAGCAGCTGAGTGGGGCAAAATGCTGAGGTGAGGCCATAGCAGATGGGAGTGGTGCAGCCAATGACTCCACCACACACCCCATCCCCTGCAGTCTCTCGCAACTGGGCACTTCATATTTTGTTTCTCTTCAGCCTTTTGGATAATATTAATCGAGTCCTTAATAAAGGTCTGCATTGCAGTCAGGATCTAAAATAACACTCAGACTTCAAGAAGTTCCCTGCTAGTCTCAACAGAGTGATTAAGGAACTGTATAAAGGAAATCTTCCATTCACACTGAAGTGTTTGATACCTGTGCTCCCTCCACAACATGTATGGTGGAGAGTCCAGAATGCAGTAGCATGGCAGACCTCTGGGGCACAGAGGTGCTGCAGTTCATCAAGCACCGTCTGGTCCTGCAACTGGCAATGCCAGTAGGATATGCCAGAACCTGGTGTCCTGAAAAGAGATAGCACTGCCACATGTTGTGTCCCTTCCCAGACATTTCTAAGTGTTGGGAATGGAACAAAATATGTGAGCCAGGCCCAGATCCTGGCTCCCAGCTGCTCATAGTAAAAATCAGTTTTGTAGCTGGACAAGCAGCTGTCTTACTATTTTTAGATAATTATCCATTTGAATTTGGACAGATGCATGAGCCACTCTGTTGGCAGAAGAGACATCATTAACACTGAAGCAAATCTACAATAGGTTATCAAGTGAAAGGCTGAGTTTAAAACGGTGACTTTCTGTACCCCCTAATTCTCTTGGGCTAAAGAAGGAGATGGCTAAGCTATAACTGTAGGAAACGCAGGGCAGTAGGCAGAGACCTTGCTGAGCGTACTGATTGCTGTAGGGGTAAAGGGGCAGTATGGTAAAGGCAGGAACTACAGAAATGTACAGAATAAAAACAAAAGTACAGAAAAAATAAGGGTTTCCTTTCTTCTGGTAAGGCAAGCTTGTCTGAAATAGGAGCCTTCAGAGAATGAGGAATCTTACCAGTGCAGCTCTAGGCTCACATCTTGGTCATTATATCTGTGTTGTTTTCAGCTTGTGAGATGTTATGCAGTAAACAGCAACAAATTTTGACGATACCAGCAATGGCAAGGTCTGATGTGAAGAGGATCAAGGTAGGCTGTGGAGGATTTTAGAAAGGTCATGGACTGCCTGCATCATCTTCTGATAGTGATGGTGTGAACAAGTGTGCACACCCCACTCACAGTGTGTCTGAACACAACTGCTCCAGCAGCTGGGGAAGTGAAAACTCTTCCCTAGAACGATACATTAGGGAACATGTCCCCAGCCTCACAGGCTGGACTAGAAATCTGAAGGCCCAGTGAACACATCCCAGAAGCTGTAGTGAGAAGCAGAGGGTTGTGAGAAACAGGGGTAGGTGGTGAGAAAAATCTGGATTTGAGCTACTACACCCGGAAGCACAAAATTGGTTGCCAGTGTCTGCAAGACTTATAAAAGATTTAAGTCAGTGTCCTAGTAGTGAAATAACAAACTGACAGCATACATGACAACAGGATTGGGTGCAAAATATCTACATGGAAAAAAGATAGCACTGACTTTTGTCCCCGGGTGTCATACCTGCATGTATGGAACTGAAACATTGCAAGTGTCTTTCTGTAATGACAGACACTTCCTCTGACTAGAGAGGAAGGTCTTTCAGTTACTACTGTGCAGCATACGAAATGTTCCCAAAACTGGAGCGGCATTTGGAAGTGTGTTGGAAGTAAATGTTTGAGTTATGTGACTTTCATTCTAGTCTTTAAGGCACTGTCTTATCACACTGTAGAGGAGTATGAACTGTGATGAGTTAGTGACCATGAAAATGAGATAATGATGTAAATAATTCAAGCTTTTTGCACACGTAGGGCCAGGGCAACCCATTCTTATTTGCTAATATCAGCTAAAGTGGGAGTGCTGCTCTGTTCTGAATGAAGTTTTATTTAACAGCCCCAGATAATGCAGGAAAATAAGTTTAGAAGTAAGAGTGTGATTTAGGTGTCAAAAAATGAAATAATAGTTAAAAAGTTGTTATCTGTTATTGTGGACTCGAAAAATATAAAGGTTCCCTAGTACTATTGCTTTTGATTTTTATTTTTTAAATTTAATTTTATTTTGCTATGCCTCAGTCAACTTAACGTCAAGCCATGGAAACAGCAAAGGAAAAGCTAGCAGAAAAATCAATATAGATGGGTTTGCTATTCTTCTTCCTCCAACCTGTAAGTTTTCCCTGATGGAGCTAGCCTTACTAGAGAGTATTACACCAAAGCAGAAAATCAGCTGTACATCCTGGGGTTTATATCTGTTTAAGGGCTGTGCTTGGGGGAGGAGTTGTGGGGATTGGCTAGAATGTGACTATTTAGTGTTGCACTGTCAGACTTGCTTTGTACTGTGGGCTTCAGTCCAAGCTGTCCTGCTAGTTCCATTTCCAGCAAATTAACGGAAAGGTAAGGGCAGCATCACTAGTAGCAGGATTACCTTTATTACGTTTCTGTTTCCGCTAGGTACTGACCAGTTTTTCTGAGTGACCTTCACAAAAACTTTACTATTCATAGCATTTGCTTGATGGAGCAATTATGACTCTTCACAAGATTTCTTCTTCTCCTTCAAAGATATTTGCCTTCTGCCAAATGCTTGGCACCCTCTGGAGCAAAGCTGACTGCTCCTTGTGGGTGTCCCTCTCTCTCCCTAGCCAGCAAGAATCTCTGGCACTTGCGCAGTGTTGAGTCATGGCCTTTGGCAGCTTGTCACATGGGTTCTTCTTCCCTGATCCCATGGTTTGGAGCTAGGTTTCTTCACTCTAGGTTGAGTGCTTTGTCTGAATCCACTGGAAAGTGACTCTTCTCTCTGTTCAGTGGAAGCACAATGTTTTGTTGCAATAGGTGTGCATTCTTCCATGGGAGTGACAGAGACTTCTCCACTTCTGCTCTACTGAAGCCTATGCTTTGTCCAGCAGATGCTCTGTCTTTCTTTCCATCAGCTACAAATGTGATTTGCATAAATGTACTTCCTACTCAAGAAATATCAGGAGTGAGTGTTTTGCTTACCTTTTTGGTGCTTTATTTTGGAGTAAATACTGTAACCCTAAAAATATTTACCCTCCACCTGCCCCCCTTCCCCCACTTTGTATCTTTTAATTGCTTTTGCTTGTTGTTAGTCTTATTTTGAAGATTGTTTTCCTTTCTAAAGCTTCCCAGAAAGACATTCCTCCAGCCTTTTTTTTTAACTGAAAGATTTGATTGCAGCATATGATAGTGTCTTGATTACACATCAAGAAGTTTAAAGCTAACCTTATGAAACACTGCTATTTCATTTGGGGAGGGCTCAGTGGTTTTTTACTGTCAAATGTATTCTAAATTACTTTGTTAAATACATAGAGTGCTTGGAGGATGAAACATGAGAAGGCAGTAGCAAACTAGTGGATAGACTCTCTACTCCTTTGAGCATTTTATAATCATTCACACTTGTGCAAAACAAGTGTGGTGCTATTAAAACAGTGACAGTATCTTCTAAGTGTTTAACGCAAGCTTTAATTTATACTGTGAGATAAGTACACACTGGAGACCAGCGCCAGAATCAGCTCAATCTCACACTGGCAAAACAAGGTCAGATCAAAGACTGTTTCTCCTCCATTGTCAAGAGCATTTAAACACCTCCCCTTAATTGAACTAACCTTGCAACATGCAGTTTTACACAAATGCATCTAAAATATACTTGTAAGATGAAACAGGATTTTTCTTATGCTTATACTTTAAAATTTATGTTTGTGCAGTACTTTTACAATGCCAAAAATTATTTTTCCAGTAATGAAAAAATTCAGGTTTTACTGCAATAATTGGATTTGTTGTGTTCTTCTACAGCTTTTTTCTTTTTGTTCTTTTTTTTATATAGTTTAAAAGATCTTATCCAAAATGAAGATGTGAAACCCAAGCTTCAGTACATCATGACTAACCCCTCCTTTTCTATGGTAACATGTCAAAGTGAAGACAGTGGAATAACCTGGGAAACCAGCTCAAGCAGATGTTCTACTCCCTGGACCTCAGAAACTAGTACGACTTCTGATCTTTACAGTATGGAAAGTTCACCAGTTGGTTCTCCTCCAGGAAAAGTTATCTTTATTATGGATGAAGGTAAGATTGTTCGGAAAAGGACACGCAAATCTTCAAACAGGTTACCGATGGCTACAAGCCTGAAGGGAGGCCAGAGCAATAAAAAACGTGACTCTTCCGGAATGCAGAGACAAGAACGAAGAACTGTTCTAGGAGGTGTGCAGGCCTCCATGTTGAATGTTGAGCAGGTGGAAGCACAAGACACAGATGAAGAAATGTTGGACAACAAAGAAAACCTAGAGAACATCACAGAAGAGCCGGTAAAACGTGCTCCGATAAGATCAATATTTAGGGAGAGCAGACTGAGAAAAGTTGGTCCAATCCTTGGAGGACCAGTACAAGCTAGAATCCAGCTGTTCAACTCCATTTTCGGAGGGACTGGGCCAGACCCTGAAACATCAGAGAAAACCAAAGTAAGGAGAAGTAGCTCAGTTTCAGGGGACTCTGATCAGTTCCTTGAAACATCAGTAAAAGAAAGATTGCAGAAGTTCAATTCACACTCAGAAGCAACACATCCAAAACCTTTTCAGGGAGCAAGAAGTAGAATCCTTGAAACACCATCAGAGAAAAGAAGGAAGCAAAGAGAACAACTCATAGCACACACAGATCAAAGCTTTTCTTCACCAACACCACCACTTGAAAAACAGCTTACTAAGAAAGATGATGTTTCATCTGAAAATATTGAACATATTAAAATGAAAGAAGCAACTCTTCAACATGAAGAAAGAAAAGACAGACAACCTCTTCTGGAGACTCCAAATCAGGTATCAGGACTGTCACTGAAGTCCTACCCTCCTGAAGAAGCCAGGAAGCAGCAAAGTCATTCACCTGCAATCAAAACATTAGTAACAGAGCCAGCACTAGAGCCAGTTAAGAAACAAGTGCCACTTCCCTCAGCTGAAAATGCAAACAAGAAGCCAGATCAATCCCTGCTGACAGCACCAGATCATCTGGACGAACCAAAGAACCAGGAATTTCAGCCCAATTCTGTACCACAGTCTGTTTCAGCAAATTCTGTTAACCAGTTAGAGAGAAGTACCCAGCATATTTTGCCTACAGCATCCATGTCAGAACATCCTGAGAGGGAAGAACAGAAGTCTCACTTACCTGGTGCTCCATCAGGTAAATCTAAATATTCCACTTTAACTGAAACAGGACAGGAAGATATTATTTCTCAGTCATCAGAATCTGCACAGTCTGAGTCTGAACATGTACTTATACCATGTTCTGGAGATAAGATAGAGCAGCAAGAAACCAAGCATCCCTCATCAACAATTGCACTGTCAGAATCTGAGACTGCAGGTCTAAGGTATTCTGCTGAAAGTGAAGAAAGTCAAAAGACTCCACTCTCAGAAACTCAAAATGTTCATCTGGAGAACCAAACAAAGTCTGAGCAAGACTTTTCCTCTCCACTTCAAGAAACAGGTGTGCAAGGAATTAAACTAAAACCACCAGTTCCTGAAAAGGTAGATTCTAAATATTTTGGCATTTCATATCCTATTCATACAGGAACAGAAGAAACTCAGGAAACTTCAGCTATAAATAAAGCAGTAGATTTTGGTCACTCTGATTTTTCCGTTGAAAAAAACACACAAGCAGAAAGTGCACAAATGGAGATGGAACTCCCAGATTTCTCATATTCCAGCAAAGAAACTGAGGAATCAGAGACAACACAGATGGAGACAGAGCATCTGGACTTCTCGTCTTCCAAGGAAGAAACAGAGGACTTGGAAGGTGCAGAGATGGAGATGGAGCATCCAGACTTTTCTTTTTCCAGGGAAGAAATAGAGGAAGCAGAAAGTGCACAGCTGGAGACAGAACACCCAGATTTCTCACATTCCAGAGAGGAAACAGAGGAATCTGAGAGTGCAGTACTGGAGACTGAATATCCAGAATTGCTTTTTTCTACAAAAGAAACAGAGAAATCAAGGAGTTCACAACTAGGGGCAGAACATGGAGAATTTTTTTCCAAGGAGGAAACAAAAAAATTGGAGAGCGCACAGCTGGAGATGGAGCATCCAGATTTTTCTTTTTCCAGGGGAGAAATGGAGGAAGCAGAAAGTGCACAGCTGGAGACAGAACACCCAGACTCATCTTATTTCAGAGAAGAAATCATGGAATCAGAGAGAGGACAGCTGAAAAGAGAGCACCCAGATTTTTCATATTTCAGAGAAGAAATGGTGGAATCAGAGAGTACACAGCTCGAAATGGGTCATCCAGACTCTTCTTTAACCAAGGAAGTGGTGGAGGAATCAGAAAGTACACAGCTGGAAGTAGAACATCAGGAGTTTTTATCTTCCAGGCAAGAAACAGAAAAACAAACATGTGATCATTTTGAACTAACACAGCCAGAGTCTTATTTCCCTGAAGAAGGAGAACATGAAGGAAAAGAAGAGCTTGTACTGGTACCTTCAGATTTGTCATCTTTGACGGAGGAAGCAGAGAAAGAAAACACTACAGAGCTCCAGTTGGTACATCCAGATACATTTGATTCCACCAGAAGAGCTGAGAAACAGCAAACCGAGTATCTGGAAACAACACTTTCAGATTTACCATATCCCATTAATAAAACAAAGCAGAAAGAATTGTCACAAGCAGATTCAGACAATTCCCTTTATGGATATTTTAGTGACAGAGGAGAAGAGCTGCAGCATATACAGCAGGATTCACAACACAAAGGTAAGCTGGGTTCCAGTGCCAAGGGACTGCAAGGAGAAACTACTCAACTGCAGCCAGAGCATCCAACTTGGTCATATTCTACTGGAAAAGAACAGCAACACAAAACCTCACAGCCAAGAGCAAAACAGCCAGAGACAATATATTCTACTGGCAAGGCAGAACAGCATCAAATATTACAACCGAAGCTGGAACAAATAGATTCCCCATATTCCCAGGGAGAAACAGCACCAGAAGCTATACAAAGAAAATTAGGATGTCCAGAGCCATCACATTTTATTAGTGAAGCAGAGCAACAGGAAAAGGGAAAACTAGTTTCAGAAAACAAGGATTTCTCTTTTATCACTGGAGGAGTAATGCAGAAAGGAGTGGAGTCAGGTCCTCTGGGGTCACATTTGACTGACCAAGTAAAGCCCTGGGAAATGACACCATTGCAGCAGGAACAGTCTTTTTCATCCTGTTCCACTGCTGGTTCTCAACAACAGGAAACACCACCACTGAATGCATCCAAGCCAGATGTATCATGTTCCTTTGGCAGAACGGAATACAACGATACAGTACAAAGACAGCTGAAACAGCAGGAAACAGACGAACAAAAAGCTGTGTTAATTGAAACAGAGTATTCAGATTTGTCAGAAAGCTGGGGCGAAGAGGAGCCACAGGTCATAGACAAAATTAATTTGGCACAGCAAGAAATAGCTCAGCCAGGGTTAGTGCATCCATCTTTGCCATACTCTTTCAGCAAACAAATGCAAGAAGAAATGCAAACAGAGCCAGCATATCCAGAACAAACAATTTATGTAAGTACAGAAACACAGGAGGAAATGATGCAACACAAATCAGAGCAACCATTTCTTCCCTTTTTTACTGGAAAAACAGAGGAAAAAGAAATAGTACATCCAGAGGTGGAGCAAACATTTTTGCCACCTTCCAGTGGAAAAGAAGCTCCACTGGAAATGGAAACGAGTTCAGAATATCCAGATTTGCCATACTCCTTTTATGAATCTGAACAAGAAAAAAAGTTGGAAAATCCAACCTTACAGCTTCATTCAAAGCAACGAGAAGCTGAAGTAGTAGTGATGGAACATCCAGATTTTTCATGTGACAGTGGTGAATCACAACCAGGCAGCATTGTGGAGCAGGAGTCAGGACATCCAAAGCTCTTATACTCCACAGGAGAAACATGGAAGCAGTCTGAACATTTGGATTCACTAGGAACCCTGGGTGAAGCAGCACAAGATGAAAGTATGGAAGTAGAATCTCAATACCCAAATCTGCCATGTTCTGATATCCAAAGAAACCAGCAAGAAACTTTACAATCTGATGCAAAATATTCAGATCTTTCATTTTCCTTTGGTAAAGGCAAAGAACAAACAACTCAAAAGTTTGAGTCTAAACATGAAGAATTGCCTAAAATGGCCAAAAAAAGAGCTTCTCCAGCAACTGCACAAATAGAGTCAAAACATCCAGAAATTGCACCATGGGAAAGGAAGCATCCTGATTTGTCACATAACACTTCTGAGACAAACCAGCAAGAAGTAGCACCATTGGATCAGAAACACAGAAAACTTTCTGCTGGCAGAGAAAAGCAGCAGCAAGTCGCAGAGCAGCAGTTAGATCAAGAAAAGTTATCACATTCTCCTGGTAAAACAGAGCATTTAAAAGATGCCCAGGAGAGCTTGGAACAACCAGATTTATCATATTCCACTGATAGACCAGATGATGTAATGACACCACCAGAGGCAGAGCATGCTTATGTGATGTCTTCTCTGGACAACATAGAGGTGCAACAAAGAGTACGACAAGAACCTGAGCAAACTTGCCCCTTTGGAAAAGCGAAACAGGAAATGGGTCAGCCAGAAGTGGAAGTTTCACATTTGTCCCCTTCTGCAGGTACAGCAGAAGCAGAAATGGCAGAACCAGGTCAGGGGCATCCTGACTTGCTTTACTCTGTTTTAAAAGTAGGAGAGCTGCAAACAGCACAGCGGAAAGCTGAACACCCCGGTCTACTATGTTCCCTTGAAAAAGTGCAGGAAGCAATCCAGCTGGGGTTGGAAGAACCAGGTGCATTGTATGGTCATGACAAAACGGAGCAACTCCCACCTGCACAGCCGGAGCTGGGACACACAGACTTGGCACCCCTGGCTGCTGAAGGGGGACAAGAAGAGATGGAGCATGCGGCCGTGGAGTACCCTAATGAGGGACAGTCCATCAGCAGAGCAGAGCATCCACAAGCTGCAAAAGAGGAAGAGGGAGCTCTGGATTCATCATCTCATAGTGGAAAAGTGGAGCAAAGACAAATGGCAAAAACAGAGCCAAAGCATCCCAGTTTATCATATTCCATTGATAAAGCACATCCTCAAGAAACTACACAACTGCTGTCAGGAAAACCAGTTCTATCATCTTGGCCTGGCCAAACAGAGCAAGCACAGACTACCCAGGAAGAGAAGCCACACTTCTTGCATTCTTTCAAAAAAACCGCACAAGGCAAGAAAGCGCAGACAGAATCGAGACATTTAGAGTTATCTCATTCTGTTAGTGAGGCAGTACAAAAAACTTTAAATGCAAAATCAAACCATTCAGATTTATCTGCTGGCAGATTAGAACACCATGAAACCATACAGCCAGAGTCAGAAACAATGGATTTACCATGTTCAATTGGTGAAACACAGCCAACTCAAATTGCTGAAGAGGATTTGGAGTATCCAGATTTATTACATTCCACTAGCACAGTACAGCAAGAAGAGATTCAACCAAAAGAGCAGGAACAGGCAGGTGATTTTTCATCATCTCTCAGAAAAAAAGAGCAATGGGAAGATGCAGGAATGCAGGCAGAACATCCTGAGTTGCAGTGCGCTATGGAGAAGACAGAAGGACTGCAAAATTCCCAAGCAAAATCAGAATATGCAGATTTGTCCTTCTCTCTTGGCACAGCAGAACCTCATAAAGCAACACAGCCAGAGTTAAAAGAACAGAGTTTGTTGTATTCTTTTGTCAAAACCAAGCCATCATGGGCTGCCCTACCAGAGTCTGAACATTCAGATGTCTTGGACACCATAGGCAAAATGGATTTGCCCTCTTCTGTTAGTGCAGAAAAACAAAGTGCACAGCTGGAGGTCAAGCAGGAGGGGCGAAGCTACACATTATACCCAGGGGAAACAGTACAACTGAAATTGGAACAACTGACATTTTCAAGTCCTCATGGCACAGAAGAGCAACCAATTATGTCTCCACTGGAAGGGGAACTTCCAGAGTTCTATTCCTCTGGCAAAACAGAAAAAGAGGACACTGCACAAGCAGGGTTCATGCCTTCTGATTTTTCACATTTCACAGGAAAATCAGAGCAGTTGCAACCAGAACAACTGAAATCAAAACACCCAGATTTGTCATACTCTCTTGGCAAAGCAGAGACTTGTGGAATGAAGCCACCAGATTTATCACACTCCTCTGGTGAGTCAGAGCAACCACAGACTGCCCAGCTGGAGCATCCAGAGATACCATATTTCGGGGGTGAAATAGAGCGGAGGGATGTGGCCCAACCTGAAGCGCCATGTAGTAATTTGCAGTACTCAGATGTTGTAGCAGAGCAACCAGAAACACCTTCTGTGTCACATACCTTTGTCAGGACTGAGGAGCAGGGAACTGCACACCCAGAATTCAAACTATCAGGTTTATTAAGTCCTACTGACACAGCAGGAAAGTGTGAAATGGCCCTGCAGAGAGCAGGACATTCTGAGAAGCGAGACATTGGGGCTACTTCATCTCTAACTGCTCAGTTGGAAACTGAACAAGATTTATCGTTTTCCACTGAGAAAGCAGAGAGACAAAATATTCAATCATATTCATCTCTTACTGAAAAAACAGTGTCTGTACCTTTGGATGCTTCACATGCTAACTCTGAAACGAACCCAGAAGGAAGGCCCAAGTCCTCACCTGTAACTGGAGGCCTATCACCCAAACACTTAGATTTATCTTACTCCTTTTGTAAAACAGAGCACTCAGAAACTGCCCAGCCTGAGTTAGGGTCCTTTTTTCCAGGAAAAGAAGCAGAGAATACAAAAAATCTTCTACATTTGCCTGTGGCTGCAAAGTCAGAGGCTGAACATGAAATTTTACCTGAAGCAGGGAGAGAACAGTCTCCACATTACTTCCACACAGCTACACAGTTAGAATCTGAACAATCAAATTTATCATATTCTAGAGATAGAGCAGAAGCTCTAGAAAGTCAGGATTACTTGACTGTACCTTCAAAACTGGAGACTGAACCTTCAGTTCCATTTTATTCAGGTGATAAAACATCTCAGCAAGAAATTCCACAGTATTCAAAACCAGACTCTGAATATTTGGTTCCCACGTGGTCCCTTTCTGAACAAGAGAAGCAAAGTATGCAGTCACTGATTACCCAGTCCATACAATCAGAGTGTAAACATGTAATTCCACCACATGATGAAAAACAACTGCAAAAAATTCAGCTCCGTTCACCTGAAACAGCAAGCTTGCAGAGAGTGCCATTGGAGAGTATGTCTCGAGTGCACACACAAGATCAAGAGAAGCTAGAATCTTCTTTGGACACAAAATATTTGTCACCAGAGCAGCTAAGAAGTCCCACTAAATTCACTACTGATCAAGATGAGCAAGAATTGCAAATTGATGTGCAGACAGTGCCAAGGTCAGTGACCACAGAGTCAAAGGTGACTGCTGTAGCAGACCAGCAGGCAGGGTTAGAGTCATTTGTTCCCTTTCATACATTACCTGGAAAGTCAGAACCTGGGAAGCCAGTATCAATGGCTTTCACAGATAATAAACAAAGTATTCCATCATCTTTATGCAATGTAGCCGGCATGCTTGGAAAGCAATCTAACAGAGTTTCAGGCGTTTATACTGAAGGAGAGCATAGACATGAAATGCAACTTGAAGACCAAAAGAACACAACTTTGGAGCACCTGGAAGCTACTTCATCAGATCTTGTTCATGAAACTGTGACACACAAACCCCAGCATTATTCTGGTGAATGTCTTTCTTCAGCAGAGGTTAAGTCTGCTGGCTCTAGTTCCGATGAAAAGCAGAACCCAGATATTCTGCCTTTTGGGCTAGCTAGCTGGCTGGTAGAAGAGGTGAAAGCTCACTCAATTAGTCCAATAAGGCCTGCAGATGTAGACAGGCAAGGAATTCAGTTTTCTTTGAATGAAGCTTCTGATTTTGGATCAAAACAATTCCCAGCTGGAAGTTGCACAGAACTTACAGTTCATGGGACTATAGAGAAAAAGAGACATACAATTACAGTTTCTGAATCAGCCTCAAATGAATTTTCTCACAAGAAGTCCTCAGACACTAGTCCCAGAACACAAAGGTATGATTTACCATCTCTGATAGGAGATAATCGAGGTCCAGATAATGTTCTGGAGCATGACACCAGTACTGTAAACCCTACAAAAAGGGAAGCAATGCAACATCTAGAGGTAAGCAAAGTGTCTGAAGTGCCTGAACATTACCTGAGAGGAGAAGAGCAAGGAATGGAACATGCAAGTGCTGTAGAAGACAATCAACGTGTTCCAGAGACTACTGAACAAAAGGATCTATTTAATATAATTTCAGAAGGTTATGAAATACTCAATATTCATGCTCCTACACATATTTCTTCTGTTGATCAAGAAGAAAGTAAACACATGCCAGATAAATTAGAATACTTGGAAACAAATCCTTCACTTAAAAGAAAATTAGCTAATGAGGGTCATAGAGCCCTAGCTTTTGGAAGAACCACAGACATTTCAGAAGACTCAGTGCAGGGAAAGACTGCAAACCATGAACTAACAGAACTGGTAAAAAACAATGATGTTGAGGAAACTGGAGAAACACAACAAGAAAATCCCATTTTGCCAGAGAACTATAATTTTGCAGTACTGGATCCTAATAATGGTACAGCTGATATGGATTATTTTGAAAAATATACATTGATTGATGACAAATCCCCAATTAAGCCACATTTTGAAAAGCCAATGTTATTGTCTCCTGTGACAGAAGATTCCAATGAACCTATGGAAGAAGCTGAATCTTTTAAAGAAAGCACGGAGGTAGATACTTTAGAAGAGTTTTCCTTACTTGAGGATCTGGATGAAGTCTTTTATGGTACCATGAAAGGAGAAAGCAAAATGCAATCCTATGCAGATGCTTCTAAACCTTTACTTCTGCAGAAATCACTTGATACTAGCAGTAAAAGCATTACAAATGTAGAAGATGAGCGAAAGTCACCAGGGACCCCACTCTTTGATTCGGAAGGAGTGCTAGAACGATCTCTCTTGTTCCAAACCACTGTTGCTGCAATTAATCCAGAGCTTCTAGAGGAGCCACCTGCTCTATCATTTTTATACAAGGACCTCTATGCAGAAGCAGTAGGAGAAAAGACAAAGGATGAGACTCCTTCTGATGAGGAAAGTGGTAATTCTAATGCATCTTTCCCTAGTAGGAATTCAGACACAGATGATGGAACTGGAATATATTTTGAAAAATATATTCTTAAAGATGAAATTCCAAGTAAGGCCATAGGGCCTCAAGAAGATCAGATGCCAGAGGAGGAGTCCTTTAGTAGAGGAATTTTGGTCTGGAATTCAGAGGACAAGCAGAAAGAGGGATCTGACGATGTTCAATGTCTCAAAACTGAGATTCTGCCAGAAAGGGGTGTTGTGCAGAAAGACAAAATACAAGTTGACAGTGACATTCAAGCAACAATCTGTAAACCGATGCATGCCATTCCTTTTGGAAGCAGAACAACTCTTTCAGGTGCAAGAACTGATACCACTGAACAAACAGAAGAGGAACATGTACCTGCAGAAACAACTGAGGAGCTGCCAGAGCATTCAAGAGAACAAGCATATAGTCAACTGGTGGATTATCAGGGAGCTGCACATAAAGAAGCTGGTAATAAGAAGGAAGAAAAGCAGGAAGAACACCATGATATGGCAGCAGTTCCTCAAATGGAAAAATACATTCCATACGTTAGGGCTTCTGTTGAAGACAGTGTAGATGATCAGTATACTCAGGAACATCTTTCCTGTGTCCCTACCATTCAGCAAACAGAGAATCCAGACTTGCAAAGAGAGGAGCAGCACCCTAATATTTATGAAGATCTTGCCGAGTCAATGGACTATGATGTGATTACGCAAGAAGAACTTTTGCAAGATGAAATATCATCTCAATTTACACATGAGGAGCTGTTATTTGAAGACAGGGACTCTTTTGAGCATGCTGTTGATAGTTACGAATTTGTTAATGAGCCAGAACAAAGAACACCTGTTGAACTTGAAGATTCAGGCTTTGTGGTGATGTATCCTGAAAAATCGGCAACAAACATTCCTCAAGTTGAGAGTCCACAAAAAGAAATGAAGAAAGCACAAATAGACACATATTGTTACCACTGCAAATGCCCAATATCTGCTATTGAAAAGCTTTTTGGAGAGCATAAAGACCATGAAGTCACAACACTAGATGATGCTGCAACCAAGATGAAGGTAAGAATTAACTTCGGTAAGAAAAAGAGCTGCTGAGGCTGATTTTTCCAGTCCTCTTGTGTTATCTAGAGTAGAGGCTTCAGATAGCAGCCCAGGAGCTAGGTTGCAGTATCTGTAAAGTAACAACTATTCCTAAACACCAGTTAGACATATTGAAGGGAGTCTATCTTATTAAGGTGTTCTCTAGAGTCCTAGGCTTGCTAAGCTGGTATTCTTGTTTGTTCAGAAGTTTAAATGGCCTTGTTTATATGCAGCTGTTACCAGACTTTACATCTTTCAGCCTGTTCACCTGTGTAAGTTTGCTCTGGTTTAGATATGTGGGGTTAGAAATAGGAAGAATGTTGTTTCTATTAAAAGAAAACTCAAGTAACAGCAGTTCCCTTCACTGGACAAGGTACAGAAACCTCCATGCGTGGAGACCAGTATTATCATCAAGTGTTCCCTGTCCCACTTACATGTGATGGTTTCTTGGAGATGTTAGACAAATTACACAGTTTACACTACACAGTTTTGCTGAAATGCCAACTTACTTTCTGTTCAGTTCATCTTCATCTGCAAGATGGCCCTAAACTGGAGAGGGACTTTTTACAGGGGCATGTAGTGACAGGACAAGAGGTAATGGCTTTAAACTAAAAGAGATCAAGTTTAGATTAGACATTGGGAAGAAATTCTTCACTGTGAGAGTGGTGTGACACAGAAACAGGCTGTCCAGAGAGGCTGTGGCTGCCCTGTCCCTGGAAGCGTTCAGGGCCAGGTTGGGTTGGGCATTGAGCAAACTGGTCTAGTGGAAGGTGTCCCTGCCCATGGCAGGGGGGTTAGAAATAGGTGGTCTTTTAGGTCCCTTCCAACCCAAACCATTCTGTGACCTGTGCCAATAATAGCTGAAGCACAGGTAAGAGTTTATCAGGTCCTATTTCTTGCCACTCTCTATAAGCTGTGCCACTCCAAAATACAGATAAAATGCCCTCCATTTCAGTAACCTCATCCTTTGGTATCAATACTAGTGAAAATGCTTCCAGTTCCATGGAAGCTATTGTCCATTAAATTGCAGTTCTGCTTGTGCAAACAGCATGTGCATGATATCTCACTTCTCTCATATCAGACTTGTTCATGTACAAAAGTACAGATTGTTCCAGGGATTTACTTTCACCCCTCTGAAAGGTAAGGTCTCTTTCTTGGCACTTGTTCATCTGGCAAAAATACAGATTTTGTGTCATTTCACTGAAATTCCAGAAGGGCTTATATTGATGGTATTTATGTTATCTTTATTTTAAATTGTTTAGAAAAAAAAGGAGAAATTAAAAGTAGAAAGACTCAGTGTGGCAGTTTCAAATATCAGGATTTACAAACTATCTCCGTGGTGTCCAGATGTATGACATCAGAATGCTTTTTATATATGGCCATTCATGCTTGACTTAGCGGTGATAATTAGCCACTAGTAAATTGGTAATAAAGTCACAGACCCCAGGCACCCCTCAAAGGCACCTGCATTACAGCGAGTCAAGTTGCAAGCTGCAAATAAACATCCCATGATATCAATCTCTGGCTGTGGAGGACGGATATGAAGCCACTATTAAATCTGGCCACAGCACAGGCTTGGCTTCACATGGTTTCTAACCCTCAGGGCTTAGGTTACTCTGAGACTGATTTGTATGTTTCATGTTACTTCTGTATAATTACTGAGAAAACATTAAGATAACAAAATGCTTGTTGCATGAAAACTGTAAGAACATAGCTTCACAGTAATTGAGAAGAGCTATGGATGGCATCTGTCAGATTTTATAGGTTATCTTGACAAACAGAAGTTTGTCTCTGAATCTTGGTGATTTGCCCTAAATATTTATAAAGTGAGCTTTCAATTGTACTGTCCAATGTGACATTTATAATTAATGAAAAGTCATATGCTTGTTTTCTACAGATCTAGCTGTAACATTTTGCCATAATAAGAAGCTGTTAAAAAAGGAAGTTAACCTTGCTTTTAGATTTATGACATCTAATTAAACTAAGCATTTTTATAAATTATTAATTGCACCTGAGCAGATGGACAGCTTGCTTTCATGAAAGGTCAAGAAGGACTAAGAAAAAGTTCTGAGTTTTCTCTGATGCCTGTTCCTTGGACTGCTTTTGTTTCTACATCTAATTCAACCAGTGATTTTGATGTATTTCTATTTAGACGAAATATCTTTAAAATTCTAGTGAAAGAAACCATGACACTGCATAATTGATTGCCCTCCTAAAGAACCTTTGTTATCTTCCTTTTTATGGGCTTGTTCCTGTGATCTCTCAAGGACTCTCATGAGGGTCTGAGGACCCTCACTCTCTGACAAAGCTGCATTGGAATTCAGAATGTTCAACTACGTGTATAGACACTCAGCGTCTTGTTGAACTGAGTTTACATTTGGAAACAGTTTGGTGACTGTTGCAGTTGCTTTTTCTGTGCTTGTCTTTGTAGCCAGGGTGCTACTTGAACTTATTTAGCAATCATTCCAATGGCAGCTCATGGCAAAAGAAAAATATTCATCTAAAATAAGCTCTGCATAAAAACTTTATAAAATAATGTGCATAAGTTACTGAAACATTTTAAATTTCAGGATCAGTTAAGTGAATTGCTGATAGCACTTGAAGAAAAGTCAATAAAGATTGAAGAGTTTGTGAGTGATATTGAATCGCGATTTAACTCAGTTGAGGTAAGTCCAGTGTTTTACCACACTTCCTTTCCCTCTACAAGATTACTTCTACGATATGTTTGCCTTGTTTTCCAGCATCATTGCTTCCACTAAAATGGGCTGTTTCTCCAGTCCTCGAATTGACTTCTCCCCCTGAAAGGTGTTACCTTCAGAGGAAGATAAAGATTGCTTTTTTGCACATCATTGCAAAGTGAAGCATGTAACTGTCAGGCACTGAAAGAAAAAGTTCCCTTTGTTTATGCCTGTAAGAAACTCACGCTGTGTCTTTATTTGGAATCTTGTGTGAAGCATCTAAATTCATTGCCCAGTGTTAAGTTCTGATTGCCCAAGTTCTTAAGCCTTGAGAACTATAATAATTTCAGTTGTAAGCATGAATTTTTAGCTATTTTGTAGACAGATTTCCTGTCTAAGTGCTTAAATATCAAAGTTTAATTTTAAACACTAACAGTAAAAAAAACACTGTAATTGTTTTTATTGTATTTCTCTAGCAATATTTCTCACAGAGGATTTTGCTTGCAGGAATAAAATTGTCTTATTGTCAGTATGCCAGAATTAATCTGGTGGATGGCTCATGTGTGGGTAATTGAGAATTTTTGTGTATTCATTAAATCTTGCAATTTTCTTCTGCAGATCAATTTACATCTGTTTTTATTTTGCAGAAAAACTGCAAGAAAAATGCAGACTTACTGGAAAAGCAGAATGAAGAGATGCTTAAGAAGGTGATAGCACAATATGATGAGAAATCAGAGAACTTTGAGGAAGTGAAGAAGATGAAAATGGAGTACCTGTATGAGCAGATGGTCAATTTTCAGCAAACTGTTGATTCAGCAAAGGAAACCTTGGAGACAACAGTAAAAGAAGCAGATGAAGTGGAGGGCTTTGTTTTTCTAAATGTAAGTAAAAATGGCTTTCATGCTGTAGTTTTAATGATACTAGTTAGAAAAGGACTTCTGTATCTAGGCTGGCAATGAGTTTTGGTTTTTTTTTTTTTTTTAAAGATAGCTAAATCCTGCTAGCTCAGCTATTCCACTCTGAAACTGCTGCATCATTTGCATATGTTGTGGGAATTCTCAGAGAGAATTGCAGAGATGATGCACAGGAAAAAAATACGACATGCTATTAAAATGATTCCGAGTTGTCTTATATGGAGAAGGTGAAAAGACAGGTTGATAATTTATCTAGAAATTCACTGAGGAGTAAGAAATGTTAGAGTATTTAGATAGTTTACTGTATGAAAAATAAAATACATATTTTATTTTGAATAATAACAAAAAAACAACAAAGCAATTTTTGAAAAGTATCCAAAGTAGAATTGTTTCTGGGTTGCGGGGTGTTTTTGGTTGCTGCTGTTTTGGAGGTTTTTTTAATGAGCGGACACAGGCACTCAGATTGCTGATGCTGTGATAAATGTTTACTGCTGAAAAGCAGAGAGGGGCTTTCTGGTACTTGGCTGCTGGCTGGGGTGAAACCACGACAGTGGGGTAGGCTTGGGGATGTGCATTTGAACTGCATGTCTATAATGGTCCTTTCTGGATGTATAAAACATCTCCAGTGAATCTGCAGGACTGGGCCTACCTAGCTTACACAGTCTGTAGTCAGTAGTCTTAAATTTTATTTGGAGGGTGGTAGAGCTCCTGGGTCCTCCAATACTGTTCTTGTGTGGCAAGACTTGCCAGTAAGTGAGCCACGGTACTTTCTCCTCCATACAAGTGTATTAGTAGTCTCAAAGGGGATGGATTTTCTGGGATAACAATATCCTGTTATGGAATTATGTTTCTTGAAAGTTGCAGAGAAACTGTCCTGGGATGCTGGAATTGAAAAGGTCAAATTACTGTCTAAAAACTAATCATGCATGCAAAATAGACCAGCTTTCCAAATGCAAACCCCCAGCCCATATATGCCTTGGCAGCTGTAGAAAATGATGGACCAATATTTGGCTTTCTAGCCTGCTCCAAGCCACAAAGCATTGTAGTATCCTGTAACCAGTGAATATTCTGATAGATTGGCTATTTTGGGATAGATGAAAAATGTAGATTATTTTTCTGATCTTTGTGAGGTATGGGATCAGTGCTTTGGCAAAAAGATCATTTTGTAATCTGTAATTCTTTTCTGCGGTGTGAAAATTACTGGACTCCCTGCTCCTTTCTGTTAGTGATAAAAGACTTTTTTGTCCACATGCCAGGAAACATTTGCTGAAGATTCATGGAGCATGGGACAAACTCTCGCTCCTTAAGTACAAATCTCACACAGCTTCTAGTAATATGATGTTATGAGTCAGATTATAGCCAGAATTTTTATTTAACTATTCTTAATGTGCAAGTGATTTCTTTCTCAAAAAGCCTTGGTTTAAGAAAATACTTGACTGTGCTTCAGTTTTTAAACCTAGATTTTGAATACTGACCCCTCAGGCACTTAAAACCATATTTATACTCTCATACCCCATTGAGTCAGAGCTTTGAAGTGAAACATTTCTAAGGAAATATATTCTCTGCTGGTGTGAAGGTGCAACATTCCAAACAACATCAAGTCAATAAAGCCATGTTTATTTTATGTATGTGGAAAGTAGAAAGACTGTTAGATCATCAACTTTTCAGCATCTCGGATGTTCTGAAAACTAATAATACATTTTTTTCCCCTCTTCTAGTCATCTAAAGAATTGAATAACAGGTATATGAAGGATGTGTTTAGCGCACTGTAGTGAGTACTAGGCCTAGCATGCTGGATGCTTCATTTAGTCTTTGCAAGCTTTGTAAACACACTGCTAAAATTCAGAGCTACTTTTATAAACCTTGGAAACAATGAAATTAAGAGAAGAGGTTTAATACTTGACACTGTAACAGACTGGTTTTGAAGTATTTTGCACGTATTCTGTAATACATTAATTAAACATATAGCACGCTAGAACATCCGCTCAATTTTAAATCTCTTCACAGACATTTTTAAACAGATGGTCCTTGTAGTTATTACTGTTCATATATACAAAAAACCATTTTGACCCTGACTTCATCTGTTAAACATCACTAGTATACTCCTTTTTTCACTAGTCTAGTTCTGTATCACTTGATCTCTAAAAGGTTATAATACAAAATGTCACTTACATGTTGTTGGACTATGTTTCTAAACACCATTCCAGAAAAAAAAAAAAAAAAGAGATTAAGTAGATTTAAACCATTACTAGGAGACTATGGGCTAATGCTTTCCCATGCCTCTCCATTGGCACTGCCTGATTCAGGGTGTGTCAGAGAGCTGATGCCTCATCACAGTTCATCTGCACATATAGGTAAATACACAAAATCACAAACAGTTCTCTGTCATGTGGGATTTTCTCAAGGGAGTCATTTTGCTGAGTCCTGTCCTTTATGAGAAAAGTGTTTAATTATAAGCCCGTATTCCCCAAATAAAATTTCCAGGGTGAACTCAAAATCTTCAGAGTGGTTGGCTGCAGGCTTCTCCTATGCAAGCCCCCAAAACTGCATTGCCCACCCCACCACCCCGACTTTTACAAAAGGGCCTGGGCTTTGTGCAGTGCATATCAAACACACCCCTGTCAGTGCTTACCCAGCCACCCCAGGGATCTGTGTGCTGACACAGACAGGATGTAACTGTGACACTGGGGGTTCAGTCAGCGGTCGAATTACAACCCCAGGAGAGCAGTTTGAAGAGGATCTGCCAAACACCCCTTCAAGGCTCTTATTAATCTCAGAGTCAGCACTATAAATTTGGAGTCACTTGTTATAAGTCAAATTGCTTGGCCACATACCTGCATTTAGTTTATTGCATAAGAAAAGAGCAGGTAAAATGAGACAAAATGATTTTGCAAGTCTTTCTCTCCACTCGATCTTTACTTGTTTACTTACACAATAAACTTGGAGTCTATACTACTTTGTGCATGGGCTTGGTTATTATTTTACTTTAATAATACCTGATAGCTAGAACAAATCTTTAACAATGCATGGTTTTCTAAAGAAAATATGTTTTGTCTTTGTTGTGCTTTGGTAAAATTATGCAAAATTAACTACTTTGGCGACTGAAAAAAGCAAAGAGAAGAAAGATTAAATGCAGTTGCCCTGAAAAAAATGCTTGCATTTTCTTGGAGCTGCTTCTGTCCCAGAGTTAAAAATATTTTGCTTTTTTTTTTCCTATAATGAACTCAGCAAATATGGGCTAATTAAGTGGAATCTAGCTTCCCTATCATGTTTTTTTGGCTTGCCACAAGCAGCTGCTTTACGTTACATCTCTGGAATCAGCTGCTGAACTTAGCTCCAAGGTTTGAAACATTTAAAGGCACTGCATTAGCAAGCCCAAACTCCTGTGCTCTTGGGAGTCTTGCTGCAAACTTCAAATCTTCACGTTCTCATGGGTTAAGTGTACATAGACCATGTGCACTCTCTCTATGCTCCTGATCCAAAACTGTAGTATGGTCCAAAAGTTCAAAAGCAGGGAAACAGCTTCTCCATGCATACTGTCCTCAGGTTCATGGGAAATATTTAGAAAAGCATCTGTCACATGGTTCTTGTTTCTGGCCTTTCGAAAACTGTGTGATGACAAAAATGATTTATGTGTTTTCTTCCAAACAGGTTACTTTCTGCAATGGATACCACCCTCTCTTTGGAGAAGGTGCCCAGTGCTTTTTCACTGTTTGAGCACTATGCAGACAGTCCAGGACAAAGCAACCAGCACTCCTTACAACACGTGGCCGGTAAGAATCTCTAAATATCATCTTTACAAAAGCTAACATTTTGGCAATGCTTTGGAAATTTTAGGAATCTAAAAACAGAATCTATTCGAGAAGTATAAATTTGAAAACCATGTAATTAGTAATCAGACTTGAATGTAAAATGAAGTTTAATTGTGCACAAGTGTGTGGCTTATAGTAGGTAGAGTAAGATGAGCAACAGAGAGAGAAGTGCTAAATCAGGGGATTCTTGCATCATTTCAGGCGTCTGTACCTCAGACTAGCTGAAGGTCTCAATCTGTAAATCTCCCAGGGCTAAAGAAGTTGGTTTTCCTTGCAGGCAGAGACAGAAGAAGCAATCTAATGGCCTCCTGAGCTCTCTTCCTCTAGGAGTGGCAGCCCCAGCACCACTGGTATGGGGAAGAGAGCGGTTCATGACTGAGATACCTGAACTTGTGACAAACAAATGGAGGCACCTGAAACCCCCAAGGGATGTGAAGGGAAAGTGGTTAACTATAGCTGGAAACAGTCTCTGCTTGGGAGGGTAGTAATAAAAATTGCACGTGATTAAGGGGTTTATTTATCTCTATCTGATATTTCATGTCCTGTAAAAAGCCTGGCTGTGTGGACTTTCTGCTCTGCCTGCCTATATAGGTGTATTATCTAGATCTGAACAGCTGTCATTGAAGATCTTGTCAGCACCAATCTGTGGATTCATTTTCTTCATAATGGGATTCACTCCATTTCTTTTCCAAGAGAATGTTGGTTTAGGGATCTTGAGTCTCACTGTCATGCTTTGTGGCCTCCCACTCATCATCACATGTGCCACTGTCATCATAGTCACTCCCTGGCTTTTGAGGCAAAGCTTCTTTCTCATGTGTTTGGTCCCTGAGCAACTGAAATTAGAGCATCAAATTCCCTAAGGTGCTCTGGTTGAATTTTCAAGTGACTAATGGGACATTGGAGAAATGCCATCTTGTGCAGTCTCTCCAGTGTCTAATAAGGGCAGTGTTATTGTGGGAAGATATCTCTCTCCTCCACAACACTACTTTTATTAGAGCTAGAAGAACTTGAATGTATCTGACTTTAGCAACCTCATCAGATTTTGTATGAATTTGCCTTCTCAGGTGAAGTTGGACAGGGACCTGTGCAGGCAGTATTATCTCGATGTCGTCTTTCTTGAAAGACAGATTAAAAGACTTTTTTTGTAACCCAGTCTGCCAGTTCACCGGCTGGTGCAGAAGTGCTGTGTATCTTGGCTTAGTTCCTTAGCTTGCTCTTGCAGTCCCGTTGGTGCAACCATTCATTCCTTCTAGGCTGCTACCCACTACCAAAGTCATACAGGAGGACAGATCCATTTTGTCATGCAGTATTTTTTCCCCCACAAGCCACTCCAAACACTTATTTCCCTAAACTGATGAAATCTGCTTTTTGGGTAGGTTTGCATTAGCTATTGTGTTTGCTGACTCCAGACCAGTTTGCTTTGACAAATTGCAAATGAATGACTGTCCACTAGCAAGAGACCTTCAGAGCTCTCCATCCTTTATGCTTGTTTCATTTCTAATATACCTGGTTTTCATTCTTCATTTCCACTACCAAGTATTTCAATTGCTATTGTGATTTTTAATTTGGCAAGCATTAGACAAAAAATATTGGGCATTTTTTTCTGGTTTGTTTGATTGTTTGTTTTTTCAAGGTTACGCCCTTCTTGAGGGACAGTAGACTTACATGCGTACGTGAAACTTGGTTTGGAATTGAATGGCTTGAATACTTAATTTATTACATACTGGAGACCTTTGTCAGACACTCTCAGAATTTTAATTGACTGAAGCCATATGATGAAACACGAATTTTCTACAATCCGTATATTTTTCCTTCGGAAGGTATGGTGTTCACTGAACAATTTCATAGAACTGAATTTTCACCACTTTAGAGACATCTTTCCTTCAAAATGTTCTCCATTTCCAAACTTTCCATATTCACTAATGAAAAGTTATTTTCCTTCAAATTCTTCCTCCTTTTCATGTAAGCCATCCTTATTCACAAATGCACTAGCATTAAAAAAAACCAAACCAGCACCATACTGTTGAACATATTGAAACCCAGGTTCTGCCACAGAAAAGTGAGAATAATTTAGAAATTTAAAAATTATTATTTCCAAAGCCCACTTTTAAGTCCTGCCTGTTTATACTAGAAAGCAAGGACCTTTGCTGATAGTGAAGCTCTTCCAATAGTGTCACAGAGGAATGGAACTGCCCTCCTTCAAGTCCACAAAGCCACAGAAGTGTTATGTCTCATTACATGGGAAAACATTTGGGATTATTATTTTTCTTCATAGGACTGTGGAGATTAGGTAGAGAGAAGGAAAACATCCTTACATAACAGCACTTGAATGAATACTGAACCGATGAGAACATTTCCCACTTTTCTGTGGAAAAATAAAATTTATTCAAACTCGTGTTTCAAATACCTCATTTTTTGATTAAAATTCACTTGAAACGGGACCAGTACTTTGACAACACATAAATGTTCTGTTTCAGAAGAGAATAGTTCAACCTGCTTTGAAATTGTTTCCTTTCAAATAGGTTCATATTATGCTAAAGAAAATTAGAAATCAAATGTTTCTCAATGTTGCTGAACTGAAATGTGATCTGTGATTCTTTTATTTTTTTTCCCCCAGAAGTTTCATTCAGTAAACTAACTTCTGTTCAGATTTGGCATAATAATAAATTTTGCAACTGTGGGATTTCTGTGATCATAAATAGTGGTTTCTAGGCAACTTCATGGGGAAAAATCTGGTTTCCCCACCATGTCCATTGAAAGGAAGTATTTTCCTAAAGATGATAAATTTTTTAATTGCCAACTCTAGATACAGTCAAAAGACAAAATGAGGATTGTTTTTAGCAATGAGAAGGATAATTTTTTTTTCAATGGGAAGCAGATGTAATCCTACTGTACTGGTAGCTCTCTGTATAAGTCATAAGGAAACAGCCAGCATCTGCATTTGCCTTGTTCATGCCACAGGGGATCATCATCATTACTGTGGAGATAACTGGAAAGAAAGAAAAAGCTTTCTGCTGAGATTTTAAGAGAATTCATGCAATATGGAAATTTACTGGGTGAAGAAATAGAACCATGTATTTTCATTCCCTGCAATCACTTTAACAATTAACATCTTTTGGGGCTTTTTGCTTCTTTCTTTCTCCTCTCTGTCTTTTAACACATAATCACAGAGGGGAACAATATCTCATCTGGGGTGGATCTATGTCAATCATGAGGCAAAATTTATGTGAAATCTGGGGAGCCTTGAAAGTCTTTGAAGCACTTTCTGTGAGGAATCATTCTGGTTGTCCCATGGGGTTCAGGTGCTTAGGCAGAATTCAGCATGCCAAGGGTTCTCAGTCCCCTGGGTCTGTGGGAAGATGACCATGCCAGGAAGGAAAGCTGAGTTGTTTATATGCTGTAGGAGTCCACCTCACGGCAGCGGTGGACCCAAGGCTTCAGGGAGCCTCCTCCTCCCCAGTGCTGCTAGAGCCTTTCTCTACATAAAGCACATTCCTGCTGCTGTCAGTGTCACTGGAATTGACACACTGGCTGAATCCCTTCCTGGTGTGGCAGGTCCCTTCCCCTGCCAACATTTCTGGGATCAGTTCCTACATCTGTCTCTGGAGGAGGGTGTTAGTACACACTTTACACTGGGTTTGGGTTGTCCCAGTACTAGGATTGGATCTAATTTTGCCCAGACTGTGAGGGAAATGAACAGCTTTCAGTGCTGAGCAGGTATCTTTTTCTGCTCCTAGTTTAGGAGGACATATTGGTCTAAAACTGCACCAGTATTCTGTATTTCCTGCTGTATTTGTTCTGTGGAATAAGCAACCTGAGCAAAAAAAAGCAACTGGCTTGCCTCACCAGCCTGTAGGCAATTTGGCTGAAAACACAGGAACCTGTATAACAATGGGAAACTTTCTTCTCAGTCCCACAGACACCGACTGTTGTACCCCAGGAGCCAAACTCAGCCACCAGTACCTCCATTGCTGTCTACTGGTCTGTGAATGATGGGGATGTCATCGACTGCTTCCAGGTCTACTGTATGGAGGAGCTGCAAGCCAGCAAAGATTCAGGGGGTGTGTAAAGTCTTGCCTTCACAATTGCAGAAATCCTTTCTGCCCTGGTCTGGGGAGAGCAGAGGAGGGGATGAACTGCAGGGCAGTACTGAGTATACAGAAAGAAAAGTGGCTGTGAAGGCATCTAAGGATGGGCAATGGTGTGAAGCAGATGCTGTTTCTTCTCATCCCCACTGTCCTCCAAAATGTAAGATAAACATAATGGCCTGTAAAGTGAACAGCAGTTGTTTTCACCTGTTGAGGTGGCCTGACCTCCAGAGAGTATGTGTCCATGCTGTGCCATGAGTAGTCATGGGGCCTGCAGGCAGATCTCCCAAAGGGACAGGCTTTTTTATGTTTTTAGGGCCCTAGATGCTTCAGAAATATGTCTTTATTAAAAAAGCAGCAGGAAAAGATAATTAATATTTCCACATGTAGATAAAGATTTTTTTTCAAAATATTTCAAATGTTAAAAGTGAAATTGAATAAAGGGGATTGAATTGTTCATTTATTAAAAAGCTCAAACAGGTCATAAGTCACCTGAAGATCAGACTCTGCACAAATCCATGTATGCATGTTTGTGAAGGCTAAACACTTTTTATAATAGGTAATGTATAGCTAAGTGCTATATAGTTCATTATGAGAAATTATTATGTTATAGAGCCTGTTATAAACCAAGGCTGGTAATTGCTGATTATACGTCCCAAACTTGCAGTCTAGTCCTCAGGAGCACTGGTGGCCATAATCTCTCCTTGCCATCCATGATATTTGTATGCACTCAACTCAAGAGCACACCAAAAACTTTGTCAAAACTGAGTCAGGATAAAATATGGAGATCTTGGCTAGTAATGCTTTCTGGATTTTTTTAATTGATTGTTTTTAAAATGTTAGTTGAGAAGCTCAGTTATAAGCCCTACCGGTGCAACATGAGTGTGATGTCCTGTGAATGTGTGTGCTCCTCTTAGCCCTAGTGGAAGAATACAGAGTGACCGTGAAAGAGAGCCACTGCATTTTGGAGGACCTGGAACCAGATCGCTGCTACAGTGTCTGGGTCATGGCTGTGAATGGCACAGGCTGTAGCTTACCCAGTGAAAAAGCCATTTTTAAAACAGGTAGGTACTTATTTTGGCATTTGATTATTACAAAGTTCAGGTCCTTAGACCAGCTGTAGTCCATAGTGTTATTGAAACAGAAGAAGCTGCTTCATTTAGCCTCTTTGGCAGACAGCAGGCAGTCGACAGTCATTTCCCTTTTTGCTAAGAGAGAGAGAGGCATAACTGCTCCTGAGAGGAAACTTGAAGGCATTCACTTTTGAAGATGTTTCCAGTCTCAGGCCACATGGCTGGGGCATTGGGGCAGCACATTATGTATTTCTCTTCTGAGTGTGTTGCAGTGCTCCAGGGAAGCTCTGGGAAAGCCACCTGGCTGTTCCCTGCTGCTGCTCCTTTTCCTGCAAACAGTGAAGAAGATGGCTGCATATTTTGTCTCTCTTCTATCCTCCTAAATACATCTATGTTTCATTGATTTAAGTTATTAATTTTTCAAGGGAAGGCCTGCTTTACTGAGTTTACATGCTGTGTCTTGCTCAGTGGGACACAAATCTCAGGTGTGACTGAGAGGCTCTGTTGTTGTTTAAGCAGTAAAAATTAAGATGAGTAATTAGACAATTTGACAGATTCATTTTTCTGAGCATTAATTTCTTTAATAATTTGTATTGACAAAACTATTTCTTCTTGAATTACAAGAGAGGTGAAGCATCCTTGTGTCTGAGGCCCTCCTGTCAGACAACTTGTTCAGTGCTACAGAATAAAAACAATTATTCCATTCTTGCAGTCACAAATATAGGCAAGAATATTTAACAATTTCATATTGAAAAAATTCTGTATGACACTAAGTGTATTGTTGAAATCACTTGACAGCAACTACGGCTTCAAACCTTTTGCTTAATCTGCTAGACTTCAAAATTGTTGATAATTCNATTTTTAAGATAATTCAAAATGTAGATTCAAAGTTTGTGGCCTTAACAATGCAATTGTGAACATGGTGCAGATTTTCTGCCAAGTGCTCAAGTAATGATGAGTTATTATTAGGTAATAAATTATAATTTAAAATAGAGTTTTCACCTCTCTGAAGCCATTATTTGTCCTTGGTCTTTTGGCATCAGGCTCACCATACTTTTCCCCAAAATGGAAGCATTCTAAAAAAGACTTAATTTCCATGAGCCTTTAATGGCTTCCTTTGGCCTGTTTCTTTAAGAAAACAAACAAACTAGATAAATATGGGCTTAAACACTTTAAAAAGTGAGTAGAACTCTCTCTAGAGTGCACTGAGCCCCAGATAGACTTGTGGGGACACTGCCAAGCAATAACTGATGAAAAATTGCTGCATCTTCTCAACACCAAATGCTGAAAAATGAGCACCAGTAATGGAAGCCAGTTCTTCAATCAGTGTCCAGCTGCTTTGAGATAAGGAAAACTCAGCAGCAAGAATTTTGAGTTTATTTTCAGTAATTCAGATTAAAAGCTGGCACATACAAGAAAATAATTAGCTGGTATACGCAGGTATGGAAACACACACATTAAACCTTGAACAGCTGTGACTCTTCCATGTATTGGGAACCCTCACGAAGTTTCTCTGTTGGCATTGTACCTGTGGAGGTGGCAGTGGGCCTGGGAGGTTGTGAGGAACGCAGAGGGTGCTGTTGTGGCATCCCCCCAGCACCTCCTGCTCCTCCACATCTCAAATTCACGGCTTATCCTTCCCTCCACTGAGGAAGATGCTGTTTCTAAACAGGATTTTCTGTGAGGGATTGATGCTGTAGGCAGGAAGTATCCCTCTACACCCTGACCCCTCCCCCAGAACTGAGGTCCTCATGAAGGCTCTTTGCACTCCTAAAGACATAGAAGTGCTGTTGCTCAAGACCTGTGTGATTCTCACCCTACTTGGCTCTTTGCCTCTTGTAAGATCACTTATATAAGTTCTGGAATATTACAATGAAATTAGATATGTATTCTAGCTGCAGTTAATTTGTAAAAAAACCCCTCAGAAGCACAGCAACAGCTTTTTCTGGTATGCTCATTCCAACTACTCTTCAGATGGATATTTTCAAATTAAAATAAAAATATCTTCATGTCTTGTGACATGCTGTTTGCACATACATAGATGTGGGTATGTGTGTGAGTTGCTGAATGCAGGTATTAGGGGATTCAGCTATTAATTTTTCTTTCTTTAGAAACAGATGCATTTAGAAACAGATACTAATCAAATATATCTGAATAGAATAAAGGAACTATTGCTAAGGGAAGTATTCACTGATAAGACTCTATCCCACGAATTCATTGTTCTGGTGAATACCAACATTAGCTGTTCCTGTAGAAAAACATCAATCTGAACTGCTAGCCTCCTGATATTCACTATCCAGAAAATTGTTACATACTCGAGGGTGTTTTTCTTTTCTATTAACAACAAATTCTGTTTCTTAAAAAACATAATGCATCTGGAATGTTTGTTGCAGTTCTATTAGATAATCTTGTCATAAAATTGTCTAATCTCTACTCTTATCGTAAGCCTCCTATTTGGAACCTTATGTCTTTAAAAGTAAAACAACTTTTTAGGACTTTTTTAAAAATAATATTAATAACCTTCCTTTTAGAATTGGCATTAAGACTGTTTATGTGAGTTTCACAACAGGTTGTAAGGTGTTTTATTTTGCTATTTCCCAGAAAGGGAAAAAGCCAGGGAATAAAACGGATCCATTCTCAACCTACAGTGTTGAATGTGCAGTTTCACACAATAGCTTTTGATTACTTGCATCTAATGCATTTTTTTTACATTCTGTTTTCTGTTTTGCAGTTGGCCCTGTAATACTTAAACTGAGCCTCTGAAAAGGAGAAATTACAGGACCAAATTTTAGCGTTGCAAAAATAACCAGGACATAATTAAACAGCAAGTCAGCATCTCCCTGTCAGTTCTGCAGCAGCATATTCGTTCCTGATGCAGTTCATGCAGGGACTGCTGAGGACAGTATTGAGGTGATGCAGGGGGAGCTGTAAGCAATGCTGCCTCTGCGAGCTCCTTCTTGAAGATTGGCAGAAATGAGGAAAATGTGCTTGAAGGAAGGCATTAAAAAATTACGCTACCATGCTAAGGATGTGTAGAAATGCACGAATATTCACTGTGGCTTTCCCGGCACCTGTTTTGTTGTTGTTGTTGTTGTTTTCCCTACCTATAATGTACCCCTCTGCCACTGAAACAGAGATAAGCAAAAGACCACTGCTGGATGGGGAAAACTAACTGTGCCGCGGATTTTCAAGGAGGTGACTCCTCCTTTCCCTCGCGAACATTCCCCTGCAGCCGCTGGCACCCTGCCCGTGGCACGGCTAACGTGTCCTTCTGTCCCCAGCGCCCGCCGTGCCCGCCATCAGGGCCGAAGACTGCACGGTGTGTTGGGACACGGCCACGGTCCGCTGGCGAGCCGGCTCCGTGTCGGCGGAGTCCTTCACCCTGGAGTACTGCCGGCAGCACTCTCCGGAGGGAGAGGGTCTCAGGTCAGTGCCGCAGCCACAACCCCCCCGGCCAGATCAGGCGCCGCTAATGGCCGGACCGCAGGTCGTTACGCAAGAGATTAATTACTCTGCCTTCAGCCACGCAAGGAAGAAATCTGCTTCTGTGGGCCGAGGAATTTAAAGGACAGACTAATCCGTGAGATTAGGTTGACACACAGAAGTACTTCCTTTTTATTCTGCTTAACCGGAGAATCCCTTTCACTTGGGGCTAAACCCCTGGAGATGTTGTGCTGTCTGCAATCAAGCAGAAGTTTCAGGGCTGTGCCGGGAGGGGAAGCAATCGCTGACCCGCATCTGCCACGGCCCTGGGGCAGGGCAGAGGAGGGCAGCTCAGCTCCACAGGAAGGCTGTGATGTGATGGAGGAGCCTGGCCCAGTTTGCACTCTGCTCTGTGAAGAACGAAATAGGAGTCACCTTCAGGCATAGCAAGGGTGATATGGGTGTCCCAGTAATATTGGTGACCCATCTGTGCTGTCTGGACGTGCATGCAGATGCTTCCCAAAGCACAGCTGAGCTCAGTGCTGCCAGGCTGTGCAGGCATGCCACAGGGGCCCAAGAGTAGCTTTGACATTCAGGGGAGTGTCTGTTTATGCCAGTCTCTCTCTGGTTCTCCCTATGCTAAGCCTGTGCTTCATAGAGTAGAGGGCAAGGAGGGATGTAGGCACCACTGAGCCATGAAACAGTGCACTGTGTTGAAATGCAGAGAAAATTATCTTACAGTCATTGAATCTTAACATGGCCTGGGTTGGAAGAGACCTTGAACATTCAGGAAGTCCCAACCACTTGCTGTGGGCAGGGAATTATGTGGTGGTTTGTATGTCCCTGGTGCCTGGCACTTTTTGGTGGTTTGCTTTTTAAAAACAAAGACAATATTCCAGCAAAATACAGTTACAAAGGTCTGAGAAGTTTTGGAAAGTGGAGAGGGATGATTTGCCATATAGGACCCTGTGGAAGAGCTTCAGTTCAACTGAGCTTATCTCTGGAACAGTCTCAGTAAAGTCTTCACCTAGGGGCTGGTTCATGTGGACTCATGGAGATGTGGCAGAGAGGGAAGAGCTCCACACCCTGCACTCAAAATTACTTAACTGGACTAAAGGGTTTACAGGTTTGTAGTAGGAAAGTACAACATTGAAATTGTGCGCACCTTGCTCCTTAAAAAAGTGGACTGTAAACTGAAATAAAATATTTCTCCATGGGTGGGAGATTTTTTTGTCATGCAGTACCAGTGTGCTGCATGAATGCAGTCAAGGAGAGGTCTTTCTCCAGTTCTCCTCCCTCTTGGAGAGCAGCCATGGTCTGCTCTGCTTTTTACATATTTCATGAGGCCATCAGGTCCCTGTCAACCTGCCAAAACTGCTTTTGGTCAGGGATCACAGAATGACAGAATATGCTGAGTTGGAAGAGACCCACAAGGATCATCAAGTACAACCCTTTGACCTGCATGGACCCCAAGAGTCACACCATGTGCCTGAGAGGATCATCCAAACACTTCTTGAACTCTGTCAGGCTTGGTGATGTGACCACTGCCCTGGGGAGCCTGTTCCAGCACCCAGCCATGCTCTGGGTGAAGAATCTTTTTCTAATATCCAGCCTAAACCTCCCCCAACACAATTTCAGGCCATTCCCTTGGGTCCTGTCACTGGTCAGCATCAAGAAGAGATCAGTGCCTGCCCCTCCTCTTCCCCTCTCAAGGAAGTTGTAACTGCAATGAGGTCTCCCCTTAGTTGTCTCTTCTCCAGCTGGACAGACTAAGTGACCTCAGACACTCCTCATACGGCTTCCCCTCAAGGCCCTTCACCATCTTCATTGCCCTCCTTTGGACGTTCTCTAATGGCTTAATACCTTTCTTATATTGTGGTGCCCAAAACCACTCACAATATTCAAGGTGAGGCCACCCCAGTGCAGAGCAGAGTGGGACAATCCCCTCCCTCGACCGGCTGGCGATGTTTTGCCTGATGCCCCCACCGGACACAGTTGGCCCTCCTGGCNGTTGGCCCTCCTGGCTGCCAGGGCACTGCTGACTCACATTCAACTTGCCATCCACCAGGACCCCCAGGGCCCTTTCTCTGTGAAACTGCTTTCCAGCCTCTCATTCCCCAGTCTGTCTGTACATCCGGAGTTGCCCCATCCCAGGTGCAGAGTCTGGCACTTCCCCTTGTTGAACATCATATGGCTGGTGATTTACCTCCCTGCAGGGCCTCCCTGCCTTCCAGGGATCAACAGTTCCTCTGAGTTTTGTGTCATCTGCAAACTTGCTCAGTATCCCCTCCAGTCCTGAGTCCAAGTCATTTATTAAGATGTTGAAGGTAACGGGGCCTAAGATAATGTAGATGCTCCCAGAACTTGTGCTGTTTGTTAGCCCTCAAGTTTCTTTACTGTTAACTGAAACTGGCTCTTTTTCTCACAACTGAGTCAGAAAGTGTGCTGATTTCTGTACTCCACGAGCAAGGTGTTGATAACACCAAGCAGTTTACTTGTGTGGTGATAACTGTGGCAAAAAGCCTCCAGAATCGACCCATTCACTCTCTCAAGTGACCTTATGCGCAACATAATGTGTTTATAATTATACTGAGTCACATTTGACTTTTTGGCCTCCCTGTGGCAGAACCTGGCATTTTACTGTGATGAGTGTGAGAACTTCCCACAGGACAAAATCGCAAATTTTCTTGAAATTGCTGCAGTTTAAAATTCTCTATTTGCAGAAGAGCTCTGACCTCTTTTTGCATGTCAAAGATAATGCTTTGCCACTTGTTTTCCCTGAAAACAATTCCTCTCTTTCCTTTTCCAAAATCAATCCCCTGTGAATAACCAGGAAATCTTCGGTAAGGTCACAAGTTGTTTCAATGATGGAGAAATTTTTTTAGAGATCTCTGTGTAAGATTTTGCCTAAAGCTGAGAAAAAAAGAGCCTACTGGTGGATGAAGTGCATTGTCTTTATCACTCCTATCCAAGGCCCCTGAGGGGCAAGAAGCGCTAGAAGGCTAGAAGTCAATCAACTTGACTGGAAGCCAAGTACCTATATCAAGTGGAATAAAACTCTGTCTCTATGCACACCCAGCATTTTGGCTTGAAATGCCATAGTTTCATCTGATTTCTTTCCCTGAAAGCTTTGCGTGTTTCCTGAGCAACATTCCTTTTGGGAATCAGCCAAATGTGGAGCCCTTTCACAGACTGCGTGTGCCTTTCATGCTTATGGCAGCCCTGTAGCTAAGCAATTTCCTTGTCCCTGGGTTGACGTTTAAACACCTTTCTCAGCAACCCTAAAAGGTTCGTACAGCTGCTGCTGGGGTCACAGCATGAAAGCAGAGGTCAGGGAAGAACATCCGAGGGAAGTCCTGGAGAAAACAGCATGGTCCCATCCCACAATTCTGCTTTCACAGATATCATTCTGGAAGCTCACCCAAGGCAAAGGGCACTGCCAAAGGAACAGGCAGGGAGAAATGCCCCCACTGAACAGCTGGAGATGTGTGGAGTCCCTGGTCTGAGCTGCCCCCATGTAGCCTACAAGTTTGGAAGAGACCTTTGGAGATCACCTGAAGCAACACCCCTGATCAAGCAGGGCCTCTAGAGCAAGTTGCCCAGGAGGCTTTTGAACTTCTCCAAGGAGGTCCTTGGAGCAGTACCAGCTCCCCAGGGAGAGAATTTGAAGCACGTCTGGAAATGAATCCTCAATAAAATTTCCTTTCAAATATTGTCAAGCCTCTCCCTCCCCCAGCCTCCTCCCCCAAACAAACACATGCACAAAAAAACCCAAACAAACAAAACCAAACCAACCAACCAACCAATACCCCACCCAAATCCATGTTTTCCTTTCTTCATTCTCCCTCCTTGCCAGCTTGCCACCCGAGGGACATGGTTTCATATAAAGTCGTCTTAAACCTTCAGCAACAAGTCCCTGGCCTCCTGCTGTGGTTTTAGAGCTCCTTCTCAGGTTGAATCTTTTTCCAGAGTCTTTATGAGTGAGGCTTTGAAAAGTTTCTTTCAGTTTCCAGAGCTATGCTATTTTCTTACCGTTCAGCCTCCTTGTGTTGAGAAGTCAATGGAGTTGTGGGTGGAAGATGGAAAAGCTGTGAGAAGTGTAGTCCAGGGATTAGGTGTGTGGGCTGTTCAGATGGAAAGCTTGTATCACATCATGAGAAATCTGTAAGACTCAGGGAGGCAGAAATTAGTGCAGTATGCGGTGAGCTCGCAGAAGTGGAAGTGGCTGAGTGTCATCTTCCCTGACAACGCAAGGCCGGCATTTCTAGCAACTGAAAATTTCAGTCTTCTTATGGAGCAGGTCTAATGTTGGAACAAGAGGAGAAAGCCTCCTTCTTGCACTGCCCACATGATTGTCCTGCTATCTCAGAAAACAGGGTGTGGAAAATACAGACTCATTCTTTCCTCTGGCTCTGCCATTGCTGATAGCGTAAGACCCATTGCAGGTGGTGTCTAACCCCAAAGCAGCCAGAGCTGAGACAGAGGAGAGGAGAGGACAGGAAGCATGTGGCACAGCTGGGAGCAAAGTAAGAGCTATTCATTCTTTATTTTTCGCTTCGAGAGCTTTTTTCCACTCCTGGTGCACCCTTTCTGTTTGCTTCTATGCATATGTTGAGAAGCTTGCATACTTTCAGCTCTATTTCTACATCAGTGGTACAAGCACAGCTCTGGAGGTACTGTTTCAGTGGGATCTTGGTGGTGAAAATTACAATTATAGCACAGAGGGTGTTGTGAATCACTGCAAGGCATATCATTTGCTGGGTTCATGCAATATTAAAAAATACCCCCTGGATGTTTCCTTGAAATAAATGAGGATGCTGATGAGACAAACACACATCAAAACACAGCATCAGATTTCCCTAAAACGAGAGAAATCACAGATTTAACAGGCAACAGCTACGAAAATATTCCTTGGCAATTTGAAATTGAAGAAGCATGCAACTGCTTTTTGTTCTGTTTTGAATAGTGCATACCTGAAATTTGGAGTTGGTATCTTCAGCATCCAAGATTCCTGTTATAATAAGAGCATTCAGAGGATATAAAATATTTAACTTCAAATGTTTCTTGAATTTCTATGCACTAATTTTTGTATTATGATACCAAGAAATTGAGAGGACAGTGCAGATAAGATAACATTTAATCTAAAGGCCAGGATCCCTCACAGTTTGATAATATTATTGCACTTCTAATCATCTATGAAGTGGGCAAGTGTAGATAAAGTAGAAAATAGCTGACATTAGAAATGTTGTAGGTGGATTTCTTTTTCTTTTTCTTTCAAAATTATAGTTCAGTACTTAAGGTAAACTCAAGGAAGATCTAGCTGCAATGCTTGTTACAAGAACTCAGAAATGAAACAGGCTTCCACCAACACAGTCAAGATGCATTTTCCCTCACCCTCTCCTACACATAACCTGTATGCTGTAAGCTAAGCACTAATCACACCTTCTCCTCATCCATGCTTTTTCGGGGTCAACTTGAAGCATGACAAACTGCCATGATTGCTGGAGAGCCCTCAGCATTCACTGTCCCCCTTCACCCTGCCCTCTAGATAGGAGAGGTAATAGATAGCAAGACCTATTTCTTCTTTGCACGCAACTTCTTGTGAGCTTGGACATGGCTCAGAATGTAGCAAGTGAAATTCCTTTCTGTCAACATGTTCTGTTTCATTAGTTGGCAGCAGCAGGACTGTTTCTAAGCCTTAATCATAGCAAAAATTGATGGGCTCTTATTCTTAGGCAGCTTAAAGCTGGCTGAAATAGATTACTGAGCAGAGAATGCTATTAGAAAATCTGATCACTGTTTAACAGACCAGATCTGCGTAAAGTCATGATTTTTCTGTCTCACTATTGCAACAATTCTATTGGTCTCTGATGTAAATATCATCCAAATTCTGCTTGGATAATTTCATATTTGTAAGTCTGAACTTTGATGGCTGACCCTCTTCTGCAAGTGACTGGACCTAAAACGTTCCTTAAAAACACAGTCTCTGCGATCCAGGCTCCAGAACATGAATGCCCTGTATCTATTCATTAGACCAGAATGTAACTGTCTACTTGAATTTAGAAACGATGTTGCATTTTGTTAATTAATCATTACATAAATGCCACTAGCGAAAAAGATCTCCTAATTTGTTTGGAAGAATACTGATTTATATGACATTTTCGAGGAGACAAAAGAAGGAGCCATATACAGGGCATCACTGTGCTGATCTGCGTGTTGCCACAAACAGCTTTTGAGGAATAGCTTGGTGTGTTGTTCCTTCATCTCACTTGTTACTATTTGCTTAAAATTCCTTTCTGGTGATCAGTCCTTCAGATTCACATCAAAGATGTCAGTATGGTCCTTTTAAGGATTGGATAAGTATTGCGAGGGAAACTTATGGACACCACGAACTGACCAATATGATCAAGGTAATGCCATTTATTGTTGTGAAAACACCCCTTAAATAGCCCAGATAGCACACACACTGCAAACCACCCTGTGACTGGTTAATATGAATAACACACAACTCTATTGGTGTGAAATAAAGTCCTTGTGACTTCTCTCTGTGCTGTTGTTTTTCAATTCTTCTGCTGCAGTTTCTGTAAGTTTACATTCCTCTTCACTGTTGATCTCCACAGAGGCTTCTTACAAGCAGTTTCTCACTGCAGTCTTAGAGGCCCTGCAGCATAACTGCATCTAAAGCACTGAGGTCGCTTATATGTCCATTTTCTGCAAGAAGTTTCCCAACAGATAAGTCTTACCTAGTAAGCATGGGCAAGTTTCTTCAAAGCTTAGGTGCCTGCTTCTTTTCCCCTACTACTGTTTCTGTCCTTTTTCCTTTCTCTCACATCTTTCATATTTGCCTCTTTTCTCAGTTGCTGTCTTGCATTTTTCTGCAGCTCATCTTCCTTTTTTCTCCTGTCCCCTGTACTCAGATACGCCCTTTTCCTCTTTCAGGTCTATAGAGCTCAGGTTTCTCACCAGGCAATTCATCAGAGCTTACACCTATTCCCTAAACCTTCCAGTAAGATGAGACCAGCCTGCCGGACTTCCAGTGCCTTGCTGAAGTGCTCTTGTGGTCAGGGTTTTAGCAAGTCATGAGGGTGAGGCAAACCATGCAATTTCTACCATGTTTGCAACCACTTCTCTTTACTGCATCAGTTCCAGCATTAATGTAACACGTTCCCCAAAGGTTGCACAGTCCTGTGCTGATCACGCAGGAGCCCTGAACACTTTGAAATTCTTTTAAATTGAAAGACTAGATCACAGGAGCATCCAGTGCTTTTTCTCAATGCTTTCAATCACTTTTATTGACAACTGTCAGTGCAAAATATCTGTTTCAGACAAATAAGGATGATGCACTGGTCTTTTCCCAAGACACCATCTTCATAGAAAGAGATCTGTGTGGTGTTAGCAGGAATTTGCTGTATTAAGGATTGTGAGATTTTACCTTGATGTGATAAATGCAGCAGAGGCAGGCATGTGAAAAATTCCGATGGATGAGCACTGATTATTCGCCAGTTTGTACTGCTCTCTGGTGGGATATGTGGGGAAAAACAGGCATTTCAAATGAATAGCAAGGATCAGATCTGACTGCTGACTGGCCTGCCTTATCTCTTCTGGAGTCACTGAAATTCGTGCTGGGAAAGGTAATTTGTTTGGTCCTACTTCTCACAGAGGCATTGCCTGCGGGAGGCAGACCACCGTGGGCTCCACTCTCACACCTGACGTAAAAGGGGAAGTGCCTTGCTCACTCTCCTAACAGCATTTTTGGAGGAAATTAGCAAGCTTTATAAATGATCTTTACCTGTAGACATACAATGCAGTGTGTATATACTGTCTGGCTTTGCACAAATGAGGAAAATCAAGATCCAATGCATGAGAATTTGTTGAACCAATCTTTCATACTCCTGACAAAACAGAAAATAAAATTGGTGTCTTTCTTGTGAGCCAAAATCCTTTCACTGGTACTTCAAAGCACTGTGAAGCAGATTGAGTGGGTGCTAACTTTTGCTTTCCAGCAGTATGTGAAGACAGCCGTGGTTTAGGATGTGAGGTCTGGAGCTTTTGAGGCACCACAACGGGGAGACTTAGTCAAAGCTGGGCACTGTGAGAAGGCAACTCCTCTGCTGCTTCCTCCTGCAAAACTGGCCTGTTGAATGCACAGACCCATGAGTGAGACAGGGCCCAGACTTAGCTGTTGAAGGATTTGTGAGCAAGGAGTTCATAATAAGAAGAGAATCACTATTTTATGATGATTCTATGATGAGATGCATGTTTTCTCTGTGCCCTTAGATAAGGGTAGGCATTTTTTTGTACTTGCAGCATGTGCTCAGACAGTAAAAACACAACAAGTTCATTCACTGTCACACAACTGAATTAATTGAAAGGTGGATTTTTTCTTCAAAACTTCTTCATTTTCTGAAGCAGACTTTTCACAGGAGGCAGATGAGGATTTGGCTCTGTTCTGCTTGAATTTTATACGATGAGTTATGCTGCCAAACAAACATAAAGTGACCATTACTCCAAATCATTGCACTGAGTGAGAAGGAGGAAGAGAAACAAGGTCTTGAAAATTTGTCAGGTAGTGAGGACAATCCCTCAAGGAACACACTGAAGCTCCTACATAACTCAGTTTTCCGTGAAAACGATGTTTGCCTTTCGGGTTTGGAGTTTCTTTGTGGTGCCTGATGTTTCAGAAGTCAACAGTACTGTTTGGGGGATTAACTGTTTGCTTACATTAGTCTTTCCTAGTCTGAGCATTTTCATGTATCTTCAAAATTTGCAGATCTTTTGCTGGTATAAAGAAACCTGAACTGAAAGTATCCCTGGAGCCCAATGTGAACTATTTCTTCTACTTAAGGGCTGTCAACCCATTTGGGACAAGTGAACAAAGTGAAGCGGCTCTCATCTCAACTAAAGGTAGATCATCATTTCCAGATGTCAAAACAATGGGATGGAGGGGCAAAACAGCCAGACATTTTTCTTTGGAAATCATACTTGAAGTTCCCAATATGGGAGTGGGCAAGTTATTGAAATTTTTATCTCAATAACTCACATTTGTATAATTTTTTTCTGCTTAAAATTAGCATAATCAGGACTACTTCAATTGAAGTTCATATATTGATGTCAATGTAAGACTAGTGTGACCTCAGAAGCAAAACCATCAAATTCTGTCAGAGATATGAAGTGATTAAATATTTTTCAGGCATCTCAGTTCGCTCAAGTCTGGCAGACTCCATTCAAATGAAAGTTCCAATGACATTTAAAAAAAACCTTCTTCAATTAAAACCTTAAGGACTTTGAGTTTCAGTGATGAGGAAGCACGAAAATCAGTTTTAAAATGTAATGGTTGATTCAAACTCTTTAGATTCCCAGATAAATACTGTTAAGTTATGTGTGGTTCTTCTGAACCAGCATCAAAATTCAAATTTGCTATTTTGAAAGAACAGTTGATTGAAAATTATTCAACCTTTTTAAATACTGAAGACCTCTTTATCAACTAGCTGCATTTCTGAATATTAGACTGCTATTCCAATTTGGCACAGCTTGGAAGACTCTTTGCACTTGTACCCAATTTTCTGTCACTCCTACCCTCTCCAGCTAAGATGGCAGTTATTGTTGGTTAACATTTTATGATTTGCCTCATGTTAATGGGTTTCTTTGTCACCAATTGTACCAGGAACTCGATTTCGCCTGCTAAGTGACACAGCCCATCCTGCTTTACAAATCTCCTCCAATGCAACAGTGATCCACCTTCCTGAGAAAACCAAACTCACTGGGTGAGTAGCAGCATGATAAGCATGACCACTCTCTGGGGTTCAGGATGGATCACTCACTTTTATTTTTACCTATAGGCAGTTTTCACATAATAGTAACTGTGTAGAAGAACTGAATCATTTTGGTCATGCAGCCCCTGGACATTGTGCAATTTACCCCTCCTTTCAAGCACTGCAACATCTCAATATTGATGTAGGTGCTGGGAGGAGTTCAGTGCTGCATTAAGGAATCTCCAGGAAGTCAAAAGCAGTGGTACCTCTAGGACTGCTTCATTTTCTTCAGCCCATGGTCACTGCCTAATCCGTCAGAGCACTTTAGTCTCAAAGCAATTTTTTGCTGCCCTGAGAAGAACAGATTTGTGGGCTTATTTTTTAATGTATTGTGGATAGAAGTAATCCATCTTCCATACTTTGTTCCTCTCCTGAGGGCATTATTGATAATGTTTTCCAAAGTATTTGTGGCTTTGGAGAACTAGGAATTGCTCCTGGGATGTGTTTAGCATGGTTGTACCAGGCTAGCTGTATACATTGTGAACATGGGGGATTTTTTGACATATTGATATCAGTCCCATTACAAGCACAGGTCCACTTGTGTAAATTGTGCCATACTTATATGACCTCTTAAGACATGACGCAGATTTACGGGTTTAAGCACAATTTTTTACTGTTTTTACTGAATGTACACAAGATATTTATCACTATGACTGTTTGAAAGAGCCGTGCTTTCTGATTTGAACAAGCCTTCAAAATTTGATATCTTTCAGATGAGTTCATCTGAGTGCAAAGATGAAAAGACTCTTAGTCACAACATTTAAATCTTCAATAAACCCCTGCAGTTAGAACAACAGAGTGCATTTCATTAGTAATTTTAGATGATGCTGCATGATGTGACTGAAAGAAATATCACAATATGGCTTGTCTACCACCACACTCACTTTACTGTATGCCTCTTTTACAAACAGGTTTCCTTCAGTCCTGGGTGAACTACTGCCTGCTCAGGGATGTCATTACTGGGAAATTATTGTCTCTGCCTGCAGAAACTACAGGATTGGGATTTGCTATGAGACAATAACACGGAGCAGTGTTCTGGGACTGAGTGATACCTCCTGGTGCATGCGGTGCTGTCCTACACAAACCAGGTAAAGAAGAGTCAGCTGCTTAGGAAGTTACTTGTCCTTCATGAAAATAAAGCTGGGCAGCTTCAAGAATCATAAGAGCAGAAAGGATTCTTTTGCTTTCTTTGTGCAAGTTTGAGTAGTAAGAAAAGGACAACTAAAAATGATCTTTAGACCTCCTCTTAGTTAAAAAAGTCTTACAAAATACTTTAAAAAGTAAAATTAATCTCAAACAGAGATTTTACCACCCTTCACCCAGCCAGTGAATGAAACTTAAAGAACTAGTTTGCTGCTGCTTTGTCATATCCAGGCTCATATGCTTCACTAAACCCCAGCAAGTATATTTATTTCCATAAATGCAGCCTTTTTAGAAATTTCCTTCTGTGAGAGATGTCAAGGCTCAATAGAGAATGGTTTCTCCTGCCTTGTCCTTCACAGAGACAGGCACTCCCTTGCCACTGTTGCAGGACTGCAGGATGCTGGGATAGTCTGTGGTAGCAGGCCAGTGCCAGGCTGCTTAGGGGTTTGTAAGGCATCACCCTGCTAATGGTGCAAAGGTGATCTTGACCTAAACAAGCGTGCTTTTTTCAGTGTGAAATCATATAGATGCATAAACATAACTAGCTAAATGAAACATCCAAGATGCTTTTATCCTAAGAGTCCAAGGACTCCAAGTGAAAAGGCTCATCAGCATGCGAGGCAGGGCTTTGAAGTGATGCCACATTTGCTTTGCCTACATACCAAGCAAAATGCTGTTACCATGTGATAGGCTGATGTACGCAGCCACCTGTTAATAGATTGGAATTAAGCCACAGGTTATTTCTGGTAAATTGTCATGAGGAGGCTCACTGTGTTCTGGTTTCCATTTTCCCGCAGCTTTCTTTACAGATTTCTTCACACCGGTGTGATGAGCGATGTCCATGTGACAGAACACCTGGCCAGGATTGGCATCCTGTTGGATTACAGTAGTGGCAGACTGCTGTTCTTCAATGCAGAGAGAGGACTGGTGCTGTTCACCATCAGGCACAAATTCACCAATGCTGCTCACCCAGCCTTTGCCCTGGAGAAGGCAGGAGTGCTTACCCTGTGCACAGGAATGGAGCTGCCAGAGTTTGTGAAGCACAGCTAATGTCCTGCTTCACACTTTTCGGAAAACTGACAATTACAGCATCAGGGGATAGAGAGGGAAAGAGTGGTGCCAGGAAGGGATATCTAGCCTTCACTGATTAATGCTATGTGCTCAGCTCTCCTTCACATCATCAGTAATTGTAGCTAGTGCTCAGACACATAATCACCCTGAGCCTGGAAAGAAAATCGGCTCGTCCAGATGGAGCATGCACCTAGAGATATACACAGCAGTACTTCTAAGGGGATAAAGAAGTTTTGTTAGATATGATAGTGCTAGCTGTCTTTTTAAAGTTCATTATGAACCTGTGTATGAAATAAATGCATTTCTCACTGCAATACATGAAAGTCATCATTTCATCTTTTGCCAGGACAGCCAGAGTCTGAATCCAAGGTGATGTGTTTGGAAAATGTGTTAAAATTTCAACAACTGAAATATTCTGCAGGTTAATACATCTTGTGCTATTGTCTGCCAACTCTTTAAATGCACAAATTAAGAAAACTTGGAGACTTAGAAATCTGCGTGTTTGTAGAATGAGTGCATCCCAAGCTAGTCTTCATGTCAGCCATGTAAAGCCTGAGTATGGCACACCTACCTAACCTGCTCGCAGCAGACTAACAACTACCTGACTGTGTCATTAAATATCTGTGCCTGTGATCCACTACTCGTGAAATACACATATGAGGAAACTTGGTAGTAGTGGTAAAAGTCTTCCATTTTGTTTTTCATTCTCATTTTATTGGCTAAGTGGTTTTGATGGTGAAAGGAATGTTACTGCTCAGGTCCTTGTGGATCACCTTTTTTTTTTTGTCACTGCTTTCTACCTTTTCTCTTACAAATTTGATGCTCCTCATTTGTTCATTTCCCTGCATCTGCCCTGCTCTCTGCTGCTATGTGCACTAGCAGCATCATCATGACAGTGACGTGCAATGTTTCAGGGCCATCAAAACAGGCAGGCTAAAATTGGTTGATATCAGCAAAGGAGTAGGATCCTGATTTTGCCCACTGGCTTTTTCAAACCATTTTTTGAAAGCACTTCACACATCAGTTTTATGGCTGTCTTCTGCCTGTCCTGAGGTCTGAAGGCACAAATGTCAGTGGTGCTGAACTCCAGTGAGTGTTGGGGGGAAATTAATCTTAAACAGACGGGCAATGGTTTTCGTGCTGTGCTTGCTCTGGAGATTCTGCCTCAGGGGACTGTGGTGTCAGACTAATTTCTGAGCTCACCTGAAGAGCTGTACTCCCCAAAGTAAAACAGGTTTCAGGAGTCTAACAGAGAGTTTGTGTCTGAAAAAAAGGAGTTAAATGAGTTACAATGACACTTCTGCTTTTTATGCTCAGAGAAGGTGCCTGCTGTTGCTGGTTTGTGTATGATTTAACACCACCAAGGCATGTGATTGCTGCTCCAGCCTGCTGTATGCTTGGTGTCCCAGGGGAGCCACAGTCCACAATGTGGTTAAGGCAACACAAAGACGATCCTGTGAACATTTATTTCATGCTGGAGCTCATCCTGGCATTTCAACTAAAGGGTGCCAGTTTTGAATCCCTGTTGAGGAGAGAGAGGAACGAAAAAGAGGGATTGTGCCCTGTTGGCTCAAGTGAGTGTTTTGTAGAGGTGTGGAGGATGGTGAGAAAAGGTCTGGGACTGAGAAAGAAAGACAGAAAGGGTTTTGGGAACAGCATTACTATGGAGGCTGAGGAGGAGGAGGAGACGACAGAAGGTAGGTTGTAAACTCACACAGAGCAGATGGTGATAAACTAAGAGGCAGGTCAGTCGTGTCAGCGGGGTGTGTTCCTCAGGCTCCTTCAGCCAGTATGCACACTGAAGATTTGCCTATCTCCAGAGCTTAATGTGGTACTTAGAAATAAGTCTGAAATATCCCAGTACTGGGGTGATTTTACCTGAGCACTCCTCATCCTAGTCACTGCCATCCCAAAAGTGGGATTACTTCATGGACACCATCATGATATATTGACAAGGGGAGAGACAATGATAAAAAGAGAACAAAATTACATGAAATTATTTGGATTTTTTTTTTCAATGAAGGCAAGAAGCAATTGCCTTGTCAAAGGGAACTGCATATTAGTGATTCGTGGATTTAAAACAAAAAGTTAAAAATCTGTCTATTGCCACACTCAGGTACTACTGCAGCATCTGAGCTTGGCAAAACGTTTCTATTGAAGACAATTCATTCTTAGAAATATTTGGTTAATTTCAAAAAATGTCCTTACTGTTTCCTTGCTAATTTTTATACATGGTTCAGTTTTAGATTGGGCAGTATCAAAAAGTGTATTCACTATTTATATGAAAGCTAGATAAGTTATTTAAAATGGAAAATGTCACTCAAAGAGCTTAAACAGTACTAATTTGAATGTCTAAATCTAGTCTACATTAAACTATGACAGATGAAGTAAAGCCTAGAAAGAATATCCTGTTCAGAAATACGGAACAAAGTGCACACTAAACAAAGACTATATACAGTTTAAGATTCAGTATAGGGAGAAATTTCATATTAGTGAAGAAAGCAAACCCTGAAAGCCACAGCTGTGCTGCTGAGACTTATAGTAAATAGTGCAAACTCTCCTGCCCTTGGAAAGCTTAAAGGTACATCTCCTATCATCTTTTACTTGCCTGATGGGCATGAAATTCAGAAACTCATTTTCCAGAAGGTGACTGTCTTCAAACACTTGAATGTACAGTGTAGTCCTTATGACTTCACATTCAGATCAACTGAGATGTTGAGGTTTGTTGCATCCATTTTTTTCTGACCATTGTAGCTTGTAGCTATATGCTAGAAGAAAAAGACAAAAACTTTTCAGCCATTGTATTTTCGGTGTGCTTGATTAATTCAGCATTTTGAAAAACCTCTGAACTAGCGAAGGATGTCACTTAGCTTGGCTGATAGGAACTAAGACTTCATACAAATATTGACAGGGTTGTGTGGCAGGTATACACAGTCTAGTCATCATTCCATGCTTAGAGGAACATTTGAAAAGTTACACAAAGATCTGCAAGAGTTCACCAGTAATCTGGGGGTTATTTTCATTCTGAAACTAAAAAAAGCTGATGCCTAACAATGTAAGTATTGTTAATAAACAATTGGACTGATCTGAAACACATTGCATTAAAAGGAATAATTTCCTCTCACTTCGGCAGGTTTTAGATTAGGCTTGTATACCACTGTGCACTGAGATGAGAACATAGGCTTGACTGTAAAAAAAGAAACATTAATTTCGACTGTCAAAATAGTGCTGAACTGAAATATTGCTAGTATCAGGGGTATTGATCCACAAACCTTGCTTAGGTCGCTCTGCTCAAGAGAGAGTTTTTTAGTCCATCTGTGCAACATCAGGCAGGGGAATTTGGCAATGCATCTGCAAACTGCAGCAGGTGTGTGTGTGTGTACGTGTGTGTGTGCACGCACGAACAACTCTGCTCTGGACCTAGCTGTTCTTTCAGTACCATTTGTACTGGAGATGGTCTAGTGATGCCTTATTTTAGAAACAGGTATATTAACCACGTCCCACACCACTGTTGTTGAAAACTCCGTGTGTGTTATCACTAAGTCTGTTACAAGATGGAGACATATGGCACAGTACCAATAAGTTGTTGTTAAAACCAATGTGGCTATTGTATTTTCTGTGATATACATGTGAAATGTTTTTTCTGTTAGCATTGCAGGGTTTTGAATAGGTATATAAATATGGATTTAAGAGTAATGCAAAATTACGATCTTTTGAATCATGCTCATTTCAGACTAACAAGCAGAACCTCTGGCATGTTAAGGTTTAAATTTGATGTGAAAAATCACATTGTGTGGTGTAATCATATTTACATTGTCATTTTGCTGATGGATTGACTAGCTATAGAGAATCTCAGTATGCTCAGATAGTCATAGAACCACCAAGGAAGTGAGAGCAACTCTTCCACTTTCAGCAACATGCTGTGAAAGAGATATTTAACTTGTAAAGTACCTGCATTTTCCATGTTGAGCTTGTCCAATTTTATGCCACAGTGCAAAGTAGCATTTGCTGACCAGAGAACACTTTGCAGTGTGGTCAGCACAGTTCCTACAGGACCACATTCTGGAAGGAAATGGAACAGACATCTACCCTGGACTTTAAGGATCCTTTCGTTCCTAGGCAGAACCACCTTTCACTAGTCCGGGTTGCTCAAAGCCCCATCCAACCTGGCTTGGAACAATTCCAGGGTCTGGGCATCCAAAACATCTCTGGGCAGCCTACTCCAGTGCTTCACCTTCACAGTAAAGTGTTTTTCCTAATATCTAATCTAAACGTGCCCTCTTTCAGTTGGAAGCTATTCCCCCTTGTCCTATCACTATGTGCCCTTGTGAAAAGTCCCTCTCCAGTTCTCTTGTAGGCTCCCTCCAGGTATTATAAAGTCTCCCTGTAGCCTTCTCTTCTCAGGCTGAACAGTCCCAATTCTCTCAGCTTTTCCTCGCAGGAGAGGTGCTCCAGTTCTCCGATCATCTCTGTGGCCCTCCTCTAAACTTGTTCTAACAAGCCTATTCCTTCATAAGAAGGGACCCCAGAGCAGGATGCAACACACCAAGTGGGGTCTCATGAGAGCACAGGGGCAGAAAAACCTCCCTCAACCTGCTGTCCAAGCTTCTTTTGATGCAACTCAGGATTGTCATTGGCTTTTTGGGCACACATTGTCAGGTCTTGTTCAGCTTCTTGCCCACTGACACCCCGAAGTCCTTCAGGGCTGTTCTCAATTCCTTCTCCACTCAGCCTGTAGGTGTTCTTAAAATTGCCCCAACTCAGGTGCAGAACCTTGCACTGGGCCTTGTTAACTTCATGAGATTTGCACAGGCTCAGCTCTCAAGCTTTTCCAAGTCCCTCAGGATGGCATCCTCTACTCCAGCATGTCGAATGCACCACATAGCTTGGTGTTTGCAACAAACCTGTCATGGGCAAAATTTCAAGTGAATTTCTGCTTTGAAAATTATCTGTGCAGAAACAATACCTTCCTTTTCAGGGCTTTTATTACAGATATAGTACATTTCTAATACATACTCTTCTCAACCTAGAAGAAGCAGTGCTGCAAGCAGAGAAGTAAGTTGCCTATATCACTGTTACTTCTCCACGGACACC